>VZTA01025657.1:643863-714308 GCA_013398855.1 Mohoua ochrocephala
AAGGAAAGGCAGCAGAAGGCAGGATCCTGCAGTGGTGATGACCTCCCCACAGCGACCACAGCTCCTTACCTCTCTGAACGCTGAGAGCGCAAGAGTGCCCGGGGCCGCCCCCCGACCCCCTTTTTTCCCAGTTCCAAATCTCACAGCATCCCTGCCTTTCACGAGAAAACCCCAAGCAAAAGAGAGTAGCCATCAGGGCCACTACCCCTGTGGCTGGGGTCTTTTGTCTCTCTTAAGTATCCGACCATCAATGTCCTCTGATAACATGTATGGGGGACAATTCCTCAAAAGAAAGGGGAAACAAAAGGGGAGCTCCTAAAAACCCTAACAAGGAGAAAGCAGGAAGATGTAGAAGACTTTTCATTCTTCTGGGAATCTTTTCATTAACAGAAAAGCAACCAGACAGGGGTCTCTAGAGAGAATTTTCTCAACCCTCTGATTAAGAAGTTCAACTGGCAGTAGGAAAACTAATACATTTGTTTCATAAGGTCATGAACTATTTCATGATTTCCAGCTGAATTAGTTAGGTGGTCCATTAAGATCCATTTCTAAAAATCTAACCAAAAAATAGCTACAAGAGACAGGATTAGTTTAACAAAGATTAAATATGGAGGGAGATGGCTTATTTTTCATGGGTTTTTTTTTTCCTTTTTGTTTAGGTACTAACCTAGAAAAACAAGAAATTATGTCCAAGTTCTGTTAAAGAGCTAAGGTCATAAATAAGACTAAAAAAGTCTTTAAAATCTAGATTAAATCTGTATTTATCAACAACTTTAAAACTCTCTATGTGGAGAGCAGCAATAATGTAGCCCCATGGGATCAGCAGTGAAGCCTCTCCAGCCCAGACATGCCAGCTGGCCCGAGCGCTGCGCTCCCCGTGCCCACACTGCGTGTGTGTGGGCACATCCTTCAGCTGTCCCAGGGAACAGGAGCAGGGCTCTCCAGGACACCCAGACACCAGCCTGCACAAGCACGGTGCACTTCCCATGTGTCCAAAAGCACAGCCCACAGAACCTTGTCGCTGTTTCTTCTGATTCTGGATTGACCAGCACTGACTTCATTTCCCGGGACTAACTTCACCCAGCCTTCTTTCTCTACATAGGGAAGCCTTGGCAAAGCCAACTAAGGAAAACACAAAAGTACCGTAGGTAAGACGGGTGCAGAGGCTGTCTTTCGTACAAGTCATCTTCTGCAAACAGTTTAATTGAGTGGCTTTCGTGTTTTTCAGGCCCTTGGACACCTCCTATCCACAAAAACTAGCAACAGACCAGCATGAAGTATCCTCATCTAAATCTGAGCTGGAAACACCCTTTGGCATTGTGGCACAGACCAGCTGCAAGCCAGTGTGGCTGATGTGTGGGCAGCAGGGTGAGAGCCACTGGGCTACTCAGCAGTGCCCCAAAAACCACTTATCTAAGATTAAAGGCAGAAGTATTGCCCTTGGAGAAAAGACACAGGCAAGCAATGCTTGAAAAACAAGAAACCTCTCCTGCAGCATCTATTTTTGGCTGTGTCCTCTTGTAGATTATGCCGAAGACGTATTTGATACCATAACACTGTAAGGTAATTGAAAGGACATGTTTGCTTGAAGAATTTGACCTTGTTCATGGATTTTCGTTTCAGTCTGAACAAAGAATTTCACTAGACTATTGAAGAAAAACAGTGGACAAGACTGCCATAACTGATTTCAATGGAGACTGAATCCAAATCACGGTAAATTTAGGAAAATATTCAGGGTGTTGTTTTTTAAAATTTCACATGCTTACAAAACCTCACTCAATGGAAAAAATTAAAGGTGGATCAATAACTAAAACAATCCTATAAAAATAGAACACATATTTCTTTATGGTGAATAGTTTCCCTTCAATTTATCCTCCAAATTCCTTCAAGTAAAGTGACTGGCATGTGTTCAACACATGGGTCAGAGCTGGCAGAAGTACATATGCTGGTGATTTGATAGCTGACCAGATGTTTGTGGAGAACTAGCTCCAGCTATTCCTAAGGGAAGGCACATGAAAAACCCGTTAGCACTAATAAATCAGAACACCTATTTTTCTCCTGAAATTCCTTCCTTAGAAAATACACAAAGGTACGTTTTTTTCCAGTCACACCAACTACAAATATTTTACAGGGCAAGTCCCCGTCACACCGATGAAGACCAAAGACCAAAGCAATGAAACTTACGTGCAGAAAATTGCACAGTCCTTGATCAAAACAAAACCACTGTGACACTGCACTTCAACATTGCCACACATACCCAGACACCTCTTCAGACAAGAAGGGTTCACAAGATCACAGAATTTGCTTATATTCAAGAAGTTGCACAACTGCAATGTCGTGCTTGCTTATTCATCCCCTAACTTTGAGGTGAGACGACTGGCCTGTAGCTCCCTGCGTCTTCTTTTTTTTCCTTTTTAAAAATGGGTTTCTCCTTTTCCGGTCAGTGGGAGCTTTGTACCAGACTGCCAAGATTTCTCTAATATGATGGATAGTGGCTTAGCCACCACTTGTGCCAGTTCTCTCAGGATTGGCATCACAAAAGAGTTCAAGGGCAGATTTTTGTGGGAATGCATTCGTTTCCTTCTCCTGCCTTCTCACATTGTATTATCAAAGTAATCATTGCATTGTTTCCTCCGTTGCTTAGGGTTATTTTGTGAATTACTGAGGATTTTTGGTTAAACACAGGTCATTAGTGATGGGAACTCATCTGCAGAAATATTATACTTGGAATCGAGGGCCAAAGCATCCATCACATCTGTCACGCTGAAGTTTTAGTATGCAATTGTTAAAACCTCTCAAGTATCTGTCGCTTTTACAGTTCTGTTTAAAGTTTTGCAATCTTTGACTCAACAACTTAATGAAAAATAAAGGTTGCAGATAAATCAGTCTGGTAATGAAAGCAAATTAGCCATTCTGCTCCAGCAGAATTCCAACATGAATGAGTACGCTGAGATTGACTGCAGCAATATAATGTAACACTCTCCTGCATTCCAATTCAGAGCTTCCCTTTCTGGGAGCTTTAAAGGAAGTTCAGCAAACAAGTACTCAGAACTAAAGCACCAAAACTATGATCTATGTAAATGGTACCATAAGCTTTGACAAGCCCCAGCCAAGCCAGGAGTCTCTCTTAAGTCTCATGACAGTCCCGGCTTTTCAACAGCACATTTTTTTAACACACCAAAGCCAATTAGTTACTTTTATTCTCTCATTAAGACAAAAAAGTTAATTCTTGACAGAGAGTTTCACAGTATGGTCACTTGCTCTTCTATCCTACAAACTCAGTTGATTTTAATCACTGAGTGCTGTCCTAAGTTTGCATAATTTATACTATATTAAGGAAATACAGGGAGCAAACAGATGCTTAACTAGAAGGCAAAGTTTAAGAAGGATTTATCTTCTTAAAATGCTTACCTTCATTTCACGGTCACATGGAACAATAAAAATAAATAATTTTTTGTACCTTGCTCATTTAGGTATCACATTTCTAGCCTAGTCAGATTTAAAAAGTAAACACGAAGTTTTAAAAAGGTGGTGCTGGTGGTGGGAGAATAACTGTGAAATATTCTGACAGCAAATCTGTTGGTTTTGTTTCAGGAGAAATTTCAAGATTCAGCTATTTTCACAAGCAAGTAAATGCTCCACTTTTTTTCTGTCTCTTTAAATTTAGTAGACACCTCCCACTGGTTAAGTTCTACTCTCTGAAGCCCTAGAACTGATTGCTTATTTTAAAAGAGACCCTTTGGCATGAAACTTTATCTGTGTAACCCTGTAAATGGGATCAAGCCCTTCAGAAGCACTGAAAGAAACCAAGAGAGGAACCACCACCCAACCAAAAAGGAAATTACTGGGAGGCTGAAAACGACAGGGTAACAGATAACGCCTAAGAAATTCCGGGCCCTGAAGAAAAGCACATTTCTGCATTTCAGACCCAGTTCAAAAAAGCATTTTGACATACATGAGGTTTATCTTAGTTCTGCAGTACTATTCTTGATCCACAAAATCCCCACAGAACTTCCGTGCTCACTTTTCTGCCAAGAAAGCAGATTTGTAAAAAGGGGCCTTCAACTTTGCAAAATCATTTGAATTCTGTAAGGCCATTTCTGTTCCTCTGAAAAATCTCCTGCTTTCTTGTTCCATAAAGGTGAGTGGAAGAGTTTTCTCTTGTCTTTCAGATCAATCTTGTATAGTGATACTCTTCACAAGATTATGAAACAAAATGTTGACTTGATTAATCTATTCTGGGAAATGTTATGAACCATCTCCCTATAATAGAATAAAATATTTCAGTTAGAAGAGACCTACAATGACTACATCTAGTCCAGCTGCCTGACCACTTTAGGGCTGATCAGGTTAAATCATCTTGAAAAAGGGCATTGTCCAAACACCTCTTAAAACACTGACAGGCTTGGGGCACCGAGCACCCTCCAGACAGGCCATTCCAGGGTCTGGCCACCCTCTTTGGCAGAGAAATGCTTCCTAATGCCCAGCCTAAACGTCACCCGGCACAGCTTTGAACCGATTTTTTGACCAAAAATTCTCCTACCTTGTGGAAATACCATGCCCTAACACATTTTTTACCCCATCCTAATGGAGGGAATCTCTGTAAGAACCAAGAGTTTCCCAGTTCAGGAGACTGTCAAAGCATCCCTTAAATGGAAACTCACTGATGCTGAAAAGCCTGCACTGTAATTTAGCGAAGCACAGCTAGAGACAACACACCAAACAGTAATTTAGCAAACACACACAGAGCAAAAGATACGAACCATTAAAATAAAAGTGGCATCAGGTGAAGGGGTTTCCAAATTTAGAGGATATGACCTTGAGGACTGGTTTTCAATCTCTTCTTCGGAGACAAGGTGTTGGAGATTTGTCACTTGGGGAATTTCAACATAATGAAGGGAACAGAGCACTCAGCAAAGGAGAACTTCATAGGAGCCCTTAATATGACTCTGAATAGGACAGAACAAATCAGTATTTACAAGCCTTATGAAACCTGAAGTTGTTTAATATACTTTAGGCGATGCTGGTTCTTAAAGCAGGCTCAGAAACATTATAAATTTCTCTACAATACCTGAGCGCTTGTTTCCCAATCCTGATCACACCATGTAGAAAGGGTACAAAAGCCAAAGCAACGTGTCCCACTGGCCAAGACAAACATCCATCTACGTCTTCCTAGGCCTGGTATTGCAGGGGGCCCTTGAGGGATGCAAGAATGTACACCCATTGCTCCTCAAAATGTGACATTTGATTACACTGAAAGCTGCTCAAATATCACAGAAATATCCAGGGAGTATTCAGAAATTATTTCTGGATCGGGTGGTTAACTGGGATGGGATGGCATGGACTTTTGGGACACAAAGCAGTTGTCATGAAAGAACTGCCATACAGGAAGAAATAGAGATGGATGCAGTCCCAGATCTGATCGCTCCCCTCAGCTTCCTCACTCAAAGCTGATGAAGCCTTGCAGTTGACAGTTCCAGGGTATAGGGCAATGTGCCCAGGGGACCCGCCCAATCTCTCACAGTCCTTCCTGTCTTTAATATACCACAAGAATTTCTTGTTGTTTGTTTTTACGTCTTTGACTCTTTGCTCTTCAAATTCCATTTCAGGCTCTTCAGTTTCCTTCTCACAGTGCCCACTTTGGTCTGTGCCCCTGTCTTTAGGATTCACTAGTGTTGGATTTCCAGTTTCTGACAGCTATTTCTTTTGCTCAAATAACCTCCTGAACTTTGTGTTTAAGCATATGGATTCATTTGCCTTTCTGCTCCTTTTCTCAAAGGGTGCTGTTCCTATTTGCAGTGACAGGCTGTGGGGTGCTAAAGTAGCTACTATGCCTAAACTAAGATTTTAATTTCTATACTTAAATATTTAAACAATGTTCACATTGTTCTAGTAATCAAGAGGGGACCCCAAGAATGTTGGTCATTATGTTTTCCAGTCTCTGTATAATCTACGTTGAACTTCAACTGTAAAACTCTACTGGGAGTATGAGACAACCTGCACGTTTAAATGCAAGTCTCCATAAACCACACCTAGTCTTCAGCTAACTGAAGCAATAAAGGTAGCAAGTAATACTGGGATCTCAATCAAATATAGCAGTGGCATCCACAAAGTCTGTCCACATCACATGGATAAGCAGTGGGCTGTTTTAGCTACATGTATTTGTGCAAAAGTTCAAACAGCAAAAGTCTCAAAGTGCCCTAGGCTCTGAAAACCACAGCATCTCTGGAAATACTGCTTATTAAAACTTCTGGGCAAGGTTTGCCATCAAGATCTTAGAAGTTTGCATGTAAGTGACAAATACAACTTTAAAAACTTTCCATTTCCTGAGATGCTGGCAGGCATCTCAGCCCAGAGTTCTTAGGCAACTGGGACTTGCTTTCCATTTCAAATAAACACAAAAATTAATTAGAGACTGACTTCCTTGCTACAAAATTCATCCCATTCCTTTCAGCGCAGCAGCTCTGAGAGGAAAGTCCTTCTCCAACAAAGAGTATTGAAACTTGTCCCCCCACCACTGCATGGCTGGCTTCAGGGGTCTCCCTCAATCAATCACTTCATCCACAGATTAATGACAAAAGTAAATTGCAATATATCATCCCTCTCACATCTTCAGTATCCTCCATGGATTTGCCTCCTTCACCCTCTATGAATTAATCCCCTCCACTTTTACAGACCGACCATCCATCATGCTCTTTCCCACTCTGATTCCCCATCTCCTTATACCACAGACTGTCCTTCATCTCTGTTGCAGTCAAATTTTGGAACAGCTTTCTTAACTCTGCTAATCCCTATCTCCAGACGATTTTTCCTACAGTCAGATGACCTCCAAAAGTCTTTTCCTAACAGAATTTTGTCATCTGACATTCCTTTGTGTTCAGCTACTGAACAACACAGAAGTTACACGTACAATAAAAAGCAGTAAATTCATACTGCTTACCCAACTGAGCTGTACAGCTGCAAATAGGCTGAAATGCCCTTATTGGGGATTAAACCTTTTATATGAAACTTGTAAATAAAAAGGTAATTTACCATGCTATCTTTTAAATGTACATTTGCTTTAGAAAGCCCTTTGGAATACATTGATCAGCACATAAAATAACTGTATCATGCAAAAAGATTGAAATAAAGATCTTCAAGACGCAAGCAAATAGTAAAATTTCATTTATACCAACGTCATAATTTTTTTTACCATCAATGAACAACATTTAATAGATCTTCTGCAATCTTACTGAACAAAGACAAAAGTACTGGTTCTTGCTAAAAGTCTTAAAGATGTATTGTCTATTTCAGTCCCACATATGTAGTAAAACGCAGGAGGGAAGGGCAGCACAGTTACAGTGAAGACAAAGACATAAAACCATGAAATCCTGTCCATTTTGCAGCTACCTCTGAAAAAAAATTATTTTTCCACAACTTAGCAATGCACATAATAAGCTGCCTGCTAAACACAAGCACGACAAAGCTGTACAGCGAGTAATAAAGACTTCCCACGTTGCACCAGAGAGAGGAAGGAGCTTCTATTGAAAGACTGTCACACCTATCAACAAACACAAAATGTCCCGTACAGCCTGGCTCACATGGAACAGTGCCAGGCAAGCCCTTGGTGGGCCAGAAGGGGAGGCAGGGGTTTCCCAGAGAACAGCTGAAAGAGCTGCTGGTCAGGGACACTTCTGCAAGCACAGAGCAACACCAGCACCCTGCACTGCCCCAACACCTGAGCATCTCGCAGCTGCATTTGCCATCTGATGCACCTCCAACACCGAGGAGAAACTCCTCAGGAATACGTCAGAAATTCTAGAATGGACATGCAAACAAAAGTCATGGAAAGCTGCATTCGCTTAGGTGGCTTAGAGAAAACAACTACAGGTAATTCTGCAGTTTTTAAGGAATTATTACATTATTAATACTCTATGGAATTTACACATGAGAAAAGTCTTACTCAACAATACAAATTACTACTCTGGCTTTAACCGGCCATCAGCCTACATATTTTACACACTGCACAGTACTTTCACAATCTTAACTATTGACCAATTATAACCATCTTCAGGAAGATCAAGGACATTTAACTGTGAATGTACCAGTGACAGGGAGAAGTAGGTTGTCCAAGACAGTGTGGTAAAAGCTGTCTTTCTTTCTGTGTGTCTTTCTAGCTGCTTCCCACCATGAGATTGTCTCCATTCTGTCAGGAGCCACTTTGCAGAGAGGCATTCCTGGAGTATCAGCCTAAATCTTTCCTGTCAGGTCAGTGGGTAACATTCTCTCCTTTTTCTGAGGACAGACCAGACGATGAATACAGATTTCTATATTAAAAAAAAAAAAACAAAAAAAACACAAACCACCACCAACAGAAAACCCACCACATCATCCCATGCACCAGTAGAAGAAACAAGTTTCAACTTTTTTGAAGTGTCCAGTTCAGAGATCACTGAAATCAGAGGCTGGAGTATCATTCCTCCAGATGTCTCCTCCTCCTCTTTTAAGTCTGAATTTAAGAGTTACAGATTTGTCCACGTTTTCCCCCACATCCCTCAGATCTAGCAGGCTTTCCTTGAGCTGCTGAGAAGCACTGATGTATTGCAGCTCTGAGCTCCACACATGTGCCTTGAGCTGTATCCCTGTGCTGTGTGTAATAACTCAGGGAAAACTGCATTAGTGCTGCTCTGCTGAGCACAAGGGCTAAATCTACCAAAAAGCATACGACATTTCAAACATCACTGCTGTGCAACTGGCCTAGACATTTGTAATAAATGACATTTCCCAAAATATTCAGGACTCCAGCAACAGGACATTTGTTTCCAAACAGAGGAATACAGACGTGTTAGCCTGAAGTTCAGCCCCAGAGTTCGAACATTATCATCATTCTCAGGAATTTATAAGAAAGCATAAATGACTTTGGGGGAAAAATATGGTAATGCCTTCAAAAATTTTTTTTTTTTTTTTTTCTTTTTGAGGCATTCCTTAAAATCTTCATTCAAAACCCACAAAACTAAACTCATCTTCTGATGATAAATACACTGATACACCAACCATTTTCTCCTGCTTTCCTGAAAAAAGGGGTTTTTTTCAAGAATACAGAAACAGTAGCAAAATATGAACTGTTATATAGAAAGCACTCGAAAAAGAAAAGAGGAGCAAGCATCAGCACGGAGTAAGCTATCATCTAAAATCAACTGATTATAACTGTTTGTCTCTTCAGAGAGCATGATCTTACACAGGAATAAGGTCACAGATCCTTTCACGTTATTCAGAGCCAAGCAAGTATACCAAAAGCAGGAGATACCACTAAGGGAGCATTCCCAAAGATTCCCTGCAGTATGGCCACATCTGCACTTGATTGACTGGAAATCTGACTCCAATACTACATAAGGAAGGATGTTTTTTGAGGGCAAGTGTGAAATTCAGATCTGGCCACAGTGAATACAAGTGAGCATTTTATGAGGTGTCTGTTATCTGTGCTGGCAGAAAGCAAAGCCTGCAGAGCTGTTCCCACATCACAGTTCTAGCACTGATTTACCTACGCATTTCCATTATCTTTCTGTATTTCCTTTGATACACAAGTTATACCTTGAGGTCAACAGTGTTTGCATTCCTTTAAAACTAGGGTAAAATGCATCTTTTTCATCTCTCAGCTCAGGTCTCCCTCTGCTGTGTAGCAAAATCCCTTATACTCAATGCTGTTTGTCTTATGCACAAAGTTAATGAACAACTTTTGAGTTCACAATGTTTGCTTACTACAAACACCTATGTTATACAGTCCCAAACTGTAACATAAAAAAGCAATTTTTATCAAGCAATTAAGGAATTAAGCCATTAAGAATTGCTTAAGAAATTAAGCAGTCTTAATTTATTTATAGTTAGCCTTACTGAGCCCAAAGGAGTACCCGCATGCACACAACTGAATGTTTTTGTGAGTACCACCGTGATTTGGACTGAACAGCACAGACTTAAGATACAAAACCTGATGTCAACTTCTCCTTAAATGCCTCCAAAAATTCTGTAATTTAACTGGAATCTGCTACTGTATAGATATGAAACTGTACTCTGAGCTTTCCTTCATTTTTTCTGCAGCCTTATTTCCCTACCACCAGCTTCCTGACAGATATTTTTCTACTGACAGGCTAGCAATTAACCTGCTGCCACAAAAGAATAACAGAGTAAAACAAAATGTGAAAAATGAAAGATTCATCATAGGTATCACAGAGAAATCTAGAAACAGCATTGCTTCAATTAAGGTTCTTTTCCCTGTGGTCATATAGTTTCTCCTGTACAAATCCGCTGTTGCTCAGTTATTACTTCAATCTCAGGATTTAATTTCCTCCTCAGCACTTGAGATGCAAGTAGGAAGGAAAGCAGAGAATGAAAAATTGAAATCAGAGTCACTACACAGATCTTGTACTTCACCTTAGTATCTTGATAAACCAGAAACAGCCAAAGGTTCAGCTCCTTTCTCCACAATCCCAAGTGAAACTGAACCAGCTTTAAAATCCCAGTTACTTTTTTTCTCCTCAGAAAACTGAGTGGCTCATGTTGGCTTTTGTTTGGTTATTTTAATTTCTCACTAACATTTCTGCCTCCTCAATGACAAAGCTCAAAACATTCAACAGAAGTTATTTTGGCTTTGCAAACACTTATGTTCATAAACATCTTAAGCAGAAAACAACACTTTCACATGCTGATTCAAATGCAACTGTTCATTGAAAAATATTTTGACAAAAAACCTTAAGGCAATTTATCACTTCTCTTACACTTTCCTATTTCTGGAACTGGCTTCCTTCTACAGGAGCCTGCCATCCAAGCAGCACAACTGCTTTCCAGACACAGGGTGGTATTGCCTGCTGTGCCATGGTACCAGCGAGGAACAGCTGCCTGGATGCACTGAGTGGATCCAGTCCTGTGTGGCCGAGCTGCCTGAGCTGGGGAACTTCCACAGCAGCTGCTCCAAGCCTTTCTCAAGCATTTATCCTAAGGACCAACCCCAAGGCCTCAGGCAGGATGGTGCACGCTGGCTGTGGGATGTTTGCTTTCACCTCACCTACCTCTAACCATTACACTTCACAAACTGTACCTGCAAATAAGAATCATCTAAGACATTCTCAATACGCATGTCTCTGCACAAATTTAAAAAAAACCCCAACCCAACCGTTAAAAGATGGGCTAAAAAGTCAGTAATCCAGTCTGACAGATGCCAGAAAAATACATGTATATATATATATATATATTTTTTTTTTTTCATATATGCAAGTTGAAATTTTTCAGTGAAAACAGTTGGCTTCCTTTGTGCCACCTGAGAGGTTTAAAGCACTGACCATTCAAATCACAAATTAGGGAATCTGCAGTTGTAATTCTAGGCCCTGTCTCCTGAATATAAGAAATACACACCTGCTTGAGTGAAACCAGCCTGTCTTATTTAGCCTAAACACAATTGGTTTATTTCGGACAGAACAGGCACCAGCACAGGGACTACATCCATGGAGAAGGGGGTAAGGCATACGCAAACTCCACACAACAGAGGAGACCCAGGAGGCAGCCAGCAAAGCTCCCAGAATAATAAATCCTAACCAGAAATGGGAGAAAATCTTTGGATGGCCCTAATGATGCAGCTGTCAGATTATACCAATAACAAACACTGTATTAAACTGTTGATCCCATCCTTTCCCCTGCTCTCTTGTAGAAAATCTGAGACAGGAGGCAGGTAGAGCTTTCTCCCGCACAAAAAACATGTTCCAGGAATGTGATGTGATTTCTACCCCTTAGAACGGCACAAATGCACATTCCCCAGACATATCTGTCCACAGGAAGAGTTTCTATAGATCCACAGAACACTGGAAGGAGGGAAAGAGAGGAGAATTGATGAACCACTACAGGAGTCCAAAAGTTTAAATAAGAAAAAGTCTAATATCAAATGTCTTCAAGTTCACTATTGAAAAACCTACACCTGCACTAGAGAATTGTCAGGAGTGAGAAACCCTTAAAAATTACCAAGTTAATGAGACACAACTGCCATTTACAAGCTTCTACTAATCCCAGTGGTTTAATCCCAGCGGTGCTCAGCCAGTTTTTACTTAATGCACAGCCAGTCATTCATTCTCAACTGAAATTCATTCTCAACTGAAATTAGTCAAGCTCTTGTGAACGACGATGGAGTAAAAGCAGAGTTATGACTTAAAGAATTGGTCCCAGGATGTCACTTCACTGTCACAAAAATGAAAACTGTGCCCTGTATGCACACAATGCTTACTGGTACTACTAGGATTTACTCGCTGTTGAACCGGCACATAAACGAAGGATTTTTTTTTTTTTTTTTNGGCTATCATGAGAATCCCATTAGGGAAATTACCTTTGCAAAACTACAAGTGGAGAGTACCTCAAAGGAAGCTACCAAATGTTTATGCATTTAGGGTCACAAAACTTTGCAAAGAAACAAGCACATTTCAAAACATCGCTCAGTTAACCTCCCCACCTCCTGACAGAACATGATGGACATTTCCAGGAATTTTACCCACTGAGTTCATAACCTTGGATGCCACAGCCAAGGTCTGCAGCAATGATGAAACCAGGAACAAAGACAAGGGCCTGAACATCACATGGAAGACAAGAAAGAAGTCAGGGAAACTCGGGGCCACACCAAGCCAAGAATGTGGCAGAGGAAGCCTACATAGAAACCACATGATCCAGGGAGAGAAGAACAGGGCACTCAAGCACAGCCCCTGAGGAAAGGGGTTAACCAGTCAAAAAACCACTGTCTTATTACCCAAAAGACTAGAGAAGATGCTCTAAAGTACTGAGATTTATGAGCACTCCCAACTGAAATACTAATATTTCATTAACTGGTGTGTTTTTCACACTAGAGAACTAGACTAAATTAGGGAGCCAGAGTAACTTCTAAGCACCCTCAACAGAAGAAGAATCATCTCTCACAAAAGAACTTCAATTCTCATGAAAGTACATAAAGATTTCACTAATATTTTTCAAAGGCACATCTTCTATAATTTTCATGGTTTCTTGTTAGAGGAAGCTCAGCTGATACTTTAAAATGGTAACTAAAAGGTTATGTTCTAATTAAGGTGAATATTGTTCATCTGTTACGGACGTAGGAAGGACCAATTAGAAGAACAATGTCTAATTTGATCAACCTTAACTGGTCAGGTTAATCCATGAATGGGTCCAAACAAATATATAATCTTTTCTAATCACTACTGGATTAGCTGAACTAATCCAATTGGATGTATATAGTGTTCACCATATTTATTTCAAGTATTCCACCCTTTTTCTTCCCCTTTACAAGCTATATTAAATTACTTTAAGGCTTTGCAAAGTTTTGGAATTTTATTATGAAACCAGAAAAGCAACCTAGTGAGTAAATTGTATCAAAAAATATAATTCTTTGGCAAAGAACACTCATTCCCTCTTTGGTCCTCCATGAAAAATGGTAAAACATCATTCTGGAAAACAATAATCATTCTGGTGTAAGGGACCTAGCAATGTTTGCTGGCTTTAATTTTGCATCAAAACAACTGCAATCAATCATCTCTCCCAGCTATAGATTTTTAAAACTGCACAGTGGGCATCCTCACATTACCTGCTGGTATTTGCTGGACAACTCTTCACACCATATGGTTTCTCCAATTCCAGGGGGTCTTTAACCCCAAAAAACCCATGAAGAAGAAAAGGACCTCCCTCTCATCTGTGGCTGACCTGCTTACGCGTACTGGGAGGAAGAACCCAACAATAAAACCATCCAACAACCCCTGGAAGTGACTCCTGGGGGGAATTCCTCAACCACCTCCAGACTGGATTGTCTCTTTCTCATAACAGTGCTGGATTCACAAAATTACCTGTGACGAGTCTGGTGAGAAGAAAATGGAACTGATCTCTCCTCAGGAAATGAAGCTGGAAGTGTAAATGGCAATAGCTGACCCAGGTGAGGCTGACTGAGCTGGAAAAGGGAATGCCCTGCTGCCGGCATCAGCCTGTCTGCTCCTGCCATGTCCACTGCGGCACCGTAACCGGGCCGAGGAGCAGCAGAGACTGACATTCACTGCTCTGACACAAATTATGCAACAACTGAAATGGCTTCTGCAAACTGCACACAAAAGTTACCTGGCAACACTGGATGAGGAATACAGGAACTTCTTCATGCATTTGATAAATTTTCATTTTAATTGCACTACTTACTTGCATCTTGCTTTCTTCCCCTCGCTTAATGAAGCATAGAAAATCCAACCCTTCTCTGACTTCACTGATTTCAGTCTAGGAATTAGATTTTTCCTTCATTTATTTTGCATTATCAGTGTGGCAAAGAGAGTCATTACCCATTTCATCCTGGCCCTATCATTCCACTCTCCCCGTCTAGAGGAGGCCTGTCACCGCTTACTCATTCCCATGCACATTTTTCTCTTGTTTTCAGTTGTACAAATGCATACAATAGAAAAGGTGTTTTATTTCCTGCTATCAAACTGAACGATGTTTTGATTAGAACAAACTCAAAGACCTTGTGTGTAAAGCAAAAGGAGCTGCGAACCCTTTGAAGAGATGCTATTCTGCAATTGAATCCATAGTTTTTGAGAGAATTTAAGAAAAGAGAATTATCTAGGCTTTTCTGCTGGGATTATTTAAAAGTTGACTATTGAAACGAGGCACTTCATTCCCTTAGGCCCATTTTTAAAAACTTCACATTTAATAATTAATCCCATATAGACTTTACTTGTCACAAAATCTTGTCCTCAGCAAATTAATGGGAGCCAGACTCAATCTGAACAACTGCTCAGCTGCCTGGTAGCATCATTAAAATAGGGTCAACTATCCTAAACTGTCAAAGCTGTAATCCAGAATCCAAGTGGCACTGTGTACCAGATCTCCAGGGCTGTCCAGCCCCCTCAGCATGTGGCTCAGTCCCAAACTGCAGAGCTGTGGGTGAGGCAGCCACTGAGCCAGGCCACAGCAGGGATCCCATCCCACTGCAGGGTGACAGCCTTGCATCCATCTGAGCTGGAGTGAACTGGATGGACTCCTTGGACTGGACCATGGACACACACTCCAGCACTGGGATCACCGTAAGGCCAGTTACACCTGCTCCAGAGGAGACTTCACTGTTGCTAGTTCCTTTTTTAGATTGATAATCTGTTTCCTGACAGTGCACCTGGCAGAGCTCGCAAATCAAGTCCTGAAGGATCGATGCCATCACAGCATGAAAAATAAAGCACCTAAACAGTTTGATTATGCCAGAGAAGCATATTTAAATACCACTGAGATTAGGGCTACATAGCTCCACCCAGCTCCAGGTAAGTAACAGGAATGTTGAATATCTGAAGTAGAGCACGATATATTCCTGCTCACGTCGTAAAGCTGATAAAACACAGTTCAGATTCTGTGAAATACTGCCAAATTAATGTTCTGGGAACCCATTACTCTTTGTATTTTTTATGTTTACCAAGTTTTAGCTGGGCAATCTCAGTATTGTGTAAATACAGTCTGTCTCTTCTATAGATAATATACTCCTTAATGGGGAGAAAAACTGAAAGAAGCATTCATTACGTGGAAAAAAAAAAATCACCTTGGTCAGAGTGCTTCACTTCAAATAGATCTTAGACCTCCACATGACCCATTTCCAACAGATCCACATAACAATAAACTTTTAATTTCCTCCTCCAGCGTTTCTCAGCATCATATCAGTCTTTCCCATCACCAACGACAAGCACAGCAAATCTTTAACAAATGACCTAGAGGGTTCTACAACAGTTTTTAGAAGTTACTTAATAAAACTGCTTCATTCACAAGTGTCTAGAGAGCTGCATGTTGATAGCTTGAAAAAGGGTTAAAAATGCAACTTGGATTTCCTAAGGGCTTACAATGAAAGATCAACATTAGTAGTAATAAAGACCCCAATTTAACACACACTCAAAGCAGGTTGTAAATAAAAGGTTTAAAGACAGAAAAACAGTGGTTCTTAGATAGAAAAAGGGGAGATTTTTTTTTTTAAATAAAATGTATTGGAAGCATGCCAAGATGAAAAAATATTTTTCATCTGTACTGTTTCTGAAGTATAACATAAACAAAACCAATCATCTAATTAACCTAATTACATCAATAATACACAATTAATTCAGCGGCAGCCTTGGCAAAGATGACGAGATTATGATTCACAGAAAGGTATTTTTTCTCTCTAATTACAAGACAAAATGCGAACGTAGCTTCAGAGCCTGGCTGTGGATCTCAGTGGCAGCACTGATTGCTGGGGTGCAAGGCTGATCTGCACCAGATGGCCACACACTCCAGTGACTGGTGTGAAACAAGGAGGTATTTTGTGGGGACACCCAGTTCAGCAGTCCCCTCCTTTAAACTCGGGCACCTCTGGCCATGACCCACACTGCTCAACTGCACACCTCAGTGCCGAACCCCGAAACACACAGCTCCTGAGCTCTACACTGTTTCCCTCGCCGTGCACTGTGACTTGGTTTCCATGTCGGGTTTTTGGTTGGTCTATTCCCCTCAACTGGCAGGGCACTGCCAGAATCCGCAGTTTAGGAAATACAGCAGATGGTCTGTGTGAAAGAATGTCTTTGTGGGCCATTAACCCGTGTCACGCAGTGAGCTCATGCCATGAGCAGCTACGTGATCTTTCCCACTGTGACACCCTGCTCATCTCGGGCTCCTCACTGAACACTGTCACATTATCTCATGGACAACATGACACCAGGCACATGACCCTGCAGTACCATTTAGTGGCATTGCTGATATCCAGTATTCACTTGAAAACCAATATAATGAAATGCTGTTCGTTTTGTGGGCAGGAATGTCACCAGGACACGTAGCGCTGCTGACAGGTGTTTGAAAGGAGGCTGAAAGCCTATACCAAGTTTGCAGGACATGGCAAGTAGGTTGCAGGAAAAGAGTCTGCACCAAATTGCATCTTAGAAATAATGGCATGCGCATCAACTAAAGACACGAATTCCACAATTATTTCAGCTGATTTTGAACATTCATCAAAATCTGTGTTTGCTTAACCCTAAGTTGCAGAAGAACATGGTTCCTGTGAATATGGGTTTTGTGCCATCACCCTTACTTTCCAACATCTAACCACTTCTACATCACTCCCAGCCTCCATGGCAATAAAGGAGAACCTTGCCAATGCTGAAGAGCACACAATTACCACATCTACACACAGCCTGACACAAAGGCTTGAAGACGCCGAGTTTATGCTCCTTCCATGGTCTGTCATAATGATGCTGGAGCCCGAGACAGTGTCTGGGTACCAACACCATGAACAGAACCATCTGTCTTTAACACAGGACTCTGGGCTGATGCTGGATAGGCTGAGGTGGAGTTGTCACAGGACAGAAATAATAGGAAAAACAATGCAGGAGATTCACAGAGATATGGAAGCAGAAGGGGAGAGAATAGGATAGAAACACAAGACAGTAACAACTGCCAAACCAGAGCACATTTTCTTATGAGGGGGTAAAATAGAAAAGACAGCACTAAATTTAATCCACGCACACAGAACTTAACCTTGGCAAATCTCTACTGCAAAAAGCAAACTAAACTCTTGTCAGCACAGTCAAAGTTGAAAGAATTCAGGTATTTCTCCCAAAACAGTATTCAAAAGTCACGACTTAAAAACCTGCTTCATGAAAGAAGCAATGACTGCCCTGCACAGCAGTCTGTGCTGCTGACTCCAGCTGAGAGAACACGTTGGAAGCTACAGCTCCACACTTCCTCCACCAAGGGAATGCACGATCCCATTCCACCCTGCCCATGTGCAGCACCCCAGCTCTGCAGGCTGCCTGGAAAGGAGAATTCAACCCACTCTCTGGGAATCAGGGCACTCTGCAAACCAAATGCTGCAGTTCTGATGTCTGCATGCCCTAGTCTGAACAGATACTTAACATAAATGACTTAAAATGCTGATTTCAATCAACTGATACTTACATAACTTTAAATTATTGCTTTAAATTATTTTGAAACTCTGCAAAATACTAATTAGGAAACTGATGGGCTGGCAAATCACATTCAACTGTTGCGAAGAACTAACTTCTATTTCATCCTGCAGCTGATGATGAGGTACCTCCATAAAGCTTTTGAGCTCCTACAGAAGAAAAAAATTGGTCTTCAATCATCCTTTTGTGGCTTCTCAAGGTTGCAGCTTCCTCGTGCCAGCAGTAGAATGACACCCAAGTTCACTCAGCACGAGACAGTCCGTGTCTGGAAGCAATACAGCTGCATTTATTTTGTCGCCGTGCTGCCAGACTGACTTGATCAGGTCAGTACAAGCTGAGAGATCTCTGAACTGCAGGCAAGTGTCACTGACCTTTCTTCTCTCCATTACATCCTCCGTGGATGTTCTCACAACCTCAGCTACATGTGTTTTGAATCATCTGTCGTGTCTGGGCTATAAACTTATCCTTTTACCACTTGGAATAATCAAAAGCTGACAATATTCAGAATTGAGGCCCTTATCCTACAAGTGTTAAAAAGCAGGTATTTCGCTCACCTCCACACACAGAAGTGTGTACGTTTCATAAGAATACACAGTAACTGGGATAAAATTACTGGCATTAAAGCAGCATTAAATCTTCAGCTTTTAAAAATTATTCCTTCAGTATTACCTGGAAAAAAATTGTTTATTTTCTAAACACTGAGGAGGAAAATGTCATTGAACATATTTTTGGATTAAACTGTCACAATTGAAATGAAAATGCCTTTTTAAGATAAGTTTTGACATCTAAGATAAATTTTCATACCCATTGTATTGATTTAGGAAATTTCTCAATACCACAGACTGCAGATCCTACCAGCCTCCTTGGTGTATCCTGCCTTTCCTGATCATATTGAGCATTTCAGGAAAGAATGCTGGCTCCAAAATAAGCAGGGGCTGTTGGATGTGAGTTTTGCCCGAGAATCTGTCTTGTGGTCATGGCAATAACATTAATGAGGCTCCTGGCTTGTCCTTTATTAGAGACACGAAGATTTTATGAGTCCAAACCCTCTTAGAAAAACTCATGTAGGTCAAATCTGAAACTGAACTATATGCTAGAAAAGTAATTAGAGAAATTAGTTTAAACTGTTCTACCTCAGCAGATTAAGACTTTGGACACAGAACTCAGCACGCAGCACAGTACAGTGTGAATTCAAGATACATCAGCCATGGTATCTCAGCCTTCTGAAGGCACACTCATCACACTGATGATTCTTAACCTGCTTGGAGCTGAGCAAGTTCCTGGCAAGGGACTCCCAGCACACTGCACATCTACACCAGTGCTTCAGGGTACCGCTCTGTTTGCCTGTGAGGAGTCCCAGGCCACAGCAAAAATGTACAGCAAATCCCGCCAAGGTCCCACGCAGCTTAAAGAGAACCATTTGTTCTGCCAGTCCAGTAAGAGGTCCGCAACACACATGCACAAACACCTGTGCAAGCCCACTGGAGGAGGCAACGCAGTGACCAAAACCAGCAGCCCGGGGACAGGAAACAGAACTGCTCCCCTTGAGGGTGCCGTGAGCTCAGAACAGAAAGGAACCACAGCCTGGAATCAAGCAGGCACCTGACATCCTCTTACACACTGTTACAAGGATGTAATACCTCTACAGAAGTCTTTCTGAAAGGCTGAATTTTCATCAAAAATCCTGGATATTAGACACACTCACGTGTTGCAGTCGATTACATGGTTTAAGACAAGATCTTGCAAACGGACCTTGTTGTTTGCATAGTACCACTAGTGAAGAATAACACTTTCAGTCCTTTTGTTAAACATCTGTTGTGTTGGAACACAAGAGAGTGTTAGAAAACAACACTGTGATGAGAATATTTAGAAGAGGAAGCAGTGTTTGTTTTTCTGGAAATCCCTTCAATGTCTGAACTTCAGTCATAATCTGGCCTCAGTCTCACAGGTAAGTATTATGAAGAACAGATACTCCGGAATGAATGTTTGTTAATTCATGCCCATTTATCAACCCCATATGTATACGACCCTCTCCTATTGAGCTACTGTAAGTACTTAAGTCACCCTCAAGTAAGCTGCATGTACAACTTGCAGTGAATCATTTAAAGTAAAAAGAGCACTGAGTTCACTGTACCAGGACAGACTGATTTCTCTTAATTTTTGCTTTAGCTTGTGTCAAATTATATATAAGTTTGTATTCAATTTTATTTTATAAATATAAGCTTGCATTTAATTTTGAGAATGCAAATGATCTCTCGGGACCTGACAGAAATCCTCTTTAAATTAAGCACATGGTGGGTCTTTCAGGACCCCGGGAATCTTCTGTCATTGCTTTTAGCCCATGCCGTCTCTACATACATGACAGACATTTAGGGAATACATTTTTTTATACCAAATTTCTGCATAAAATTCAAAACAAATAAAAACTTATGCCACCGTGAATTGTTTAGATACTTTACCTGAGTGCATTACTCTACATAAATCGCAGGTCTTCAAATAATTACTAGAGATTAAATCCAAGGCTTTCTACAGATAAGCTTCCTCTGAAGCTACCTCTGTATTACAAAATCTGGAATTCATTTCAATAGTATCTACTTTAATCATAATTCATACCTGTCACAAAGCTCTCCAGTATTTAGCAAAGGTGATTTTGACTAAGATAGTTTCCTTTTTCTTACATCTTTTTCTTAAAAAGATCACCCACCATAGCTTCCTGCCTGAAGCAGTTCTTTAGTCTCATTGACAATGTCTTTATGCTCTGCTAGTTCCTCAATGACTTCCCATGAAAATATTCCTTTAAAATTTTAAGTCAGTTATTTTAAGGAGGGAGTAGGGCTGGGGTCTTGCTGCCACCACTTCAGATGACAGGAGATTGTGTGACAATGACCAGCAGGGCTGAGGGACAAAGGACAAACTGTTGGTGAATCACTGCACGGCTGCAGGCAGCCTCCAGTTTAAGATTCCCATGGATCAGTCCCTGTCTCTCTACACTGATGCAAAAGTACAGCTGTCCCCTTTTTCTATTCTCTTTTTTTCCTCCTTCCCCAATTGCTGTTTATCTGGTCTGTGTTTGTACATGAAAACCAAAAGATCTCAGCCTAATATTTTAAAAGGTACCAGTGACAGGTCTCACACTGCTAAGCCCAGGAAATTCCTGCCTGCTCATCTGACAAGCACATCCTCTGTACACACATCCTTCTGTGTCACACAGCTAAACAGCCAGAAGGAGAAATGTGCAAAGTCATTTCAAAAAGGTATCAACATCCAAACCTTACCACTAATGAATCAAGCACTCTATCACCTCCACAAGGATACAGAATGAGTTTGATTTTCTGTGATGTAGGCCTGCACTTGTATCACCCCAACAATATAAACACAAGTATGCATTTATTTAAAATGCATTTCAGTCTCATTTTTAATAAATACCGAGACCAAATTACTCACCCTCAACCTTATCTTAAACTGAACTAGCCAGGGGAATTTGCAATCCATTCTGCTAAACAACACAGATCCAGGGCTCTTAAATTTACAACACAGAGTATTTATATCACAAAGCTGGAATACATGTGAATATGTGGAAGGACCATGAAGTATGATGATGTATGAATGATTCCTCTAATAACTGAACAGTATCAAAAGACACCAACGCTTCCTAGAAGGAAGTAATTTGTCTTGCAAAAAAAAAAAAAGGGGGTTCAGCCATCAGCCAACTGCAGATTATTTCAAAGAACTCACTCAGTGTGACTCAGTTTATAAAAGGACTGGCTGCTGGCCATTATCATACCATTTCATTCTTTGCATTACCTTTGCAAACATAGCCCTGATTCTGAAAAGATTTGTTGCCCTTCTTTACAAGGAGCTCGGCAGAGGTCAACAGAGCTACATAAAGTGCCTGGCATAATCACACACAGCCAGAGTGGGCAACACCAGGATCTAAGTTACTGTAACAGGACAAAATACAACATTTTGCATCTTTACTTCCTGCATTTGAGACCTTAAATAAACCCTGAAAAATCACTTGGAACTCTTCATTAATTACACATACCCAGCAAGCACAAAATCACCCCGGGGATTAATTCATTACAGCACACAGAGATACTTATTGTACCTCCTCCATGCCAGTGCTTCCTACTCCAGGTGGTGCTCATGCTTCCTGAAAGGGCAGTGTCAGGTACCCACCTACTGTTCTCTTTTACAACACTATATCAATATGTCAACTCCACTCCCAGTTCTCAGAGGTCTGCACTCTATCCAATAAATTAAGCTGCTTTACCAGAACTGGAAAGATATAATAAACATTTAAGATTTGGCTTTTACACATTTGTTTCTGTTTACATATGACATTAAAGAAATTACTTTGCTTTGACAAATTATCAAAACCTGTGCATATTTCACATATCACTCATCTGGGGAACAGACTCCAACTTAGTAACACAAAAGCTACCTTTCTTCCAAATATATTCAAACAGAAAAGCTTGCTCTTTGGTCACAAGCATCAACAACATTAAATGGCCATTTTAATAGTAAATGTTAAGTATGGGAACATATTATATCAGATGTTCCAATTTAAACCTTCTGAAGAGAAACAACAAGGTTAGGCTTCCCTAGTTATGTGAAAGATTCTGGTGGCTATCAAAAGGCCCAAATGCTGCCAACACACAAATATTAAGTACATGCCTCTGAATTAACTGAGATTAGTAATGCTAGATTTGTTTGAACACTGGAGCATGGTTCATATCTCACTTATTCCAGAGAATCATGTTTAAGAAATAAACATAATTTAATGACCCATCCTCTTTATGACTACAAAAGATACTCATTCCCCACGTTTCTATGTGTAGGGGTCTCCTCATTTTCGCAATGAAAGAGATGAACTATTTCCACTGTACACTTTTTGGGATTTCAGGGAACACTGTCACATATCTTCCTATTACTGGGCTGTAGTTGATGTCCGAGCAAGATTAAATTGTGAACAAAAAACACTCTTCACAATTACACAAATACAAAATTGGGGTTTGGAAAGCCTACCAGTGGGGACAAATAACCAATAAAGCCTACAAAGCTACAGGAAAAAAATCCCTTCTTGTTCCAGGACTTAAACCACTTTAAAGAGGTTTGCGTTTAATTCAACTACAGGAGTATTATTACAACTTCTGCAGGAAGAACTCCAAGTTACAGCCATACAGGTCAGAATGCGCAAAGGAACAGCTTCTGGTCACTAGGACACATCTCTAGCACCCGAAAGCCGTCAAATAATCTCTTCCAAAAGGAAAAGAAGATTGTTTTACTTTCGTTACCCACGGGAACATGAATTTGGAATAACTGAACACAAAAGACTAAGCATTTAAAATGTCAATCTACCTTTTGCAAAAAGCTGAAAGAAAACACTAGTTATTCATATAACTCATAACTCCCTCACGCTATTCTGAAAATAAAGCCGCATCTGACACTCGATACACTCAGAACTGCTCTCATACCAATACACACATCCTCGTCTGAAATTGTAGAACACTGTCAGTTCTCTCAACTAGGATTTGTCTTGTGGGGGACAAATTACTTGAAACTCAACCCTATGGACAAGTGAAAATGTGAACTTTAATCCCTTTTTTCAGCGTAGCTGCAAGCCCTGACGCCTGCAGTGTAACATGAATGCTCTCTCAGATTCCAGCTCTGTGGAGCAATAAAGAGTTCCAACTCTAAGCCAATCTCCTGTCTTAGGCTTTATCCCTTGGGTTGGAAATTTCTGATTAATATGAAAGCCCACTTTCCAAGGCAGGAGGAGCAGGCTCTGTATGAGTGAACCAGGCAGAAAATACATGAACTCCATTAGTGGTGGGGTCAGCTTCTGTATCAATCTAGAGCCATTTTGATCTTTTCCTCTCTCTCTACATATATACACATACACATTTATTTATTTATTTATATTTAAAAACCTATTTATCCTTTAAGGGCTTCGAGAACTACCACATAGGATAAACCTTCTTTGTAAAATCTCTGCACTTGATCAGCACTCTATGAGACTTGGTCACAGACCACAATTCTCAACAACTTTCTAAATGCACCCATTCAACAGCCAGCAATCTCTAGTGTCAGATGCTTCTGCCCAGAATATGAAGCCTGCTTTCATGTGAAGAGGCAAGAACCAGAAGTTATCTTCATCAGAGTCTTTATTACTTTCTTTAAATATATTTGCTAACCCATAATTATGTAAGGCCAAAAGTCCAGCTTGCTCTTCCAAAACATTCAAAGTTTATCAACAAAACGCTGCTGAGTTCTCTCTTTGTCCTTCAGCAAGCCAACCACACTTTCCTGCTGTGAAGAAGGGTAATGCATTGCTTTAGCATCTGCATGAGCACCTGGAGCTTTTAACACCCTACAATCATGCAATTGTTTAGGCTGGAAATGACCTTTAAGACCACCGAGTCCAACCACTAACCCAGCACTGCCAACTCCACCACTGAACCATGTCCCCAAGTGCCACATCTACGTCTTCTAAATCCTTCTAAGTCCCCATGGGTGGGGACTCCACTGCCCTGGGCAGCCTGCTCCAGTGCTTGACAATGAATAAATGTTTCCTAATACCCAATCTAGGCCTCCTCTGGCACAACTTGTGGCCATTTCCTCTTGTCCCTTGTTACGTGGGAGAAGAGACTGATCCCCATCTCTCTACATGATCACCAGCCTCCTCTCAGGGAGTTGTGGAGAGCAAGAAGGTCCCCCCCAAGCCTCTTTTTCTTCAGGCTGAACCCCACCAGCTTCCCCAGCTGCTCCTGGTGCTGCAGATCCTTCCCCAGCTCATTTCCCTTCTCTGGACATTCTGTTCTTCAGATTATTGTTCTGATCAGAAAAGCATTCAACTGGCTATCACAAGAAACTAACAGCACAGTATTGAAGTCTTAATTTCAGTAAAAATCATGTGAATGGCTCATTACTTTTCAGTTTTGCTGCTTTGAGTGATTCACTGCATAAAGTAAATGATGTGTAAAGTGGAGAACAGTTCAATTTCTATAGGCTATTAAAACAGAAATATGGGAGGTTGGGAGCAGGGAAAATGGTCATGCTGCAGGGGAGTGCTGGTCCATTTAGAACCACTGCATGCATCTGAGTTTTACAGAAACAAGAAAAATTATATTGAAAAATGAACTCGCTTTTTAAAAAAAGTATTGCCCATTATAAATCATGCTCGGCAAGATATACAGAATACAGAATAATCCTTGAATCATCACGCGCATTTGGCCATACTGACAGCTTGCAGCATTTACTGCCACAATATAACTTCTACTACACAAAAGAATTTTGAAAATCCCCATTTTCCAATATGGATGGCCCCTCGTTTTAGAGTCATCAGATCATATCAACAGGAGCACTTGATTTCCTTTTTCTGTAAAGAAAGTGCTGAGCCCTCTTAAAAGGAAGGCAAACAATCAAGATCCACAAAAACCAATACTGCAGCCCAGACTTTGTGATATTATCAGTATGCAAATCAAAGTCAAGCAAAATTTTTCTCATGACAAAGATTCATTAGAAAACCCTGGTTTTGTTCGGGGCATCTTGGCCTTGATGGATTAGCTTGTCTGTTACCTCTGGGCTGCACTGCACTAATTGTCTCAAACAAGCTCCTGATAATATTCTCTCCTCCATATGCACAGAACCACCTTTTGAGGATAAAATTAAATTATGTCACTTGAAATCAAGGTGGAGTATTCACCATGCTACTACTTAAGCTGCTCCTATTAAAAGAGAAGAGCCTAAATCCTTTAGACTCCTATCAAAATCCCAAGCTTCAGAAGTCAGCACCTTTCCTCCAAAATCTCCTTGCCAGGAAGCTCTGACTCTTGAATAAGAAGTTCCTGAATGAGAAGAATGGGATTACTGCTGATTTCCTCTTCAGGGACATCATTAACACACACGTTGAATCTTTCCAGCCTTTCTTTTTCCGTTCCACAATCCTCTACATCTGCAGTAGAAAAATCCTTCCCTCTTCTATAAACTGCAATGCCCTTAATTCCCACAGAGTCCAAGCCCCTCTTTGCTCAGCAACTTTTTCCTCTTCTAAAAGATCTCACCTACCACTGACTGTTCACCTTCAGAAACATAATTCCACCTATTTCATCCAAAGCTTCACTAGGGAGACCTGGGATTTCCTCCTCTTTCCCCGCAGACTCAAAGCGTCATGCAATCCTTCCTCTGTACCAAAAGCCACTATCCCATAATGTTGCTGTGAGCAGCCACTTGCAAACACAGTAAATCTGGAGTGTTCCATGCAATTCTAACTACACTCCCGACACTCTATCCTCTGCATACACAATTGAAAACGGACAGCCAAAATCTTCTCTGCTGCTGGAAAGCTCAATTTTTCACTCCCATGGAATTTGACCTGGAAGACCTACACTAAAGATGCACACCACTGACATGGCACATGGAAAACCTGGGAGGGGTAAAGCTCTGAAAACATACCCCTGAGCATTTCTGAGCAGATTTCTTTCTGAGCATTCCTTAGATGACCTTGTCACCTTTATTTCAAGACATCCCATAGGAAAAAAGTGTGAAACTCGACACTGTCCACTGCCATCCAATAACTTTATCCAGTTTAGAGGAGAACACATTTTAACTGAAAATTGGGACTGGAGTAGACAACAATAGGAACAGACATGCCACTAAATCCTGTTCCTGAGGTCTTACCTGTGTGCTTCTAATTCTGCCTTCAAGAGCACTGTGTGTTTGCAGAATCAGAGCCTACGAGAACAGTACAAGGTCTCTGCTGACAGATTCAAATCATGACCATAGCACACATTTATCATACCTGTATTTAAAGCTCTGGAACTTGACAGTACTATATTAATTATCTTATTGCTTATATTCTCTTTTTCACTGGGACCTAAGCAGTTAAAACAGCTTTATTCAAAAATACACCTCAAAATTTATGAAAACAAAAAAAGACATCAGTTTCTTTTATTAGAAGATGTACTGAATGAAGAGACTATGTCAGAAGGTACTAAAAAACCCAAAGAAATCATCAATAGGCAATGTGAGTTACCGTACTGCCAAAAACACTAAAACCAACCTAGTGCAGCAGTCACAGATTCATTGGTCTGGAAAGAACAAGGAGCCTCTCGAGCCAAGAGATGTTAATACATTAAAAATTGCACTGGATCAAAACACTAGATATAATTTCACTAAGGGGAATCAACGAGGAGCATGGAATTTACATGGGGTTTCTTTACCCAGAATACATGAAGTCAGCATCTGGCTTCTTTTAGTAAAAGTAGCCTTTTTTCACCTTTTTCTTTAAAAAATTTTTTTAATAGCTCATTGCTATGCCATATAGCCAAAATCATTTTATTCTGTTGGCAAACATGTTCAATATGGACTTAATAAATAATATGACTGGGAAAGTAGTTAATAAATATTATTTTTCACCAGGAGATTCTGCTGCCTACAATGAGAAGCTATCCAAGGTTAGTTTGAGACATTGACGCATGCATGTATGTTGACATTTTAGGCTGGGTTTTCTTACTAACAAGGCACCAAGCACATGACTTTTGATATCCCAACAGCAGCATTTTGATTTTAAAATGCAATGAATGCCAAGTGCTGCTAATGTTGATCCAGGTGGGATTTTCAGCTCTATTTTTCTGGAATTCTAACATTATCAACAGGAGTCTTTTGACTGCAGGTGTAACTGCAAAGCACACAGGTTCTGTTCCAGGGTAAAACAGATCCATTTAGTCAGAGATGTTGAAGAACATTCACAGAGTTACGATTCAGTCTGGCTCCGATCTGAATCAAGTTGATGAATTGTAAATAGAAACACTCTAATCCCACACAGGGACAGCAGGGAACTCCCAAAGCCCCTCTGAGGTGCTGAATGGGTTCTTTTAGAAAGGAATGCCACACTTCAAGAATGCTGATAGAAAAAGATTTCATTTTCCATAAAAAAATAGGAGGAGGGCTTTGTCTTTTTTCAAATTCTCCCTGGCACCAGCCAAAGATACACACATAGAGTTCTGATGAATTCTGTTCCTCAATTTGTAAGCAATAGTGTCCACATTACGCAATTCTAATGTGCCTTATCACAGTGTGTTTTTCCAGCTATTTAACAGATCACACAAGGTCATTGCTCAGACCTCAAAAGTAAAGATGCTGCATGTGGAAATCTCCTTGTGTAAATGAAATTACAGCACAAGACACACTCTTTTTGGTCAATGGATTATATAGGTACAGATTTGCTGGTGTCAGATTTATTACTTACATTTTCAAAACAGACTTTAAGCAGAATGTAAGTGATTCTCACACTTTTTTTTTTTCTTTTTTTTTTAATTCTTCTGGGAGTGGTTTGGTATGACCCTCCCATTCATCTCAATTTGATCTATAATTTTATGTTGACTGACCGCTGTCCTAACTCAGAATATTTTTGAAATAAATTCTGGGACTTGTTCTGTGTTACAAGGTTTTAAAAAACAACAACAAAAAAAAAAAATACAGCTGAAGTTATCACATGGCTTTCCACTGTAATGGATATTCATGCTACTTCTCTGTAATTGCTACTTCTAAAACATCACATAGAGATCCATGCTTTAATTAATACAATTTAACCCAACAACATCAAATGGCTCTCAAAACAAAGTGGGATGAAAAATATTTGGAACTTTGTTTCATACAGTATGCATATTTAATAGATTTTTTTTTTTTTAATTGAAGAGTAAAACGCTTTAATAACTAAAATGTCGAGATCCTCCTTCCCCTTGCAATGAGCACAACCAGAGATAAAACAAAAGACAGAATCTAAATGGAGTCCAAATTTGAAAATAAAAGAATGAATACATCCACAGCTCTTTATGCTTATAAGCTACACTGGAAACAAAAACAACCAACCAGAAAGAGCATCCAAATACTAACAAGAAAAAGCCTTTTCTCGCTTACAGCTCAACACAAATATTAAAACAGTTTCAGATAAAGTTTCATTTCTCATATCATGGATCAATAACTGCATCAGTTTTAAATAGCAAGCCAAGATGAGAATGTGTCCAAATTACTCTAAAGGTCATCCTAAAGGTTTAATTCCATTTTTATATCCAATTTTTTATTTAAACAAATTATCATGCATGTGAATCTGAGAAATTCAAAGGTTAGCGTGTAAATAGACTTGAGTTACTTCACTCAAGAGGCCTCAGGCTGTTGAAACTCATATCCTGGCAGACCAATAAAACTTGTACAAAATCAAAATGCTTGATCTACAGAATGCTGAGTTCTTTGGTCCCAAGCCAATAAAGAACCTAACCATGTGTGTGTCTGTCTGTCTTTACAGCACATGAATCCAGGGCTGACCCTGACTTGTGCAGTGAGTGAGTCACAACAAATGGCTGTGGAAGGAAGATGAGAATGAGGAGTTGTCCTGAGGCATCAAGAAACTTATTTGACAGAACAACAATATACTGAGCGTTCAGATACTTTTTCAGACAAACTCTACTGTGCAGCACAGCCCTCCTAAGCTGGAAGACCCCAAGCATCTTAAGCTGATATGCTGCAGACACCGAGTGGAGCATTCTGCCCCTGCTGAGGCTGAGCCCAGCCCAGGACAACTCCAGCTGTGATGACACACTCCTGAAGGGCCACACAGAAAACTGGACAACTGCGTGGAAATGCTCTCAGGAGACTGACAGCCAGTCAAGGCTGTGAGGAGAGACACTACAGGGAGAGAGCGGCCAACCAAGCCCACTACCCACTCATGGCATCTGCCTGGACAGCACTGCATGAAGCATGAAAACAAAACATGACAGCTGTGTTAGAGCAAAGCTGGCTTTAAGGTGGCTGCTCTGCTGCATAAAATAAAACCACAGATATTCACTATACAATTAGGAGTCAACAGGCAGTAGCTGTTTGCAATCACGCAGCTGCCTCCAAGGAAGGAATGTTGTTCTAACACTCTGGAAGAACTTCAAGTCTTCTGAGACACCATCCAGGGTTGTGCCAGTGCAGACATCTCTGCCAGGAGAAGGGGATTGTCTTCAGAAACTCATCTTGGGTTTACTTATCGTGGAGGTCTTTGGTCAGGACAAGCAGGCAGTGATGCTGATGCAGCAATAGCACACCCATTCTCTTCTCTCAGGAATGGACATCGAAAAGACAATGCATTCTGGGAGCAGCCTCTTCCCAGGCCTGAATGCAGACGTGTGGGGCTGCTCCCCAGCACCTCACACAGGGAAAGTGCTTGGATATCACACTAACAGAGGGAACTGCCTCCCTAATCCTCTCCTTATCTAGCAGCCTTACCCACTGCAAGTGTACCCTGAGTCCTCAGAACTCCGAGGTACTGGATGACATTCCTGGTTTTGTTACTTTCAGTAATGCAGATTGGTATATTCACATTTGACTGTGCTTCCATCCTGTCAGGCCTGTAATCTTACCACACAAACTTTTAAGCAACCTGCAAAGGCCAGAACAGCACCATTCTGATTCCTGCTTAGACAGGGCCTTGTGCTGCACCACCAAATCCAGCACACGTTCTGGTGGCACTTGATATGACAGCAGTCCCAAAAGGTGTGTCACAGTTTGTGGTGGGAAGAGTGGGTGGGCTGGAAGCCCGCACTTTGCTTTTAGTATTTCAGTTTTGATGATCTTAAAATAAAAACTCACTAAAACTTGCTATAAAGCCCATCAGTCATAAAATAAGACCAAAAGCAGACCTGTAGAAAAGATGTCTGCTTGAGGAAAAGACCTTGATGATGGTTCAGAAATACAAGGAAGCACATCCTTAAATAATGTTTATAGCCTCAAAACTGCTCTGTTCAGACAGATTATAAAATTAGATAAAACTATCTATTGCCTTGAGTGATGACAGGAAAATGAACGTTTCATCCTCTGCAGAACCAGGGATCTTCAGATAAGATTTGTCTCTGCCATCACAAGATAAATCACCGTGGGTCTCATGCTGCAGTAATTGACACCAGTTATACCTGGTGTAACTCGAAAGCCTTCACTCAAGTTACTCCACCTGCAAGTAGCCATGAGGAGAATCAGTTTTCAGATACAGAGAGGTAACTTAAAAATCTTTGAAACCTTCCTTAGTTCTTTGCATTTTCCTTGAAGCTGTGCCATCCCCAGCCTTATTTTATCTTTGCTGTTCATCAGCACGTTATTTCTAAGCCTACAGTGGGTAGATGTCCAGGTACGCATTTCTTTTTATATAGCTTTTTCTACATGTCTTATTTGTCCTTGAATTCTTGAGTATTCCTTTCTACAAAAGTAAAATCATTGTTGAGGCTAGTCTTGCTGCCCAGACCTAATGAACATACTTACAAAAAAAAAAAAAAAGGGAGGGAGGAAGTTCAGTGAATACTTTAAAAAAAATGAGATGACAAAGCTCATAGCCCATTTGAAAAATGTCTAGATTACAAAGAAGAAAATTACAACAAATTCTGATTTAAACCACTGAAATGACACTTCCTGTTCTCCAGCTGAAGTGTACCTGACTCATTAAAAAACTCCCCTCCACTCTGAAGTTAATTGTACACTCAGAAGAAACGACAGCTCACACTATCAAATGCCACATGCACATGGTTAAGGTGTGCAAGAAAGAGAATAACTGACCCTCAGGACACACACACACACACACACACAAGAGCGCCCTACCAGCAGGACAGATTGAAATAAGATGACTTTTCTTCCCCTTTAAACCGATGCCCCCAGGTCCAGACTCATCTGCTGCAGAGCAGATGAGCGCACACACAAACTCTGGGTGTGCCTGAGCTCGTGTGCTCGGCTGGATGAGTTGGATGTCAAGTGTGTTACTGCACAACAGCCACAAATGCTTCAAAATAGATTTGGTATTGAACAGTAATAGCTTTGCTGTAAGGAAGGCAGACTGAGGATACTGGAAAATGAAAGGTTAATAGGAAAGGATGGCGTCTGTTATTACATGATTTGATACTTTGGACACAGAAATTCTTCAGCCACAGAACTCGGACGGTCTCAGACGGAAAAAATTTCCCTTTTCCTTCCCCACTATATTGGTACAGCTAGTGAAACAAAATATCTCTATTTCGTTTGAACCCTAACCTTCTCTCATACCCTTTGCAGAAGTCACTCTGCACATTTGAATATCAAAGCATTGGTCCTCTTCCTCCATCTTTTCCAAATTTTGCTACTACATATAGAAGCAGCAAAAGTGAGATAGGTGTGAGAAGCAGCCTTAAAATCTGGAGGGGGGTGGTGGCGAAAGAGCATTTTTGCTGCTATATTTAGCATGTAAGTTAACACATTAGGAGGTCATAAGAGTAATTTTGTTTTCAACAAGAATCAACTACAGGGGGTTTTGGTTCTTTATACATTTACTTCCTCTGCAGGACGAAATCTCCATAAGTTGTATTATTCAATCAAAATAAAAAAGAGCATGTGCCTGCTTCTCTTTGCATATGTATATATCAGTACTTAACCTTTTTTATATCTCATATGTTCTTTTGGCACTTCCTGACTTTGATCCTGCTGGGGGATAGGAGAATAAATGATCCTTCTCTCAGGAATCCATTTTTGCAGGTTGCCAAGAGGGGGATTTTCAGTAATGAGTTCAAGCTGGCTCGTACCCACTGCAGTTCGCTCATTTGCCACTTAACAATATATTCCATGGCCCATCCCAGTAAAATAATCTTCACTGGGGAAACAGAACCCTTCCCTTTTCTTTCACATTCGCACCATAATTGAAAAGCTTTAGTTTCATTCTACCCTTGAAGCCAGGGCCCAAGCTCAATTAAATCAGTGCAAAGATTATCAGGGTTTTTAACTCCTTCTGGACTAAAGCCAAGGTGAATGCTATATTCTATTTCATAAAGACTTTCTCATTCCTGTGTTTTCAGGTAAAAAACAATATTCATCTTGGTAAGAGCTACTTCATCATTCACTGGTGCTACATCCACCTAAAAACACCTGCCAGCACTATTCAGTGGCTTCATACTCAGGGACAGAACTTGTACACCTGAAAACTCTCACCTTAGTGGTATACAAATCCTTGCAGTGACTCCAGGACAGCAGTGGCTTCACTAGGAACTTCTCAAGGAAACACTTCTGAATCACTAACATTCACTTTACTTCCAGTGCACAGATACACACTTCCATTATTCCCAAGGGTACTGAAATTAGTTACATACATGAAAACTGATACATTCATAACTAATCAAAAAAAAAAAAAAAAATCAACAGGAAAGCAGTCTGGGTTAAAAGGATTCACCCTCCTGCAGGTGGTCCATGGCTTCCTTAGTTTCACATTCATTTGCTAGCACTCCCAAAAGGTTAACTTTTTTAGCAATAAATTTGGTAGCTTTCACATTTTCTGACCATTTTTTTTCCAAGTGACTATACTTGAAGAAGTTAGTATTTCTGGAGTGTAAAGTTTAAAGCACTCAAAAAATTAAAACTATTCCTTAAATTTGTTTTTTATATTTGTACCTTTAGACCTACTCCCCATTCTGTGTGCCATTATTTTGTCTGCAGTGTTCCAGTATTTTATACTTCATGTTTACAACTACCATGTGCTCCTTTTCTGCCAAGTTAAGGGAAGAAGGAAGGATGCAATGTGCTACAGGAGGTGAGTCCTGCCAAATCCCAACAGCCTCTTTTTACCCCATTCACTACGCAAAAATAAGTGCCTCAGACTTAGCAGTCTGTAAGAGCATTTCAGAGACCTACGCATCTCTGTGCTTTTAAAACATAAAAATTTCTCACATTTAATGTTAACTGCACACATATATGACTGGCATCTGGATCATTTCCTGCTGAGTCAGATGCAGAAACAGCCCTGATTGTTGACTTCTAGTCCACAGGAAAAAAAAAAAAAATCAGCTCTTTTCCACATGCCAAAACTTTTCCTTAGAGCAATCTGCACGGGTAGAAACAGAGGGAAGGTTTTCCAGAGAGATTAGGCCACATTTTCTGTTATGACTTTCACACAACCACCTGGCCCAAAACTACTAAGAGAAAAAAGGAGGAAATAACACATGAGGAAGTGATTAAATGCATGTAGAAAAGATGTTCTAGCTTAGATAACTGGTTTCTGTCTGCTTGTCAGCTGTATTTCTCAGAGTGCTATTTATCCATCCAAAACTATTACCTACGCAGCTGTATGAGCACTATTGGGTGGAACAGGACTCTGCAGCTGGGCTAGGGCAAGCTAAGCCTGGTCATGGAGAGAAGGAATGAGGAGTGGTTCCCGTAGCAGTGACTTCTACGCAAGGTGCCCGTGGGGCACATGGCTTGAAACATTCCAGGAATCGCTGGTCACATATGGAAAATGCAAATACTACAAAGAAGCCTTCTCAGAACACAGTTAAAAGGGGCAAAAAGAGATCTAAAAGTTCCATGTTTCTACATATGCATCTCTAAAATCTTGGTAGCAGAGACATACAGTTTATTGTTATGAAAAGCCTCTATTCCTGTCCATAGCCTTCTGTTTACAATGAATACTATGAAACCCAACAAAAGCAGTAACAGAAAGGGTAAAGAAATTATTATACCCCCTACAGACATACCTCTTTCCCATAGCCATCTAAAAAAGGCTAAATCAGAAAAAAAGTCACACAACTGCAAATGTCATAGCAAAAAGTGTGAGAACTGTTAAAGCTCTTCTTTCTATTAAGAATCCATGAAGGTTTGCATCAATACTTACATTCCAAATGTAAACATCTGCAGAGATTCTAATTTTAGCATGGTACATCAAAGACAAAAGTCAATACAGGAAAATGAAGAGAGCCAATCTCAAGCCTTTCCCTTTCTGATTAAAAGATTCAGAGCAGATGAAGTTATTCTCAGCAGGACAAAGCTGTCGGCTCCTCTCACATCTGACAAAAACCACTCTTTAGTTGTTGTAAATAGGCCTGTAAGACTGAGGGAAAGATCTGGGAGTATGTAGGGAAGATACGACCCATAAATTCCTTACTTCCAAGTCCTATTCTCACATTGTTTTCATTCAGATTCACACCAAAGCCGAGAGCTCCTCCACACAATGTCTGAAGAACAGTGGGAGGGGTCAATGGGAAGCTGCTAGGTAGCAGCACCAATCCTTCCCCCACTGAAATGGATAGGAAATAATGCAGATTTTATCTATAACCACACAAATCTTCCTAATCCCAAAATCTAAGATATCTGAGTTTAGAGAAAATATCTTGATCTTTTTGTAAGGCCAGTGACAATTAAGAGATTCAGTACTTCATTAAGTGAACTCCAAGTATCAGGAAAACAGCAAACAAGAGACATAATCCAATAGCTGCTTCCAAAATATTTACACTCCATCTGCATGGCCTGAAGGGTAGAAATGCAATCCAAACAGATGTCCCTGAAAAAGGCACCGGAGCAGGAAGCCACATTACTTCAAATCTGATATGTTGCATGTGTCATTTCACAGATATTTCTGAGGACAGACAAAAAGCCATGTCCATTAGAAGTCATATGGAAGAGTCAGTTTTAGTGAGAATCATGTTCACATACCATGGATTTGAGCAGACACCCCTACATGATTGTAGCACAGCAGCTACTTTGATGTCCCTTCATCCCTGCATCCTTAGAAATGCCAGTCTCAGCACACTGGTGTACACAGGACTGGTCCAAGTGCTGCTTCAAAGCAGCTCTGACGGCCTTGTCATGGGCAAGGGCACCTGTCCAACACCGAATCAGGGATCCTACACTAGTGCCCAGTCAGTACAGGGCCAACATTCAACAGCGCATTCCCTGCTCTGCACGTACATTCTTCCTCCTCTCCTCCTCTGCACGTACATTCTTCCTCCTCTCCTGCTCTCCTCCCTGCTAAGGGAAAAGCATCGAGGACAAAGGGGTAAAGGCTGAAGTAACAAAGAGGTGAAAAAAGACTGACCTATGTTGTTGCATCAGAGGATGAGCCGGAAGGGCAGACAGAGGTGCCCAGGTGGTGGGCGTCGTCCCAGGTGTAACTAACCCCTGTCCCCCTCTCCCCTGATTGGCTGAATTGTGTAAACCCTGCCTTGCTTCGGGACCCCCTTAAAACCCCCTGCCCAAGGGAGTTTCCTCCTCTTGGCACATGGACTTCACCGAATAAACACCTTTGGACCTTAAGCCTTGAGCCATCTCTCTCTCTCTAGTGCACGCGTGGACTCACCAACATACGCGAGTCAGCTGAGTGCTGGACGGCACAGGCTGGGACTGGGGGCCGGCAGTGCTGCCTGAAGCGCGCGAAGATCTCTGTGCAAGAGATACTTTGAACAGGCCACCCCCAGCCAGCCTGCTGACCCACGGAGCCACGCGAAAAACAAGACTATGTATCTGTCCATTTGTGCTGCGGGTGGTTGAAACACATCAGCACACAATCACAAAACAACCACAACAGCAGTTCTACTTTCCTTACCTCCACAGCCTGCTACAATTCTAAAAACTTCTGAACATGTTTTGTCTGAAATTAAACACATGAATAAACTCATTTAAAATCAAGTACACCTCTTTTTAAACTAAAGTATCCTCCAAGCCTGCCAACCCCAATGCTCTCAAATGATGGGTGACCAGGGAAACCATGGCACTCCAGAGTATCAAGAAAATTATGAACTAGGATCAAACACAGATTCTGAAATCTGATCTAAAAATCCCAGCATAACTCAGAATGCTCTCAATTACACTGAAAAACATGATCCTGTTGCTTTTACACACCCTCCATCTGTCTGCAGTCCTGTCTCTTGTGTTACAGGAACTGCAATCTCCCTGGGACTGTCACAGTGTCTTAGAGCTTCTTATGCAGCCCCAGCCCAGAAATAAAATACCCCACAACAGCAACAAGTCATTTTCTACTAATAACTGGGTGAAAAGAAAATTTTATTCTCTTTTTTCTTTACAACTAAACACACCTAACAGTTTAGATCAGCAATGCGTTACGTTACACAGCATTACTAAAAGGCATATATTCAAATTACTCTAAAAGGAAAAACAGATTACATCTGCATAACAGATTCATTAATTTGTCTAAAAAAACCCAAATAATCTAAGTCATTTTGCATTTGCCTTCTAAACCAAGGCAAAAAACCCCAATGGCAGTGTTCATAAACCTAAAAAAAATATTTAATTTTCTGAGTACAATATTCATCCATTGAGTCTACAGTTGGCACACCGCAAACTGAAATGCCGCCATCATTGGGGCATGGAGCTGAGACTGGAATCTATTTCTATTTTCTGTGTTCCCCTGAACATACTTGCTTTGAGATTCTGCTCTCTTAACTTTGCACTCTCAGTCATTTTCTTTTTAAGTCTGAAGATGCAACGGTGAAAATAAGAATTTCCTGTAAATTAGTCCTTTTGCACTAAGTTATCTGCAAGGGTTTTACTCCTATTTTTACTGAACGGCCCAACATTTACAGTATTGCAGTACCAACGCTCTTGCTCAAAAAACCTCTACAACTTTGGATCCAGAAATGGCCTAAGAAGATGCCTCTCCTGTTTTCAAATTCACAAGAAAAGGACTAATAAAACAATGAAAGGAATTTTAAACAACTGATCATCTTTGGGAGAGGAGGATGTGTACTCAAAAGCTGAATTATCATTGAAATACCCCCAAATTGACAGTCAGTGATCATTTTATTCCAGAAACATTTTGTGCAGGATCTTCATGCACTTACACTCTCATTCAAAACTTTGTCAGAACACATTGTTTCTCAGGTCTTCACCCACTTTTTTCACAAAACGTCGGACTGACTCCAGCAAGCAGGAACTTGGACTCGATTGCACAGAATACAATTTGATTTCAGAAGATTTCCTGAAGCACTCCCACAGCCAGCAGCAGAATCACTGGGTTGAGGGACTTGATGAAATCAGACTAAGCGGTAATGATGCCCGATGGAAACGTCACGTGAGAACAGAAGGGAAACAACGGGAGAAAACCACCCACCTTCTAGTCCTCAGGAAGGAGACTACAAAAATTTCACAACATGGTTGCGAATTAAGTGCACAACTCCAGAAGAAAGGACACTAAAGGAGATGTCAGGTAGCCAAGCCCTCAGATTCATTTGCTCACTTTGCTTCTGCAGGCTTTTTGGTCTTTTTTGGGGTTTTTGGGTTTGTTTGTTTTTTTTTTAAATGAATGAACATTTTCTCTCCAGCCATCTTTGTGTTTTCTATCTCAACTAACATATCATTAGTTTATTGGGCTACAGTTCCACCATGCTTTTCTACTCTGAACATATAGTCAACAGCCTGACAAGGTACTGGGAAGAACAAAGAGGAAGAAAAAGGTAAATACAAATACCAACAGGTGAAATATGGACAGGGATAGAAGATAACCAAATATACGATCACACGATATGTGTGTGTGTGTTCATTAGATTTCTTGTTGGAGCACCAAGATGCCCTACCCACATTGCCTGAGCAACAGTTATAAATAGATGATGAAGAGACTGTCCCTGCCCCAAATTGCTGACATTCTAGGCATCAAATGGCAGCCACAGCCAGACAAGCTCAGGAAGCAAGTTTACATGATTATCAAGGCTAAATGGATGATATCTTATCTAGATGATTTGCTGTTTCCTTTTAAATGTATTTAATGTTTATTTCTCTCACCACTTCACATAGAATTATCCTGTCCTTTCAAAGCCTCAGGCCAAACAGTTCTGTAAAATCTGTATTTAATAAATTGAATGTTACAAAGATATCTAAACAATACAGCACTTTTGCTTAGCAGTCAAAGCATTGCAATTCCAGTAAGCAGCCAAAAACTTCAATACTGATAAGTATATAATGATTTCCAGTAGAAGCTTCTGGCAATATTATCCAGTTATCCACAAGCACAGTTCTGTATATGCATTCCTCAGAAAGAACTGCACCATTTCAGAAACCAAACCTGCATACAACACACAGGAACTCTTGCAACAGTGAGCTACTCACAGAGCTGGTGACTCCCAAGTGTGACTGCTGATTGCCACTGGATAAAAGGTCATTTCAGTGTAATAGGTAAGACTTAATGTAGGGTTTTCCTATGTTTAAGGAGAAATTTGCTATTAACAATACAGTCACTAGCTGCAGTTATCCTATAAAGACTTATGTAGACATGATCATTACTAGATATGGTTTGCAGGACAGCGATTTCCATTCTGTGGCTAGAATTAAGTGTTCTTCCTACGTTCTCATTTGTTTTTCCACTATATTCGAAAGCATAAAGTCATCAGAATTTTCTTATTTCCTCCATTATTCATCTGATTTTTCCTGTGTTCTTTTAAAGACTTGTAATTTCTTCTTCCTAACAAGCTGCCCAACTGACAAGAAGCAGCCAAGGGATTCATTCATGTAATCAGAAACACACAGAAATTACCAAGATCAACAGTTATATTTACATTCTGTTGGAGTTAGAGATGCTGATAAAACACCAGGATCACAGGTGCTGTAGAGATCCAGGATAAATCCTGGTGCCTGTCTCAGGGCTGTCAGTAAAAGTCAAGGCAGACAACAGCTGATAGATACACACACACGGGCAGGAAGGACAGAAGGAGGCAAGGGCATGAGAAACCTGGTCAGTGCAAGAGGCAGCAGATTCACCATAGTTTGGGTTGGCCTTCCACAAGCATTTTGCTTACCATGACCTTAAGGAGAGTTTTAAGAACAGCATTTAAAGGAAGGCAGTGAAGGCACAGAGCATCTTTACAGCTCACACGTCTCTAACATGAAAGGGAGCATAGGAAAAGCCAAAACTGTACCCATTTGAATTTTTATACTGAGAGAAAAGGCTGGAATTACTGGCCTGTGGCAGTACCTGACATTTAGATCACAGGTGACCAGCAGCATAGGTTACACTGGAAAACACAGGATGGAAGGTGTATATTAGATGCAGGAGGGGAGCACTACTGAGGAAACATAGAATGGGATCAGTAGGGAAATTATCTTTTCAGTATGATTTAAATAACTGAAAAAACAGTGAAAACCATAAAAACCCATCAGATACTTGCTTTTTGTAATGTACCCTATGGGAAATAAAACAGTATGGGAAAAATCTAGAGGCACACAGCCTTAGAGGGCATGAGAGGCTGGAATTAACTTCTGCACAAGCTCATTTTCTGCTTAATATGCACTACAGGAAAATTTTAAAGGTGAGAGTTTATTTGGGTTTTTTTCACATTTAATTTTCAACTTTTATGTACATAGAAATAAAGCCAATTTCTTAAATTATTAGTAGATAGTAGATCATCACACTGATTTCAACTGCTATGAAAAATGGAACAAGACAAGACACCAAGGAAGAAACATTAATTCTTTTGTAACATCCAGCATGAAAGCATCAATCTGAATCTAGAATCCTGACAAAAGTGTACACAGAACTTCTGAAAATGTATTATTCCAAAGCGTCACAGGTAGTCTTTCAGCAAAAAAAAAAATACCACCTCACACCATTCAGAATGTTTAGAGACAGAATACACAAGCTGCACAGTGAGTTCAATAATCTCCATTCACAATGTAATGTTAATATTTACTCACAGTCCTTGGCCCACCACCAAGATTGTCTTTTAATTTTACACACTCAGAAGTTAAAAGGTGAGAGCATTAGGGAGCAGCACATTGCAAACTTTATATTTTGCTGAGAAAAGGACAATTACAGGAAAGAATTGAACACCCCCTTCCATCACCCCACGTGCAGACAAAGACTGAAGTCTTAGCAAAGCCCTGGGCTCTAAAATCATACATGGCATATAGAAGATAAAAACTTATAGGCAATAATATATTCGTAATAGTAAAATTTCAGAATCAATTGACACAATGGAACAAGTAGGCAATGTGTTTAAAGCAGGAAACCTGAAGCATAATAAAATTGCCCTCAGCACATAGTCAACATTGCCAGTTCTGCTGTGGCAACCGAAAGATAACCTGGGGAAAGAGGAATTAAGGGACAGTGAGCCCAACAATGGGTAATTACACCATTGGATAATGGGTACATCTTGGCCTAGACTTGGCGAGCTCTGGAATTATCAGTCTCCAGGGTAAGAGGGAAGCATGTTCATGTTTCTGATAGACTTCCCTGTTCATTTACTGCCCACGACTACGTGAAGTGGCCCTGCAGCCTCACCTGGTCTGACAGTCCTGTGTGCAGCAATGGAAACACGTGGCAATAGAGGGGATAAAACCTGGGTGGCAGAACCAGAAGAGCATCTCTGGTTATCCACAGGGGTAGCGCTTCACCACCATGGCACCTAAGTTTCCTGGTTACGCAGGACATTTATTCCTGATGGACTCTGCCTCTCCTGCCCTACAGTTCTTCATCTTCCATTGCCTCCACCCAACATAAACTGTTTTACACAGGATGGCAAACTAGGGGAACTCCTCTCTCCAAACTGATGGCACACTGTATTTACCAACTTGCAGGCAGCACCAAAATACAAAGCAGGAATCTTATTCCCACAGAGTTGATGAAAACCACCCCTTCCTCATACTGCACCTGCTGTGGAACACTGACCCAGTCCTCATTTATGGCAAAGTAGCCCAACCGTGCCAAGATCAAGGACAAAAGGAGCATCTCTCACTCCTGCAGCAAACACCTCAGGAGACTACAGTCAGACAAAATTCCTTTCCCTTCAAGGTCTCTAGAAATCATAAATACTTTTTTTAGAGGAATCCTATGGTATATGACGTGTCACTTTAGGAAACACATTTTCCCTTCCCTGTTCCTCCCTTTATCTATCTGCGGTACCAATACACCCACACCGAGGTACTTTCCAAAAGTGCTTGAAGTCTGTAGCCAAAGAGTATCCTGTAAAGTGCTGAGTTTACATTTCAACAAAGACCAGCAGCAGCCAAGATAAGGCTGGTTTTGTCATAGGGATGAAGACAGGCTTCTTGCACCTACAGCCCCAAACACAGCCAGCAGTGCTCCACCAGCAGGCAGCTCACAGCTAAGAAGGGATATTCCAGCCTTGGACTGCATCCATAACCCCAGCTCTCACTCCTGCTGGAGAACACAGATCCATTAGTGCTCTGGAACAGGAGGGGGACAGAAACACTCTAGCGGAGCCTCTCTCTCTGTAGGAAATCATTTTTGCCTAGAGCCAAAACCAAATTCTACATCCTGGCCAACTTTCAGCTCAAGGGTCAGCAGAGTACAAAACAAGTGGAAAGGGGTGGGTAACAATTTGTCTGAGTAAGTGACCAACCAGTACAGGACTACAAAAACCGATTTAGAAAACAACACTTCTGCATCTCTATAATCCAGCAGTAAATAACAGGAACCAGAAGCACTGGTGGTGAGCTTTGGCAGGTTTCTGCTGGTGATGGTTGGCTTTTTTTTTTAAATAGCTCATTGATTTTGGACTGCATCCATCTCCAGCATTGTGGCTACACTTCATGTAGTAATTTACTTCAATCCAGAGTGCACTTCTACAGCCAAGTCTTTGTTTTGTAAATGTCACTGCACTTCAACACCATTAACCAGACACCCCTATTTCAAGCTGATATTCCTAAATTCAGTAAAAATAAGTATCAGCAACACTGCAACTGAGCCAGATGAAAATGGAAAATGTTTTTGACTCCATATAGCTCTGAGTGCAGTGTAGTGGGAGAGTTTGGATCAGATGATTAATGGGCCCACTAGTTCTATCCATCCCAAGACCCCCTGAAGTCACCCAGTCATTCCCATTCCCCATGGAGGCTTTCAGAGGAAAACCTTTGTGCTTAAGGACTTTACGGATCAACTAGGCATTAACTTTCGGGCATTTTACTGACAACCAGAAGTCCTGGACTCCATGCCTGCTACAATGAGCTTCCCTTTCCATCTCATATCATTCATGTCCTTCTCAGTTGCCTACTTGGATCAGAGGGCAACAAGCCAAACCAATGTGCATGCACTGCAATGCCTGGGCAACTGCAGCTATAGAAACTGCACCAAGGTGTTTTCCCAACCAGCATCTTACCATTCCATATAAAGCAGAAAGTAAGCACAGCTTTGCCAAACCCCTTGGGTTAGGAGTGAGAGGAACAGTGCTCCAAAGGCTCATCTTCCCTCCTGCAGCTGGGAGAACACTGGAACTGGTCCCACCACCCGACCCTCAAGGTCAAATGAATGTTATTTCAGAAAAGCAAGACAAATTAGTGCTTCATGACCAACAAGCTTTCGTTCATGGAAGCTTTCTCTTCAGAGGCTAAGTGAACAATTCCTACTGCCTGTTGTAAAAACAAGTGCAGAGAACAGTAATTTTTTTAAACTGCTGAGCTCAAAGTTTTTCACCATATCTCTGATAGCTGCTAATTTGGTGACTGAAAAGTGATGTAGGTTTAAAAGTATCTTCTTCTGCCTCTCTGCAGAGACCATCGGCAGAACAAATAAATTATCAGTGTTTGGATTCTCATTACCTCAAATTAGCCTCAGCATAAGATGACAGGAGCAGAGCCAAGCTGTCTGTGGGTCCTTATGTGGCACCTGTTAGCACTCCATAAAGGACACCGAAAAGGGAGGCCAGGTTCTCTCTGCTGCCTGACCACAACAAAGCTTTCCTGTCAGACTACTGATACCTCTTCTGACAGCAACTTTCAGCCTGCACACCCACACCGCTCCTAATCCACTAACAATGAAGCAGTTGCCTTACTTGGAAGTGTCCCCAAGGAGTGCAAGGACTGCACGAGGAAACTGGGGCAGGGATGGATGACTGCCAAATAACATGTATCATCACCACAAAGATATCCATCTAAAACAATACATTTGTTTGCATGCAAGCCTAAAATAACCACTGGGACAAAGAAAACATTAAGTTCAAAAGAGAATCTTTGGGTCATCAAAGGGGAAAGTGAGATACAAAATGAAAGTGTCCTGTTCCATCATTCATTTAAACAGTTCTGCTGGGCATTTCAGGCTGCAGCCACAGGAGCACAGACAAAGGCAGGCACATCTCTGAATGGGACAAAGTGACCTGCTCCAAAATGCATCCAAAACAAAGCCAGCTGTGAAGAGCCAGAGGCTGACCGGGAGGATCATTACAACAGGCACATTCTCCTTGTTACACTGCTCCTATTACAGCCTGGATCACTTACTCATCTCATGCACTTACTCCTCCTTGCCTGTGATTCCATTTGGAGCAGTCACGCGTCTGTCGAGGGACTAAAACCATGGTTATGACCTCGAGGCCACACCACGGACCAGAACACGGAGAGAAAGTGAATGCATCAGCTTTCCATGAAACCCTCCCACGCGGTCCTGTTTGCATTCAGCGCGTCAGACACCCAGAAGATTTTGTGTCACTGTATGATTTTGCAGGAGCTGATTCTGATGCTGTGCCTCCCAAACAGCCAGCTGGCCCTTTCATTCCTGCCTCTCTCCCTTCCTCCTGTCCTGTTATTCATGGGGAGGGCATTTTGCAGGCTGCAGTTGATGCCAGTGGGCCTCTTCCTACTCAGATCAGTGCTTTCAGCACTCGAGACAGACATTCAAGCAAAACACATCCATGCAGGAGCTTGATTTAGTAACCTGTTTGAGCAAAAGACCGGCTTGCTAATATTGAAAACTTTAAATGGGGAAAAACAGTGGGGCTGAACCCTAGTGCTAGACCAAATACAACAAGCCTGCCCACAGATGTGATATATTTAATCAGGTCTTACAGACCAATTATTTTGCACAACTAAATCCAGCACTTGTGAAAATTGTCTTATTTCAGCTGTGGGGAAAGCTACTCAAATAACATTTTCAATTTCAGGAAGAAAACCCAAGACAGTATCTCTTCAAGTCCAAAATATCCACAGCCAACTGCAGTACCAAGGCAGTGTTAGAGGGAATATTTAACCAAACTCATATCAAAAGTCCTACTCACGTGAGAAAGCTCCTTATTATTAATACTTGAGGCACTTAAATGTCCTCAGAACTGCCTTTTGACTTCTTTGAAAGAATACAAGGAGATGAGAACTTAAAAAAAAAAAAAACCAAAAAAACCCACATTCTCTTTGGGTGTCTCCCCTTCCAAAAAAGTTGATCTCTTTCTCAATGAAATTTAACTCCCACCACTATGTTCTCAAGAGATGGACCCCTGAAAATCCATTTCTTACACCAGAGTAATCTTGAGAAGTATTTCACTAGTATTGGTACAACATAAGGAGCATTGTCTTCTTTAAGTGCATAAAAAGCAGTTAAGATTTCCTTTCCTCAGAAGCAGGCAGCAAGGCTAACTTCTGCTTTGCTTTGACTAAACTAACAGTACTAAAAATGTGCATGAAAATTGTAAAAGTAAACACCACTCCATACAAATGAATAAAGTGCTATTTTTCAGTAAGTCAGTTCTCACTGCTGCAAGAAACATGAAATCTAAAAAGCATCTGAAAGCTTCTAAAATCAGGGTTTCCCTTTCTCACACTGTAAAATGTGCTGTTGGCACACTCACTTTATCATTCAAAATAGCAACAAGTGAAAACAGACCAAAAGGACAGAGTTAATTCAATGCAGAAATCTTCTCTCTCAGTAAATGTCTCGCACAGTACCACTCTTAGCAACAGAATGTTTATCCAGCTAAAGATAAAGAGAGAGGCTTTTCACTGACACCTGGGACAAAACCCAAGAACAAAAGCAGCTCCCAATGCAAGTGAGCAAAGTTACATTTTTCAAGTGTTCCCACCTAATGCAGACAGAAGGCCAGCCACAGCAAGTCACAACAAACAACCTATTTACCCACTTCCAGAAAATGCTTGTAAATTTAAACTGTGTGAAACGTCTAACTACCGCTTTCATTCCATCAAAAGGCTTCATCAGCAACGGGCAATAAAGCCTCTGGCTTGACCTAAAGGGGCTGGTAGGTTAATCTCTTCTGACCCTACCTTTATTCAATCATAATACTGAAAGACTGCTTGAATGAATAACCAGCATTTAACAATGCCAACAGCCACCCTTTCACTACAGTGCTCCTCTGCAGTGCCCTCCAAGCCAATTTTTTAATGAAGGCGGATATCAAACATTTTCAAAAATTAATTGTAAAAAAAACCAAAATGACATTTCTCACTCATGGGGAAAAAAGGAAAAAAGATATAAAAAAACAAAAGCAGAAGACAATTTTTCTCTTGCCCTTTCATGTCTCTTTCAGACTTCCACCATCACTTATTGTCAATTTAAGATAATATGCTGTCTCTTATTAACTGTCAGTCACATCTTTTATTTATAGTATTTTCACTCAAATGGGAGAAACCAGACAAAAAAAGATACTACTTGATAAAACCTGCCTTCTAACAATAGGCTTAATCATCCAGGCCCCAACAGCTGGTATTTTAATAACTACTGGCTTCATTTCAGAACCCATTCCATGAGTATGCTCAGCACTGAACACAGCAAAGCAGACAGTTAAAATTAAGCACATAATTAGGCCCACAGAGGTCACTAAGCTGGATTCATCACTCATTGACTGATTTAATCACTCAACTCTCTTAAGTTTAAAGTTCACAGTCTATGTTTAAATGCCCTTCTAGAGAAAAGTCTCCGGTGCTCAACACTACAGTGCACAGTTCTACCCAAGCATTGTCCTCCTTGTAATAGTACAATAACCACCTGTATGAAGGAATTAAATAGTCTTATATGGGCCTTTTAGAGCAAGGTATTCTTGCATTTTGACACGAAGCAAGAGCTGTGTTCTCATTTGACATACCAGTTAGAGAGCTTATTCTTCAGCATCAACAAACAAGTGTGTCTTCATTTAACGTTCTACACCTGTGAATGGTTTGGCACCACAAGGGAGTATCAAAAAGCACGACCATCAGGCACTGAAAAGACACTTGAAAACACCTTAAAAAATCCACACTAACCCGAGGAACAAGGTCTCGCCTTAAATCTATTCCTAATTAGATTTAGGAAGATGCTTAACATACCAGTCAAGATTAAGTGCCATCACCTTTATCCAAAAGCACAATCATCAAAGAACTGGGAAGCAAACCATAAGGCAGTGACAACAGCATGCGATGCAAGAGGAATGAAAAACAAAGATCAGAGCTTTCCTTTGGATTGCAGAGGATGCTGTTATAAACTACTCAAAATTTCCTACCTTGAAAAGCTGTGATGTGACCAACAATCATGTACTTCAGTTCAAAGTTCAGTGCCTGGATACTCTGAGTCCTCTCCCTTCGAACAGCTGCCTGGTAGCTTTCTTCCATTTTTTTGGTGCAGCATGTTGGCGCCCTGTGTTGACAGATCTGTAAATCTGACTCTTAAAGCAAACAAGAAAAACAAAATCATTAGAAAACCCTTGAACTTACACCATAAAAGTAATGCTTCTTAATGTCGGAAACACATTTTAAATTTTGAAACAAGACAAAACCCACAAGGAATGACAGTGTGAAACTCAGCCGTTGTCAGAAGGACACAAAAATGTGATTGTTTCATCTAAATTTGAGTAACATGACATTATCAGCTGGTAAGTTACTTTACACTGTTGAGAACACTGGGCACAAAAGTTACCTGAACACAGTCAGGGGCAGCGCAACAGAATCATCATCATGAAGATGCACCATCAAAGGGGCAACATTTCCAGTGTACATCTTGTGCTAAGGGTATCAAAATTGGAACGTGTGAGTGATAACCGTGCCTCAAATTAGGATCCAATACTCACACCCATTGTGCCCCAAGGAATCACCTATTCACCTCTTACACTAGGGGAGCCGTCTTAAAAAAATCTCTGAGCTCCTAGGCAGCTCACACAAAAAAAAAAAAAAAANAAAAAATCCAAGGCACTGCAATCACTCTCACCTTGCAACTACAGAGAAAGTTGATTAAAAACTTCATTCTTGTAGAATGCTGTTGGTTATTTTTTTTTAAATCATTCCATCTTTGCATGTGCTTCAGTGAGTTTAGTATCCTTGATAAGGAAACCTACATCACAGAGTTGTGATGGACACACTCAGGGTCTCTTTGTTCTACACCACGGGATTTGCAGGTGCCAGAAAGATCTGGTACAGAATGCAGATGAGTATTTTCTGATGCTTCACAAATACATGTTTTTAGAAGGGGAAGAAAAAAAGCAGGAGACTATTAAGCAAGCAAATCCAAAACCGGAGGCACACATAAATACCGGAACCCAAACAGTCACACAGTATTAAGTGCGACAGTGTGTCAGGCTTCCTTCCCTCCATCTCGAGGCAGACACGGAGGCCCTGAGGGAAAGGGGCCACAGGCGTCCACCTCCATCCCATCCCTCAGGCTCCAGGGAAGGAGACAGCCTTTCCCAGGAAGGCTAGTGCCACACAGGTGGCCAAGCTCCCCACTCCCACCCCACAATTGGCTGTATGGGCCACTTTAACTGGAGCTGGTATGTCTCCACACTGCCCCTCTCTGTGCCCAAGGGGGTCTGTGTTTTAAACCACTGCAAACACCACTGGCAATCCCTCCCCACACAGCACCAACGGGGCTGGAGGGCACACAGGGACGACAACAGACTCGATTCTCCAAAGAGCCATAATTCCTCCAGATGATTTCTCACCCAGGCCACTGCAGAGAACCCAGACCAGGCCTTGGGATGGAAATATTAATGAACAATGAACTACCTCTCACACCTGGCCTTGCAGGTTAATGCACAGCAATGCTCCACATAACTGACAGTGATTAAAAACAAGAGAATGCACACTGGAAAAACAAGGATGCACACTGAAAAATCAGCAGACACTCCCAAAGGATCAGGCTCTGCTCCAGGTCACCAGCTCACCAAACCCGCAGGGAGGAGCTTCAATAAATCTCCCTTGCCAGAGAAAAAAATAAAAACACTGAGTTAGCTAAAACATCTCATTTGACTTGAAAATGTTGCTTCCAGTTTATAGCAACTCTCATTGGAAAGTGCAGCTAATTTATATCCAGAAGGTCAAAACCAAAGTAAAGTATTTCAATTCACTACATTTTTATATAAGTTTGCAAACAAAGATCAAAGCTGTCACAGAGTTGAATCAAGATGCCATTTTGGAGGTGGATTTGTTTCACACTTCAATCTAATCTCAAAAACAGGAAACAACAACTCTCCCCACTCCAGTGTGAAGCCCCAAACCCTGCTGAAGGCCCTGGCAGAAGCCAGCAGGCTGCCAGAAGCAGCAGCAGGAGGGCTGCGCGCTCATCACCAGCTGGGCATGCTCGTCTGCTCCCGGCTGCCAGAGAAGCTGTCCCAGGTTGAAATTAGATTCTTGGCCAGGCTAATTTTAACTTGGATGGGTTCCCTGATCCAGTTCACCCCCTGAACACGTTTGTCCTGTCACAAGGAACTGGGGGTCAAGGGAAGGACCACTTCTCTGAGCTGGCACCACCAAAGCACGAGTGAAATTGTAAAACAGACTGCGGAGCAACTCAATCATACACAAATAGGTGTCTGAGCAGAGGGGTTGTAAATGTTGCTCGGCATCTGCAGTGCCAAGCTGCTGACACCCAGAGCATTTCTCCTTACAGGAGCCCTCTGCAGCTTTGTTCGATGGGGTTTTGCAAAGCTCAGGCCTGTATCAAAAAAGGTTTGAAATCTCAGGTGCTCCATGCCGACTCTGTGCTGGCCCTGACAAGAAGGCAATCCGTGGCTATCAGAGCTGCACCTGGCACTCCCCTCTGAACCGAGGCACATGGGAACCTGCTTCTCCTCCAGAAAGCTTTAAGGATACGGCTATCTCAGCTGGAACCGCACTCCTGGGATTTCCCACCCAGCTATCTCCCCAGAATGAATACTCCCGGAGCCTGAAGACTAGGATTTGTTGGTCCAGAGCCAAAATGACACAGAAGGCACTCCTAAATAGAAACAGCACTAAGCCCCTGACAGTTAAGGAGCCTGATGTAAAACACAGAGCATTGAAAGCCCAGCAAAGAGCAAGCCCCGCTCTCCTCACAGGACTGTCAGGTCAGTGCTGCCATGCACACAGCCTGGCAATTTCACTCGCTCCAGTATTAGCCTGAGGGTATCACTTTTAACACAATTATAGAAACCTAATAAAAGGTTTCAGTGCTATACATGCTTGGGTGCCAAGATAAAATCAGAACTCATTAGTAATATCTTAATGTCTCTAATAACTGATACTAATTTTAGTTTATCTCTTCTCTTTCATCTTAATGAAAAATACCCTCTCCAACAGGAAGAGGGGAGGAGCAGTGACAGAAGGGTGGCCAAGGGGCTGAGCACCCCAGAGACAGAGCACCCCATTAGCCCTACCCAGAGCGTGCTGCCCACCAGCCACGGGGACACAGCCTTAAGGGCAAACTCCTCCCTTTTTTTTTAAGGAACAAAGCCATTCAATACACCAGAGAGAAAGCACCATTCCTGAAAGACAGAAGTTACCAACAGTATCATTTCAGGATTTCACCCAGCTAATTTCCCTCTAGGACTTGGTTACCAGCTTCCCCCAAGTTGCCTCTCATTTCCTAATTAGTAATTTAGTTTGGGAGGTGCCTCTAGCTCAACCTTGCCCTTAAAGCAGGTCTAACTACAGAAGAGCTTCATCCAGTCAAGTTTCAAGCATCTACAAAGATGAACAATACCACAGCTTCTCGGGACCTGTTTCAGCATTTGACTACACTCATGCTAAAATAAGCAAATTAAAAATTTCTATCTAAAGATAATTTCCCATGTTCCAACTCACATCTGTGGTTTTTCAGCATACAGCCATGTACCTACAAGAGGGTGACTCCACTTTCTCTATTTTCTCCCAATAGGTAGCTGAAGACAGCAGTATGGCCTCCCTTAATACTCTCTTTGAACAACTGAACAAACCCAGCTCTCTATTCCCACGTGTTCCAGCCCCTGACCGTGATGGGAGCCCTCTGCTAGACTCTAACTTTATGCCACAGATGCAAAGCACCTGCATCCCAAGGCACCTCTCTATTTCATTTTCTTATGCATTAACTTACTGATAGAGCAGCAGAACACTTTCGACTCTAAATGCCTGGGCTTCAATTCCAAAAGGTTTATAAAAAGCTTTCCTAAAACAAATTAATTTTCTGCTTCAGATCAGATGTAAGGATTACTCTGCTGATTATGTACATTATTTTTCCATTCAAGTCTTTTTCCCTTGAGTACTGGTTAAAACTGTGGCCCAGCTTATTTTTTAAAGTGAGAAAAACTACAGACTTTAAATCCTTACTGTTATTATAAAAAACAGGATAAAGTATCTTGCTCCACTTTGAAAAACAGTCACATTCAGAAGTGCAGGAAAAAAAGTACCTGAGTCTAAAGCACGTGTGTTTTGGAATGCATCAATGATCCCTGTTGAAAACTACTCTGAAACCCCAAAGCACTTAATACATGCCAAAGGCAACACCTTCAGACACTTCCCTGTCACAATTATAAATTACTTTAGGTGCTAAATGCACAGAAAACTACGTATCCTTACCTGACACCCATCTAGCCAGCTCTATCAAAATCAGCTGTGGAGTATTTTGTTGTGTGTTGCTTGGAGAACTTTTTTGAATCAAAAAGTTTAGGACTTCATTCTGAACTTTGGTACAAATAAAATCTAAGACTTTGGCCATTAAAACTAGCTGAATCAGTATCATTTCCCAAAAGTAGAGAGGCCTGTTTAGCAAACAAAATTAACTTCTTCCAAAAGCTGAATATATATTCATTTTGTTAGCTCACCATGTAGTTTAATAGTTCTGTCTTTAAAATGCTGTACACACTGTAAAAGCCATACTCTGAAACCAGAAAGCCAAACTTTTAACACACACTAACTGATCTACCTGCACCAACTTTTTCAAAGACAGGCTGATTTTTTTTTTTTTTCCAAACAAGCTGAGCCTCTAATTTCCACTGCACAGAAGAGTCCTGAGCAAACATGATCAGAGGGTGAGCTCAGTGCAATCTGTCTTCTGACAGTTTTTGCCTTTGTATTTTGACAAACTTTTCCACAGTATTTCCAAACAAAGCTTTAGTCCAAAGCCCAAGATTTTAATGTTGTACAAATGTCTTCAAAGACTCCAAGATTGATTATGCCTTAGTAACACAGAGAAGGGTGCCAAAAGTACCTTGCATTGTGTCTGGCCCAGCTGAACAGGAGCCAACACTTCATCCTTCTTGAGACTCATCTGTCTGGTATAGCTGCTGCCTCAGCTTGAGGAAAACTCAGCGATTAAACACAAACTAATTCAGGGGACGAGGCCAAATCAAATGAAAAAGGAGCTATTTCCAACCAGGGCTCCCCCTGCAACTACTCGGGGCATGAGCAGAGCCCATGCCAGCATAGCCATATCAGGGAAAGGCAATCCAGTGACTGTAGGCTGCCACAAGTTTGTGAGGTTCTTTTTTCATGTAGCTCTTGTGCCCCAGCAGTGCTAAAACTGTCACCACCTTCACCTGCAAGACTGCTGTCAAGAAACTCATCCACAGGCCATCCTCAACCTAGCAGGGAGCACAGCTCCCTGTGCACAGCCTTACACCACAGCTCAGTCCCACTGCAAGTAATCAAATGTTTTCAACTAGAAAGACAAGCAAAATATCTTAAACTCATCAACTCAACATGTGCATATTTGATTTGTCAATGTGTAAAACATGGTAGTTACTATGCTTGAAGTAGTGCCAGGAATTAGCACAAAAATCAACAAGCCAGTGCACTAGTGCACAGTGCTCTGGGACATAAAATAGCAGCTAATTTGAGAAACCACCTGCTCCCTGGGCCAGCGGTAAAAGCCAGGAAAGCTCCAGGGAGCAGAGTCTAAGTCAAACGGAGGTGTCTTTTCTTTCTGCCCCAAGTACGCTGCAGCTAGGCCCTCCCATGCACATGTTCTGACTAGGCAGAAAGAACTTTCCAATCTAACTCTTTCCTCTATTTTGTTAAAATAATCCTACTATCAGCTTTAATATAAAGATCACACAGACAAACAGCACACTGAAAGGTCCCTTAAGAGCAAAAAGCTCATGAAATACCAAAGCAAAGCCTGAATTTGTCCCATCCATCTACATGCAACTTGACAACATGTATATATCCAGCAAGAAACCTTACAAGTACAGTTTGGAAAATGCAAGTTATGAAAATTTCCTTTCCTCTCATCCCTTCTTTCATAATGTATATTAACAGAGATACTGTTTAACTTGATCAGTAGACTTTGCATTCTCCCTGTTCTTCTGAAATACACTGAAACATCACTAAGGCCATGACCAGATGTGCTATTCCAGTTGAAACAATCAAGGCTAAAAGATAAACACCTCAAGTTTTATCAAGTACAACGTAGGTAGCCTACTAATGGAACTACTAGAAAGTGTAGCTACTTCCAATTGTGTCAAGTCAAACAGCTTTCATTTGCTCAAGAGCTCTGGAGTAGACCTGAAAAAAAAAGCATAAAACCCCACAAAATGGAAGGACCACTTGATTGCACTGGAGTTACACCTGCAAATTTAAGGGTGGTGGAAACCTTGAGTGGGACAGAAGGGGGACAGCAAGAAGCACTAGATGTCATGACTCCAGAGAGTTGGCAGCATCAGCAAGTGCCACAGCTTGCAGGACAGGTGGAGACCATCAGGAACCGGCCCTGATTAGCTTCCAGAGCAGGAACTCTTCCAAATATACAGCTCTTAAGGGCAGCATCTGCTCAATGAAATGTTGTTAGGCCTGTTGCTAGGTCCATTTTGTTCAAGTTTTTCCCATCTCCCTGGGCTGCTTGCCTGGTTGTCACTGCTCTTGTATTCTGATTTTTGGTGTAGTTTCCAAAGCACATTCTGCCCTACCCTATAGGTCACTGCCTGGTAGGTTTTTCACTTTGGCTTATGCTCCACAGAACCTGTCTTGTGCCTGGACCCGATGAGCAAAAAAAGCATCTGAGTTCCCTAAACTGGATGTCCCTCCAACTCACTGGAACCTACACAGGCGTAAACCACTTTGAGGAGTGAACTCCCTTCACTCCTCAAAGTCTCTCTCCTCAGACAAGATTCCCTTCTATTGTTCCTCCCCTGCCCCCTCAGCTACCCTTCTCCCTGCCTTCCTCCAATTGTTTGCACACCTGTGGGACATCCCAGAGCAGCAGAGCAGCTGGACACATTTCCAGCCCATGGGCCACAGCTTCCCTGCAACGAGGAGCAGCCGTTGCAGGGAGAGACCTCCTCATGCCACTCATCCTCAATTTTCCAGGCTGTTTCTTAGAAAGTCTGGCTGTACCCAGGAGGCTGAAGGCAAAGAGCTAAGAAGGCAGCTACAGTCACTATTCCTTGCCTCATGCCTGTTAGCAGACCTCTAGCACAGATCCCAGGAGCACCCCCCCCATCTATCTGCCCCAGGCACCTTCAGCCAAGTTGCTTTTAACAGGCGATTTGCCTTAACTGGTCTAAACAGGAGTGGAGCAAGGTAGGAGTCTCCACCATAGACTGTCACAGCAGTGGGTGATGCTGAGCAGCTGGGCCATAAACCCCTCCCTCACTGCTGAAGCCACCTCCCAGGGCAGGGGTCTTCAGTCTGATAAACAGGAGGAATAGGGGATGGAACTCATACACAGGAAGAAAAAGTCCTGTAACACATCTACAAAGCACCTACAATTAGAGAATTTCCAGTGTTTCCCAGAACAGCCTGATTTTTACTAGGGTGTTGGAAGATGCCTCTTTGGCATCAATGCCAAAAGGCCATAACACTATTGCTCATAAATAGTCTCTTGAAGGAACAAAGAGAGATTACCTTCCCACAGTTCACTACCCCCTCCCTCTGGTCCTCCCCCTACCAGCCCTAATCTCAGAACCAGCAAAATTTCAGTAGGAAGGCACAAAACCCACCTCACAGTAATTTCACTCCAAACTCTTAATTTAACAGCTGAGCAGCTGAGAAGAGACTCTTGCCTGGTAGGTGCAGGTGGCAGCCGGCAAGCACTGCCTGCCGTGCCCAGGGATTGCACTGCAGCCACTCCTTCAGGCCTGGCACTTCTTTAGATGGGTGATAAATTCTTTAATGCTGATTACATTTAATAACTTCCCATGAGCCCAGTGCTAAGTGAGATATTCTTTGAATGACGATCTATCTAGGAGGCAGCAAGACTACGACTGCTAAAGAGCTTGCTAACTACACAGTACATGCAAATTCAAGAGATTTACACTCTCAAGGATCCAGCCTTTTTTCTCCTAGAGTTGATAAAAAAGCATCAAGACTGATGTACGTAAAGTACATTATAAAACAATCTAGGTTGGTAGAGACCAGTGAATCTTCAGCAAGGGGGTTTCTACATTTACTGCAATGCCAACTCCTTCCTCCGTTTTCCTGGGACAACATGTATAACTGAATGCAGAGGTGAGAGAAAAATTACAAGAACTTTTATTAATATAGAGTCTATTATGACTCATCTTTCATTATGTCTCATCACATTCCAAGCAGTCAATCCCATACATTTTCTCCACCACCAAAAAAAAAAAAAAAAATCATAAACACATGCAAAATATCTTCTAGAGGAGTCTAGTAAATCTTCCTACTCCGTATCATTCAAGGACAGCAATAAACTAACAGCTGCATTTCTGCTCTCCAGAGGGGACAGCATTTCACTGCCACAGAACCTTGCCTTACCTGAAGAATGAGCCACAGAAACCACAAGAGGTGGAAAGCCTAAACTGGAACACAGGCATATAGCGCTCTGCATTTACAACAAAACTGAATTGTGTTTAAATGAAAGAAGTAGGTTTCTAGCCCTGTACAGTCAGGTAAAAAACACCTTCCAAATGCAAATCACACAGGCTGCCTATCTAGTCCTACAGGGAGGACATAAAATTTTTTATGAGAGGTGTGAATCACCTCATTCATCTCAACTTCAAACCCTAATGATAATTCAGACATTAACAATTGTTTTACCAACTTTTTAATAGGAACTACTTCCTAATATGCTTTACCTGCTGTGGTAAGATCCATATAAGGTGGCAAAAAAATTCCAAATATATTGATAGGTTCAGGATAAAATGTATTTCCTATGCTTCTTCATTTTATCTGCCAACATAAAAATCTGTAAGAGGGTTAGACTAGAAGAAGAAACAAAAGCAAAGATAAATCTAAAGGAACCATAGGACTATTGGACATTTGGGCCACAGCCTCAGAAAGGGAAATTGCAAGAACAGTATTTGAGAGGAGAGGAATAACAACTCCTCAATACTCCCCTTCCTCCCAAAGTTTGAGTACTTTTGTTTCTGCCATCTCACTTGAAAGCCATATCTGAGCACTTGGCTTCATGTAACTGTTTTCTCTTCTTTAAAAATACACACTAGTCTTGCCTAAGTACTAATTTTATAACCCAAATCTTAATGCTTTCAATGAGCTTGTCCTGCAAGCCTGTACCTTCATCTTTGTGTATGACTTAAGAATGAGAAATGGCTGGTTTCCATCAGTTTTTACCAGTATTTGAACAGATTTCTTTAGGATCCCATTCCACTTTCATTATTTATTTTTAGGGAGAAGAAAGAGGAAAACTACAAAAACCTAGGTGAAATACCCACGAATTTTAAGAAAAGCACACTGCACGCTTGATACTATTTACACAAAAGGAAGCGCAATCATTTACAGAGCTGAACCAAAACTAAGCAACTGATTACTAGACAAGACACCTCTCACTAGGGCCAATTCTTCAACTTCATCACCCATGACACAGTAATTAATTAAAACAGGCTGCAGCAAGACTACAGCATCACAAGGTCTCTGCATCTCGTTCCCTTTCTGCGGTTCCTTATGCAGACAATGCCACTGCTGTCACTGCTGTAAAACTGGAATTTGAAGCCACGAATTGGACCCACAAGCATTGGGAGGCATCCCACAGCAGAAGAGAGAGGGAAAGAGCCCAAAACACATGGCAGTAACTGTAGAGGAACACTCACTCAGCATAACCATGCAGAGGAACCAGCTGACAGTCCCACTGGTCACATACAAGACACCAGGAGCCTGTTTTTGATGGTCTAGGCTGAACCTAGATTTAGGCTCAGATCAGTTCTCCCACACTAGACAACATGTGTAGGAAAGAGGAAAAGTAAGCAGTATCAGAGAGCTTGGCTCGGCACCCCCTGATGTCAATGGAGACATCCAGCGGCATCAAGTCATACAAAATACAATGACATACAGTTAGACACAGCACTGTGCTGGGCTTCATGCTTCTGTGGGGATTTAGCAGTTTGAGACTAATACAGCTCTAACCCAGAGAGCTTTGGGTCAAACTCTTTAGATCCTGGAACAGGGATCACAGCCAGGAAACCCGAGGAAACTCGCCCTTAAAAAGAAAAATCAAAATTAAGAGAAGAATGAACCTACAAAGAATTACAATTTAGAAACACTTTAAATACCTCAGAGTAACTTGTATTTGATTTCAGACAAGTGCTTGTGAGTTTTAGCTGCATGCATTCAATGAAAACCAATGGAAGGTCAAGCAGCTAAAACCCCAAACACATCATGGAGCTGGTGACAGCATTCAGTGGTCTAAAATGCAGCGAGGGCCCACCAGCAAAGTTAATCTAACCCCCATGAAATTAAGGGCCACAACAGTATTTCTCCTTTAGCACATGGTAGTGCTTAGGATGGGACTGGCCTTCTGCCCTTTCTCATTTGTTTTGGCTTTGCTTTGTTCTGTCTGCCCAGACCATGGAGGATGTTCTGATTGTACCAGGAGCAGACAAGGAATGAAGAGTTGGAGAACTGCAGACAGTCCACAATGAAATCTCACCTGAAGGGGCCATTCCCTGACTTCTGGGTACCAGCCACACCCCTAAACTGGAAAGCAGCCGAGCTCACTGCACAAGACACGTTCCACCACCCTCCCCAGGACCCCAGCAGTGTGTTCAGCAGGAAAACATGTCTCTTTCTGGGACTTCTTGAGCCAGGATAATGGATTCTGAAACAGATGCTGCTTCTCGAAGGCTGAGGGGAGGCAGGAAGATGTCCTAAAAGTCTTTAAGCTGGGACCACAGACAAACAACTTTCAAAACCCAGTGATGGGCTCCTACATTTGGCAATACTCAAATGTTTGTTTGACCTTAGGCCAATCCCTTAGGCTCCACACTTTGTTTCAGACATAGAAAAGAGGAAGATCTCTTCCATTAGTTTGCTTAGACTAGTAAGCAATTCCTAGAGAGTGACCTCTGCTATGTGCATGTTCAGGGTTTTCCTAGAGCCTGCTTTTGATTTGGACCGTCTGCACCTGTTATATAAATTAAGAAATCATGTTTCTTCCCTGACATCACTCCAATAAGGCACCTTCACAGCACATTGAACTGATTATCCTTCCCTTCTCGCTTGTGCTGTTCCACTCAGAACCACCAGCATTCCTGGAGCTCCAGAGCTGCCCACGGCACAGGCCCCGTGTCGCAGAGCTGCCTGGAGCCAGCTGGACACACGGGCAGGCAGTGTTGGCTCCACTCAATCCCCTTTGGAAAAGCCAGAGGCAGGCAGTTCGCAAGGCAGCCGGGCTGGGGATGGCAGCCACCGGAGACACAGCAGCCAAGCTGACACAAGCTGGACCCAGGCAGCCCTTGCTACTCAGCTAATGTTTTGGCACCTGTGATAGTGACTTAGAACAAACTTTCCACATCTAAGCCAACAGCCCTGCCAACAAATGACACTGACACTGTTCATCCCAGCTGGGGTTTACTTCTATCAGAGAAGGCCACAGAGCACAGCAGGTCTGTTACCAGTAAGGGGGAAGCTCCCAGTAAGCTTTAGATCCCAACCAGGTCCAGCCAAACTACAGCTGCTTTTTGAGGAATGCAAATGTTTATATTTCCTGACATATCTAAGGCAAACCAGATTAGAAAGAGTAAATTTGATTATTGCAGTTTGAAACTGAAAATGCAATACTTTAGCCAAATACAACTGTGAGCTGCTCCGAATGGTAACAAATATATTTTTCCCAAACTTCAAAACTAAGATTAGGAGATTAAAGCCAAGTCTTCCCTGAGCAGAATTTTGAAAGCCTTTCTCTGAGAGCTGTGCTTCCAACTCCTTTTTTTAAAAGCCCTACTCTGTTTTGGGAAGCCAGTGGTTTTTCTACATATGCTTTGTTCTCTTGCCTTCACACTCATTACACCACTCCTTTTAACCACCCATGTAAAAAGAGAAGAAACACTACACTTCTGAAAGCTGGATCTTGTTGTGAGTTGCAGGGAAGGAATATTTTCACCACCATCATGGAGCAACCATGTCAACCCCTGGGTGTTGTTCCCCAAATATTACTTATCAAGCCCCTGTTCCTTCTAAAACCATCACTCCAGCCTTCCAGTTCCCACTTTTTTGTATTTCCTTATGGAAGTGGGGCAGGAATACAGGACATAATGGTTTGAGATTTGATTAGAGGGATGGGGCACCTCTTCTACAATGAGAGCCTGAGTGAATTGGAATTGTTCAGCCTGCAGAAGGGAAGGGTTCAGGGTGATCTAATCACAGCCTTCCAGTACCTGAGAGGAACCTACCAAAAAAATGGAGAGGAACTATTTCCAAGAGCATGGAGTTACAGGACAAGGGGGAGTAGATTCAAACTCAGAGTAGGCTTAGATTAGATATTAGGAAGAAATTTGTTGCTGTGAGGGTGGTGAGGCCCTGGCACAGGTTACCCAGAGAAGTGTTCCATCCTTGGAAGTGTTCAAAGCCAGGCTGGACAGGGCTTTGAGCAACCTGGTCTAGTAAAAGGTGTCCCTGCCCAATGCAGGAGGTTGGAATGAGATGCTCTTTAGGATCCCTTCCAACCCAAACCATTCCATAATTTCACCCTCTGAGAGACTCCCAGGACAAGCCACGTAAAGCCCAGCCATGCAGCATTCTGCAGACAGACAGAAGTGCTTTGGGGAGGCAAGACACAAGCTCTGACCTGGAGCAGTGGAGTATGATCTGAATTTGGGCACAGCATCACGCCAGGTAGGGCTACACTGCTGGCAGCACAGGACTGGATTATAGGGATCTGGAGCATGCTGGAGCAAGACCAAATCCACCTGGAGACATAAACTTAACCCTCATCTTTGAGCCTTTTTCAGCCATGAAGAAAAATTTCCCTACATCAGTAACAATAAAACATTGCTCAAAGAATTAACACCCCAAAACAGTGAAACACTAAAAAACAGAGGTTTAGGGACCAGAGCTCCCCTTAACCTGGAAAATTAGAGATACTCAGAATTGCTCTAGAAATCCCATGACTATATTTGCCAGACTTAAAATTTTGATCACTGTCTTCTGTTTTCAGTAGCCTAATTGCCACCTCACCTACACACCTGCAATATAGGGAACGATCTACCACCAGCAAAATCTAGGGTGAATATTTTATTTAAGTTAGGAGCAAATGCTCCACATGTCTCCAGCTATCTCCCTGCTGCCTTGCTACAACAATGCAGTTTCCCACTAGCAGCCTTGCAACTCAACTGCTGCTCAAAGTCTGATCACTTGAAAACTACTTTTCCTGCATGCTCCCATCTACTACTACATGGCCAATCTGTGAATTTATTATTTTGCCTTCCAGATCATGGAATTTGATACCCCCACACTCTGTGTTTGCTCCTTCTTCACGACACTCAAAAAGGAGGAAGAAACCTATTCTTAGGGCTCAAACACCAAGTCAAGTTATAGTCCTTAACGAGTCACCACATCTGGAATTCACTTCCTTCATTCCAGGTGCATGTGACCCAAATTTAGGCTAGATTCATTTACACCAACAAGCTTATCGCTCTATGACCAGTGCAAAACCACAGACCGCTGTTTCAGAGAACAAACCAGAGCACTTGTCACATGAGTGTTACTGCAAAGAGGAAGGTCCTCAGAATAGGATAAGCAGCAAAAGGCCTGTATTTTAGCAAGGAAGAGTTAGGTTTTGCATTAGGAAAAACCTATGCAGTAAGGTAATTAAGCACTGGAACAAACAGACTAAAAAGGCTGTGATCTTCTCTCACTGATTTGAACAGTTTATTCTGGCCACAAGGAGAGGGAATGGACCAGATGATCACTTCAGGTCTATTTCAGTACTATTTTCTGTTATTCTAATCTTTCAGCAGCTCTCAGAAGTGTATTTTTCTAATTACATCCAGTTTTCAACAGATTAGTCTCCCTTTATTCACATTTCCTAGCACAAACACCCAGGAGCAAGCTGCTCCTGGACACCAGCTCCTTTGGCACTATGTTGCTGTACCTTTTGTGAGGATTTTTTGGCCCTTAAGATCTCTCAAGAGTAGAGCTTTAATTTCACAGCACGGATCTTGCTCATTTTACTCCATATTTACTGAGAACAAAGGGAAGACTATGCAAATGCCCTACTACTTAGACCTGAACAAAGTGGAAGCAAACATGCAGATGAGAATGGGAGACATAATGGTAGGGGAAAAAGCAGCCCTTTTCAAAAGTAAAATGACTTTGTCAGGGTCCCTTTGCACTATGTGCATGGATGATTTGTGACAAAACAAAAAAGTGCTAGCCTAGCACGTCACCCATGTCAGAGATTAGAGCACTTCAAAACCTTCAGTAGTTCAAGCACTTGCTGGAACTTGAAAGGCTTTCTTAGGCAGTGCTTAGCTTCTTTAGGGCTTTTACACGACTTTGATGTGCACCTAAGAGTGAGGAATCTTAATCTGAAGGTTTTCTATGGAAACACCCATATTGTATAATAAACCACAAAATCTCATCACCCTGATTAATGTGAGTCAAAAGTTTGCAAAAGTTTTTGCCAGAAGTTAAAGATTCGGAGTCATTGTTTTGATACCCAAATAAGAACCCTGAATTTCCAAGCACTTAGTTACTTTCGAAAGCTTCTACTATAATAGCACTGGTGTAATATTTCTCATCATTGACAAAGTATGGAGTGCAAGGAAGTAGGTGCTTATGCAAGTGTCACTTTTCCCCCCATTCTCATTCCTTCTTTAAAGAAAAGATTTAAAGTTTTCCATAAAGTTAAGGAATCTGTGGAAACACAATCAGTTTCTCCTGTGTTACAGAACCTCTTCTCTGAGTGCAAACATGGGTGTACAAACATCAGCTTCGTCTTCCCCCCTCACCATACACCCTTAACGCCCAGGAGCATTAATGGGAATTATGCATGCATAACGAGCACAGAATAGTCCCCTTATGAATAGGGGCCTTGTTGGAACAATGAATACATTTAACCATTAACATCTAGGGATGTGCCCAACTATCCAGTTAACTAGCTGCCAAACAAAGCTACCATGACCTATCTGATATTGTCAGGTTTGCAAGTGCAGCTCTCTGAAATTTGTCTCTCATTTGTTTTTAAAGGAGGTGACAGTGGTCTTCGAGGGGGCTCTTTGTCAGAAGGAGCTCCTCGCAGAAGGATGGCCCTCCAGAACGGCTGTCACGTCCACTATGTGATGGAAGAACTCTGCAGAGGGAAAGACTGTGACCCCAGGAAGCAAGCAGAGTCATCAGAAGACCAAATATATATATATATAATTTAAGTGCATATATATGCTGGCCATCAGTTTTAAAAGAAACTCAGTAAGAGCAGAGAAAGGCAGATTATGGCACAGAATCATATAAAGTAGGCTGAGAACTACATTTCAAAAGAAAAGAGTGGAAAGACAACTTCTAGGGGAATAATTTTGTCCTCTACAGGTCTGAAGTTCCTATGCAATTGCCTGGCTGCACTTGCTCTTTATGTCTATATTTTAGCTATCAAAATGCAAGACAGAACCTGAGGATATGTATCAGTGATACTCCCCTGAGACTTTTGAGTCCATAAAATAAATGTAATGGTATCAGTCCCTGATATTCAAAATTCCTCCATTGTCTTAACTTCTTTCTGTATTCCTCCAGCTTGTGCTGTGAAATTTCACAAGTTAAAACTTTACACATTAATCATGCATGTATGAATGCACTAGGAAGGTAATTAATAACCCTCCTTTAAAACTGATGTGCTGAAAAGACTAAAATAGATAGATTTATTCTCCTGGAAGTGTATGCATAGTGTGTATCCATAAGAAGAGGCAAGGTTGTGATTGCTCCATCATAAATCATTTGTGTAACACTGCTGAGCTCCTTGGTGCTGTACAATGGCACAGAGCCCCAGGAGGGTCCAGGACAGGCAAGCACTCCATAAAACTCCTCTGTCAGTCTGCCAGGGTAAGCCTCTGGCAGCACCTTGTACAGGAGAGACCACTGTTGACCCAGAGGGATCCTCTGGGTGCCATCCCACTAAGCTGTGTAGCTTCACCTGCCGTCAGACACCACGAGACTACTGGACTCAGTATGGAATTAGCAAAGCCACCTGAGTTTCATTTCACATCCTAAAATAGAGAGGCAAACATGGTCCTTAGGTTCTTCTACAGGGTGGTCCGACGGACCAGTGTTGCTGCAGCAGTTCGGACACAGAGGGCTCATTGTGTCATCATCAGCATTGCTATAAGAAATATTTAGCTGTTGTAAGGGACAAAATGCAGCCATAAAAAAGTGCCAGAGCAGGCTGGCACAGGTCTGCTATGGCTACTCCATACACAACACAGGCAGTTCCCTGTCCAGACCAGGCTCAGTCTCCAGCACACCTGGATCTACAGACCACTCTGGGTCAGGAAGGACACAAAACGGGGAAAAAAACCTTGTCCTCCTCAGTCTGTGCTATGTAATCTTGCGCACCAGCTCTTAGCTTGAGGCTCTTATTTTTGTGGATCTAAACAGAAGATCCTGCGCAGAAATATTTTGCGGTTTTCCATCAAATAATATACTGCCTTAAAACACTAAATCTTAACTGCTTGGCAGAAGATTTAAACAGGCTTGCCTCCCTATCTTATTCTATCCTTAGGATAAATCATTAAATATTAGCTAGATGCCTTATTTCATCCATTGGTGCTGCTCAGAAGTTACTCGTATGTGAACAAAGCAAATACCTTTAAATATATCTTCATGGATATGAGGATGGATCTATCATCTTAAATACTGATACCTAATCAAATCAACAGATTGATACACTCAGTATAATTTTTGTCACAGGCCTGGCTGCTATCTGGGAATTGACTCTGATCCATCAAAATTTGTATTTTCCCCTAGAAGCAAAAGCTATGTTCTAAACCGGTATGTGATAAGTATGCATTTGAACTATTATTAAACACATGCCTCTTTATCATGACATTTTATGCTTTCACGGGACAAGGATTCAATTACAAAGACTTTACAGTATTTGGAACTCTAGCTCTAGTTTTATACCATTTAAAAGCAAAACCATTTCACCACCCAGGGTGCATTTTACACATATCCTTGCTTTTTACAGATCCTCAGGCTATGCCATTTTTCATGATTAATCCTTATAAAAGCTCTTACTTATTTTGATATGTTTATTTTATTGATTTATATAGCGATTATCATGCCAACTTTGTTTCCACTTATCACATTAGTGCCTTTTCATTAGTACTGCCCTTTGGTTAAGAACTGTCTGCTCAGACCTGCCACACTGGCGGGGGGGGTGGGAACATGATTTTTCTATTATTTTCTGATAACAATCTGGTAGCAAAACTTCAGTGGCACATAAGGTATTACAGATGCAGCTCTTGAGAGCCACCAGTATTTTAAGGATGAGTCATTTCTTACTAAGCTTGTTTTCCATCCCAAGATCCAGTTCAACACCAGAATCACCAGATCTTGAGCTGACCATTAAAAAAAAAAAAAGGTTACATACTCTTTTCAGCAGAGATTTTTCAGAGAATGAACAGATCATGTGAATTGTAGCAATACTTGACTCAGTCTGACAAGAAGATTGTGTGCTAAGGGAGAGTAGGTTCTCTGCTGACTCTTGGATACCTTCCCAAGACGTTTACAGGAAAGGCTGATCTGAGTAACTAAGTCATTTTTCTTCTCATCTGGACCAAATGCTCATGCAAGTCACCAAGGACAATGTTTTTTGGGGCTCATGGATATGAAAACTACAGGTTTCCATCTGGCAGAGGAACAGCAATTCCGTCTTTATGAGGCATTAAGTAAGTTTAAACACATTTTTTCTGCCTATAGATTACTCCCAAGAGGGCATTACAGAGTGGGCAGCTGGTCTTGCGTCAAGAACTTCAAGACATGGGAAAAGAAGGGAAAAAAAGATGTTACTGCTGGTGAGATCTTGCCTGTGTCCACAGTCATCGTCAGCTTTAGGTTAACACTTCTGGTGACAGTCTGAGCCTGAAGAGTGCTATAAAATCCTGAAAAGATGAATGAAGGAAGGATCCTTACTCTAGAGGAGCTGCAGGCTGCAAAAGCATAGCTTTCCTTCTACTCAGAACAGCTATTTTAGCAAGTACAGACCACAGCCCCTCAGTGCTCAGAGGTTGGATCAGAGAAGTGAAGGAAGGACAGCTTTCAGGTTCAGCTTCCAGTTCAGAAACCAACATAACTTTTAGCCTTTCCCTCACCTAAAGAAAGAATTAAGTGAAAGTCAGCCTGAAGAAGTAAAGGTATAAGCTCAGTGATATTTTTTTTGGCTGCAATTTACCACCCTTTCCTGATAGCTTTTCAGCGATAAAGTTGCTCACAGTAATATACCATGATATAGGCTGTAGAGAGGGAAACTGAGGCAGAACTGTTCTGGACTACTCAGAGAGGGACAAAGAAGGGAACAGAATCCATCTCACATTAAACCAATCCACCCTCACCAAACAGGGACATCACCCTCACTTTGTGATATAAATCACCAAGAAGCCCGTGTGTTCATAAACAAGCAAATACTAAGTGTAACAGGAAAAACACCTTCCACTGTAACAAGCTACAAGGTAATGCCAAGGACATTTCAAACTTGTATAACATTAATCAGGTTTGTGAAACAGGACTATTTTTTGTGCCTTTTTTAAATATCTTCACCGCCCTATGTAGTTCCTAAGCATAAACAGAACTGTGCTCATCTAGCAATCTTTTCTCCCAGATGTACCCTTCATCCACCCTACTGAAGGCAGCCCCACACTACCACACATGCAGGTGGACAGAATACCCAAGTACAAACTGCAGTTCACACCAGAGGATTTTAGTCTCTCATTCTGATGGGGCAAAAACTTCCCAGAACCAATAGAGCAAGACCATGTCTCATCTGACACACAGGGAACATTGACAGAATGCTGCTGTGAGCAAAATGCCTTTCTGCACTACACCTTTACCAGGGGAACCACGGTGTTCTCATTAGGAAGACAGAAATAAAAAGCTGAGCGGTAATAAAAGAAAAACGGGAAAATAAAAGTGTGGCATGACCCACTTCATAATAAAATGGGCAATTTAATTTATATTCTTGGGCATATACAAAATAGGGATCTAGCTCATGTTCCTTTCTCAACACACATGGGAGCTGTGCCATAGGCTGAGATGGGAGGAGATCCAGTCTAATGCAAGCACCACATGCAGCAAGGGGCTTCTGCTGGGAATTTAGGACTTGCCTGTTATTCAGAAAGTAAAACAGTTTTAATGTATAAATTGTTAATGCATGTCCAGCTCTACTATGGGATATTCAATATATACACAGTAATGAACACTCCTGCAGATTTAAGGTACAGGATGACATAGGAGAATAAAGCAGCTTTTAATGGAACAAAACCTGCCCTTCAGAAGCCAGTTCCTGAGCACAGTCTGGGCATCTTCCATGCTCTCTGTAAAGCAGTAGTACAGCAAGATCAAGCTAATCATCCCTTTAGTAGTTTTCTACAAGGTGATTCTTTATAAGGTAAAGAGTTCTTAAAATTCTTTCACAAATGACACATTTTCCATGCTTCCCAGAAATCAGCCCAATTCTTTTCTCTCTACTTACCGTATGTTTACAGACTCGGGTTTTTTGCATACTCAGGCACTAGTCAATAAGCCAGAGGGAGAACTGAGCATATGTAAATGAGTAGGATGTTCTCATGGTTACATGATTACCAAAAGAATCACAAGAGGACTTTTATTCTGGTTCTGCCACAATTCACTGCCTGAATGCGGTCAAGTCACAGACTCCAGTTGGGTTCATTCAGTTTTCCTACTGACAACTTGGAAAGCAGTGACAGGCAGGCACCACCATGTTCCATGCCCCAGAAAAACCTGTGAGCATCCGGAACCTCTCCCAGAGACCGTGCCAGGGCGCAGTGGACGCTGTAACACAACCCAGGGCTCGCAGGGTATCGCCAACACAGCCCCTGTCTGGGAGCCATTCCAGACGTGGCAGCACCTGACAGGTTGGAGCTATCTAGACTCCCTGGAACCAAAGGCTTAGTCCCTTGGCAGGATTAACACAGCCCTTCAACCTTGGAGACGGCTTAGAATCCTCTCTCATCAAAATGTTAACCGAGGAGCTCCGACAAAAATATCCCAGCTCAGTCTGTGATAATCAAAGTACAAGATCAGGAACATATTACCTCATTTTTCAGTCTGGGGAAGGCACAAGAAACCCTTCCTGTGGATCATAGCCAAGGCAGCAGTACCTTTACCTGACCAATCTTTGCTATTTGCAGCAAATTACCCTTGAAACATTCCATTTGTTCCAAAAAAGTAGAGTACCAGAGAGAAGCACAGATTCCACTAGAGAAAGAAGTCTTACACACAGACCAAGGACATCTGCTGTTTGAAAATGCCTGCTGGGTGTCTTACCCATCCCAAAGCCAAACGTGTCCTTAGCCCTGCACTCATCAATGAACTAGACTTCAGAGTAGAAAAATATCTCATGTCTTTTGGGGGAAGCTATGGAAGAGAAATTTAAAAGAAAACTCCTGGTCATCTCTAAGAGCTCATTCTGGTGACGATTTTCAGGCAGGTTGCTCCCAGATTCACATCACACCTTAAAAAAAAAAGCCTTTTTTTTTTTTTTTTTCCTTAGGAGTCATCTTCCTTCCCTTGCTACTACATTTTATCCAGGAGGCTGACAGGTCCTGCCCAAAGCCACTCTCCACCTTATTTTAGGCCATGCTGACACCCCTTTCCCATCCACTCAGCAATCCCAGCAACCTGGCTGCAGAACAGGTGAACACAGGGAAGCAGCTCCCAGTCCACCAGTCCCTATGAGGCTCGTACCCAGGATCCACTGCTGTACCCCAGATGCAGCAGCTTACAGCTTCAGCACTGCAACCACAGCTAATGCCACAGGAGGGTGTAGACTACTAATTCTCCCAAGTATTTTATTTTATTACAAGTGAAATAGGTACCACCCATAAGAGGAGACAGAAACACCTGATAGTCTGTCTGCTGGTCCCGCTCTGGGCACTAGGTTGGGCCTCTCTCCTTGACTGAGCTGCTGGTTTTCCTGAAGGGTCTAAGGACCTAATAATCATTAAGATTTTAACCTCTGACAGATTTGTTGCATTAGCCTATAAATACTGGCTTGAGATTAGCCAAGGGCTTTCAACACTTTTATGACTGGAAGTATCTAGCAAACAGACGACAGGACTGCAAAAGTTTCATTTTTTAGAGGAAATAAGCCAAAACCAACATGCAGGTGGACTGAGGAGCACCCCAGGGTGGGGCAGGTCTGGCCCCCATGGGCAGAAGTGAGCAGGAAGTTCCTGGCACTTCGCTCAGGGCTCAATTCAGCTGAGCACGCTGCTCCCCAGTGTCGCCCCCAGCTGCCCACCACCTCTTCCACTTTAGCTGACATCTGACATCTTCAGGGGACATGCTTCAACATTTGTGTGGCATTAAAGTGCACAATAAAATGAGCCTCAATGTCAGGAGATATGTGTGTATATTAAGATACATTCACTGATAACAGCTGCCCATTAAAATGTTGGAAAACACTTCAGTATTTAATTAAAAGAGAGCACAAGACAGGAGGCATTACTGCCCGGCAAGGGATCATTAAAGCACACAAGCTTTGGTGGAGCGGAGTAATACTCAACGAACAGGGAAGATCAATATGCACCACTTTTCCTCAGCTCTGCTCCAACCCTCTTCAAAGGAAACCTTTATGAGCTAAAATTTAAAAGCGTATTACCCTTCTTCACCTTCTCTCTTGCCATTTCTTTTCTGAGAGCTTGTTATTCAACAGGAAAGTTCAATAGGACACAAGAAGACAATGAAACCTGTCCACAGCAGGAGGGTTGGAATTAAATGAGCTTTAAGGTCCCTCCCAACCCAAACCATTCCACAATTCTATGATTCTCTGCAGCATCTCAGGATCTACACCTTCCTTCTGAAAGCAGACAACTTTTCGAGAAAGTTTCCTCTACAGCACTAGAGTTTTATAGAAAATGTAAATCAATCAATTTAAAGATGAGGAAGAACTTCTTCCAGGAAGAGCTCAGGAGAGAGGGTTAAGCATTCATCAAAATAGATGAAAAGCCTTGTTTTGCCTCTCTTTTAACTCTCCAAAACAATGACCATCTGATGCCTCTATCAGCACAGAATAGTAATACCAAGCTTCAAAATGCCATTCCTGCAAATCTCTTCTTGCCACAAAATGACAAATGATTCCTTCTTCACAGATAACTCTACACCCCGTGTCATCTCAACTGCCTCATGCAAAGTGAAGATCACCAGCACTCTGCAATCGATTACAGCCCTAAGAGATCAGCCCAATGGCCTATCAAATTTAATCCCTAAGACAGAAACCCGTGCCAGAAAACGTATCCAAAACTCATCTAAGAAAAGAAGTCTTTCCATCAAACTCAGCAGGCTTTGAATTGAACTGCTCTCAAAAAAAAAAAAAAAAAAAAAAAAAAAAAAAAAAAAAAAAAAAAAATAAAACAACAACCCGAATTGAAACTTGTACCACCACACACCTACAGGCAATTGCAGTGGTGTGAGGTAGCTAGAAGTCATGTTAGGAGATTGACAGTCTCTTTTTTATTCCAATGCCTGTAAACGTTTTCTTAAAAACAGATTCACTGAATTGTTTAGATTGGAAAAGATGTAAAAGTGAGGAATGTGACTTCATTATCTAGATATATGAAACATTCATAAGAGTTTAATTATTAAGAACTTCATCCCCTTATCAGTGTAGTTGTAGAATATGCAATAAAAAAAGTCTATCCATATTATCTATGTGTTACTTTCCCCTTTCAGTGCTGTCAGGCATTGTTCCCGAACTGTAAAAAGGCAAAATGGAACAACACTCTGCTCATCAACTTTCACAAGTGCTGCCGACTTACTGCTAACTAAGCAAAAGCCAAGTTCTGTTGGCTGTATCCCTCCAAGGTGTCAGCTCTGCCTTTCCTTAAGACAGCGCCCCTGAATTCATCTGCAAGATGACTCTTCCCAGGTCAGAACTCACAGTGAATTCACCACCCGTTTGATGACCCCACATATGGTCAGCAAAACAAGCCTGCCAAATTATCCGGCTACTGATTCGCCTTCTGCGAACGGGACCCTTCCCGTGAGAAATGCTCTGCCTCAGGTACTCAGCAAAGGGATCGCACAGGTCTGAAACACGGGGATGAAAACCCCGGCGCTTGCGGTGGAGACCGATAAGCAACACCTGCACAATGCAAAAGCGCAGAAGTCATCCCGCTCTCCTGTCCTCGGAAATGTTGAGTTATTTTAGCCAGCGGCGTGCCCAGTGCGCTTCGCTCCCGCTCCCCGAGCCCGCAGGGAAGCCGCGCTACTCGGAGAGAGCCGGGGCGGACAGCGGCACCGGAGCGGCGGCACCACGGGATCCCGCCCCCCAGCCCCGAGACCCCGCAACCCCTCCCGTCGCGGAGCGGCCACCCGCGGGTGGGTCGGTACTGACCGGCCGTGGGCACGTCGGGGACCAGCTTGAGAGGCCCGATCTGCCGCAGCTGG
>VZTA01025657.1:714684-768579 GCA_013398855.1 Mohoua ochrocephala
CAGCGGGAGCGCCGCGCTGCTGCCGCCCGGCCCCGCGGGACGCCCTCACTGAAGTTTGCGCTGAGCATCGCTGCGGTGCGGTCCCTGCGAACCCAGGCAGCACAGCCAGGTCAATGCAAGTCACCTAGGAGTGCCAGAAGAAGGGAGATCAGCACCAAGGGAGATGCGCACTCTCAGCCTTGGGTTGTTAAGAACAAGGTACAGAGAGCAAACAGAGCAGGAGGTATAAAGCCCCTAAGCACTGCAGGTTGCACACTCATGCACGGTTTTCTTCGATCTTAAAATTCCTAGCAGATGACATGGAAGGGTCTTGGTGAGACAAGTACTAACTCCAGCCAACAGTCCCTGCAGAGAATAGAAACTTCACCCCAGGAAACATCTCCTTGTACACCAACTGCAGATCTAAATTGTTCATTTGTACAAAAGCCAGCAGCAGTTCCATCCCATATGGTTTTGGGGGCATAGCCCCCTCCTGGGGATAACACCACCTTCAGAAAGGTGGTCTGCGATCTTTTCACTGCTCTCAGCGAGCAGGCGTCAACTGCTTTACCACACGTTTGAGCACAGAACTGTGCTCGACACCTATGAATATTTTCCATTTGACAAAAACACTCAGTTTCCAGAGAAGCCTGACCCAAGCAGTCTCCCACAAAGAGTCCCATTTGCACAGTACCTCTCAGGCATATGGAGCACGTTACTGCTACAAGAATGACTATTGTTTGAGGCCATTATGTCTGATTTCTTTAAGGTTATTTGCAACCCTCAAGATGCTTCTAATGTGCTTCTGCAGCAGCAGGGGAGCCCACCTGCAGCTAATTTAACCATTATACATTCCCATAGGTAGTAATGAGAGGCAGAGCTCAAGTGCTGAAGTTGCTTGAGTTGTATTTTAATAGCTAGAAACACAAATCCTTTAAGCAATTTACTTCTATTAACTTTGTTCCTATCAAGACAACAAGAGATTAATTATCACTTTTTTGGAGAAAAAAAACCCACCAAACAATTTGAGGTAGACCATTTAACTTGTAAACTAAAAGCAAAACCAAACTGGAAGAACAGACCAGCCATATAATCAGGCTTCTTAATTCAAAAGTAGAGAACAAGTCACCTTGAAAGCCGCCTGCTCACCCAGTTTAGCGCTGCAGTCCCTGGCTCATCCTGCAGTTTTCCAAGGTCACACAAGAGCCCAGGACACCACGGAGCAAAACAGCACACCAAAATGCTGATCTCCAGGAACTTCATAGCCCATGGACACCGAGACAGGTTATACAGCCAGCAAGACTGAAGTTACATACACACACACATTAACAAATCGAGGTGGCAACAAGTAGACTGAAGAGAGATGAGGGAATAATCAGCATCAGTGACACAACAAATTAGCATCATAAGGCACAGTACCCCAGCTGCCAAACTGTTGTCCAACATGTGGGTTTATGAACCCAAGGAAGATGAACAAGTTGCCCCCCAGTTGCATTTTATTTAACCTCGGGCCCAATCCTAAAATACTTTGTTCAGACAATACCCCCATTGACTTCAGTGGGAGTTCTGCCAGAAAAGAAATGGTAGGGTGATGGATCTGACAAATAATTTACTTGACAAATAACAGCAGTATTTGGCATATACGTTATTTCTGTGAATAGCATCGAATCAGTCCTGTGCAAGGGCTTGAGGCATTTAATTCAGTGGGGTTTTTGCCATTGTTTTCAGTGGGTGGCAAATTCAAATCCCTAGTTCTTTTCTAAAATGATTTGGTTTAGTGCCTCATCTTTATATGATGGGTGTTCTTTTCATCACCTGTCTTTTTAAGTTATGTCACTTATTTGTACTTTTTAATTGGTCCTCATATTGTTAGCAGAGGACAGTCCATTACATCATCTCCAGTTCCCCTCCTCGCCTCAAAATCCTGCTAAGGAACCAGAATTATTCCTGTGCCCAGCAGAAAACTCAGTGAACTGGAATGTCCATGCATGTAATACTGGTTTACTTCATTGCATAAGGAAACATTTATGTTTGCTGTGGTTTTGTGATATTTGTATTGAGAAGCATTAAATAAAGATGGCGTGTTACATTTTTCAGGCTGGAATTTTATTTTTTTCCCCCCCTCTTCCAAAAAAAATGTAGACCTTCCACACACTGCTCAGGTGTATGTTTTTGTCACTGATTATATCCGTAACCATGAGGTATAACAATGAGATAGTCGTTATCACCTGAGCAGCCCCAGGTGATGTGCATGCACACACTCAGTCCACAGGTAAATGCTGGCCCTTGCATCCCAGGGCTGACACTTGAATGTCGCACCTCCTGACACTACTTAGGTGACAAATGAGAACCTTCTGGCACTAATGAGCATCCAAGGTTGCTACTTAAACCCACCAAGTGAAAAGTGACAGGCGCTTCAGCTGTCTCTCCCTACGAAGTGGTCCTCAAACCCAGTGTCATGTTTGGGCGCCACTGACTTCCCAGAGGACTGGGAGCACACACCACAGGCATCTTACAGTGGACTCCAAGAAATTTAGCCCCTGTTTCTCCAAAACACACCCTCCACATTCAGCAGTCAGACTGACCGTAGTGGAGGTAGGCAGGTGCTTAATGGCAAACACATGCCTGAGTGCTTTGCTGGAACAGGGCTACAGATAACACAAGAACTGTTTAGCCAATTATTGTACATGACATTCTACCACACTTGAGCAATTTGCTTGGAACAATCGCAGTTTACCTTGTCAACAGGTGTCTTGTATTTTAACAAATGAATATTTATTAACCATACATCACTGAGAACTGTATCAGTACTTCTTACAATGAATGGCCATATAAATCTGCCCAAACAATACGCTCAGCCTAATCCTGCTAAAGTGACCACAATACTCAGCATGAGCCTTGGATGTGTAAGAAAAGCTGGGATCAGGCCTAGAAACAGGGTTTTGTGTGCCTGCTGCCTCAGCCCTTCTCTTGTTGAATATAGCTGGAGCTTTTCCAGTGATTTAAATGGAAGCTGGACTAATTCCCTTATGTTTAAGATAAGCTCATCTCCAACTGGACTTTCCACCAATGGGACTTAATGGGCACGAGGTCTGCTCTTGCCAATTCGGCTGCCAGAGGAAAGCCTTACTGTTTGTGTCTCAGCCATTCCAGGAAAGCCAGCAATCCAGTCTTTACAGCCTTATTTTATCTTTGGAGGTCCAATTTTTCAAGGTACGTGTTTCACTGAAGCACCTGAGGAACTCAGTGGACAGAAGCAAAATTAAGGAACCTATTTAAGTCACTGGAATGAGCCCAAATGACATGCTGATTTTCATTTAAGAAACAACTTAATCAGCCTCAAAAGAAATGCAAAATCCTCCGTCTGTAATTAAGTTTCCTTTTTCAGGGTTTTATAATTTTCTGGTGTTTTTTCTTTTAAGAAAGTTAAATTTATTTTCCAAAGACTATTTCAAGTCAGAGCGAACTTTAAAGCTGAGTATGAAATGTTAAATATAGATCTTAATAGTAAAAAAGTTGTGCATGAAATATTCATAAATGTGCCAAGACTAAAAAGTACTGCTAGAAAATTATTTCTGGTAATTTTACTCAAAATTTTCTCATCCTGTGAAATGATAAACACTATGAAACTATTAGAACAATTACCAGTATATGCCTACCATTCCCTTTTTTGTTCAGAGATCCTATTTCCGTCTCTTCTCCTTCCCTCCAAGTACTGAGCACAAAGAGAGTGATCATGCTGCCATACAGTGAATTGTTTCCCGTGCTGCATGTACTCCACATGGAAAAAAATCTGTGCAGACCTTTTTGATGGTCAGAATTCAGTATTCCTGTGTTGCCTCATTATTTCATGGATATTTTTCACTTTACCAGACCTATTGAAATGCACACTTCAGAAGTGCCTGTTGTGCTTGTTTTTCCCTGAAAAAACCCCATCATACCTGAAAAGCACAGCTGTTAACTGTACCAGAACACTAATTTTGAAAAAAAATTATTAGACCACTAACCAATCAAAGATCTATGAAAGAAATACAACTGATGTGACAACCCAGCAAGTCAGGATAGCCACTAGTTAAGAGAAAACATCCTCTAGGCAATGCTGAAGATACTTCCACTTTTTCATATTTTTCCAGTGTTTCAGCAGAATTATTTTGTATCAGACCAAAAATCCTTCAGCCCCTTGACTTTTCTCCTGTGGCAGAGATCAGACCTGTTGTGCTTATTTAGAGATTACACCTTGTACAGCATATCAGAGTTCTCCCTCTCTAGATCTGTTCCAAGTCTCATCCTGGCCCCCAGAGACTGCTGTGTCTGTTCTCTGACATCAGCTGAGAACATCAGCCTAAACTCCCAGAACAACTGCTCTTTTTTTTTTGGTCATTAAAAAAAAATGTCCTGAGAAATAGTTATCTCAAAATCTCACTGGAAATGTAAGGGAGGAAAAGGCACAGATTTTAATGACTCAGAAAAACAGCACCTCCCAGGGCTGATAAGTGATACGATCCAAGAGGAACACCATGGGAAGGTGACTGCATGGGTATCGGCCTTCCCATCTCAGTAATACCAGCTCTTTCTGTCTGAATTCTTCCTTAAGTATCCTGGTCACTTGAGCAGCTGAGAAGATGAATATACTCTCTGCCCTCACCTGCATGGCTCAGCATACAAATTAATTTAACTGGGACAAGCAAGAAGATTCTGAACTTTCTCATGTGAGAAGCTGCCTCACAGCCCAAGGGAAATCGAGAAGATTACTCAAGGAGTAAAGGCTGCATAACATCAACAGAACTATCTAGCTCTAGTTTCACATACTTCAAAATACTAATAATTGAAATAAGTTTCATATTTAAAAAGTCAGTAGCTTGTTGTGCACACTTCACACATTTCTCCTCACAACAACGGGAGAGTAATATCACGGCAAACACCAAGAACTCACAGCTGCTTCCACAAATACCAGCATCAAACTCCCAGTGCTAAGGATGATAATACAGAGACATCCCATCCACCCCTCAGGGAACAGTTCAGGTCTGAAAATGACCCAGCACAAAACAACAAACCCCAGTGAGTGCCCCAGAGGGCTGTGTGGTTATCTGAGCCTGGCTCAGCTGGAGCCCCAGCTCCTCTGCCTTGCCTTTCCCTCAGGGCACGGCAGGCCCAGAGGGGACCCAGACAGGCACCCCCGTGAGCAGGGACCTGCTGACACTGTACAGACGCCCAGCACTGGCACTCAGTTCCAGGTACAGCCCTTCCAAGTACTACATTCTCTTAAAACGTTGAACTTAAAAAAAAAAAAAGAAAAAAAGCTGTTAAGGGAATATTTATAGAAAGTCATTTTTTTGCTCTCCAGAATGGTCCAACAGACTGGATACACAGGGAAGAGGGATGTGTGGACTCGGGCTGTGACAGGGCATTCACGCTTCTCTGAGCAGTTGTAATGCAGATCAGCGACCCCCTCACCACCCACAGAATTTGTACTTGGGGCTTCCATAGTGACAGACACACATCACATTTAAAGGGCTGAATTTAACTTTAAAATACACATCAAAAGCTGCCTGTAATTCTGATAACCTTACAAGAAGTCCTGGCTGTTTTCTCCCTGACAGGTAAAGATCATAACATGTTGGACTTCATTAACAGACATCGTTATTGAATTCAAAACTGCTTCTAAAATTTCAATTTATTCTTCTTAGAAAATAGTGCCCTTATTCAAAAGCTTATGGTATGGAACAAGATCATCTTCCAAAAGTACCATTTCGTAAAAAATTTAAAAGATCACATAAAACTTATAATAGTAGTGTGAATAGCATCATTATAATATTTGTAATAGCTTTTTTCTAGCAGAAAAAAATGCCCCAACTTTCACTTTTCTAGCTGGGCACTCACAAGAGCTGATTTTTAACTATGTGTCAGAATTTGAAGTTAATTAAAACTAATTGCCCACTGTACTGTAAGCGATGCCACTGCATTTTCAAATAGCTCTGTTTCCATGGGATGATTTACTTAAAACTGATGTCTCTCATTGACTGAATTCTGGGTTTGCCTTAATTGTATTGTTCAAGTTGTTTATCTTTGCTTTCTGCCTTGCAACTTTACATGAAAGGTCATCAATAGCAAAGTTCCTCGCTAAGACTGACACTTTATCAACACGAGGAAAAGCATCTTAGAATATCAACTAGTTTATCAAAATAAACAAACTCCTTTGACATCTCACATTACCATTCCCACCAGCCACCACTTTCCGTCCTCAAAATATATGTTTATGTGCTCAGCTTTGTAGCAAAACTTTATAGCTCAGAACCGCTGTACTAGCACAGCAGTATTCGATATCTTTACCACATGGGTGTAAAGTAAACCTCTTTAATGAGAACACGTGCACCCAGAAAGCCTTGTTGCTGCTCCCACATGCCACTGGCATGCACACAGACCCGTTCAACTTCGTGTGTCAAGAGGAAAAGTCTCCATGTGCTGGATCACACAAAATGGTAGTACCTCCTCCTTCCTGGGAAGGCTGTGAAGGGTGCAAACCCAGGGTTAAATAGGGGCAGACGTGGCCAGACACAAGTTTCTGCAGCTGCCCTCCAGCACGAGGGGCTGCAGGACTGCAGCAGCACAGGGGGATTATGTCTGTCAGGAGTACAAGGAACGGGGGAGGAGGAGAGTGCTCTGGATTTCTCATGGCACAGGTTGAGTCCAGTGAAAAAGCACAGCCTTTCCTGTGCTTCCTGTGGAACTGTGACAAAAGCAGGCTGGTTGCCACCACGCTGATGCATAGCATGGCACATTCACACCACCTGCTCACTTCAGCTGATGGCCTTCATTACAGCACACGTGCCTTTAACTTGACTCCTTCCCCCACCTGACATCTGCAAAGGGTGCTAGGACCGGATTTCTAGGGCAGAGTCAGCCTTCTGGCATCCCACCTGCAAAGCCTGATGCTGGTGGGAATGCAGACTCCATGGGAAGCTCTGGCCATGGTACAACAATCACTCCTTTCCCTGTGGTTTGGTTGTGGGAATTACCCCAGGAGATCCAACAACAACCCTGGTGAAGTTTACCACACAGCCAGCACACAGCACCTGCCCTTAAACAAAGCATGTTCTAGTCAGCACACAGCATCACTGGCACCAGCAACCAGTAGGGAGCTGGAGTAGGTCCTGAAGATAACTTTTGTTGCTATAGAAAATGTATTATAGAGGACCAGATGCTGTATAATTATATTTTCCAGCCTAAGAACATGCCTTCAAAATTAAATTTAACAACCACAAACTTGCCTCATTCCCTGAAGTCAAATCCTGCCCAAACCCATCCCAACTGCCAAGACTCCTATTCAAGCCCAGCTCCAGAGGTCAGGTGGTGGTCAAATGAGGCAGACAATTGGCTCTGCAGACAACCTTCAGCTTGCTGCTTGCAGCACTTTTGGACAAGAGCCTCAGCACAAGTCATCCACAATCCGCATAGAGAGACCCACTGGGTGTATGATGGGCTGTAGGGCAGGACTGTGTTAAAAATTGCTGGCATGGAGACAGACCATCATTTACCAGTACAATCTGCAGTGGAGAGATGTACAAAGTGATAGACATGAAAAAAGCACTGCATTTCACCAAGTCCAACTTCCAGATGTTAGATTCATACAATATTCCTAGTCCACTTCATTATGATGGGCAACAGCAGCTTGATAGCCTAGAGACTAGATCAGCAGTAGCAGAACAGGCACAAGTCACTGGTGAAATATGCCTGGGAAGTTTGCCTGTGCTGTCTGAAGCACATTTGGTTAAAATATGCTATTCATAAAAAATACACGGTGTGAAGAGCTTTTTCTAATTGGCATTCACTGTTGTCAGTTTTAGACAAACACTCTTGCTAAGGATCTCACTGCAGAAGACTTTGTGATAAACATTTCCAATAGGAGCATTCTGGAGTGGAAGTCCACACTTCAAGAAAACTGTGAAAAGCTTCCTGGTTCCACAGGGCTGGAAGCAAGAAGCTCAGTTTCTTTTTTGTTCAGCAACTGCCCAGTGCATTCACTGCAAATGGACTTGGAGAGGTGTCCCTCAGAGCAGGAGCTGGGAATGGTGGAATTGGGAAAGTCTCTCGCATAACTTCTTCTGTAGGATCATTGTTAGTGCAAATGCTCAACACCTTTGCAAACTGAGCAACTATGATACAGAATCAGAAAAATAAAGGGTAAGCACACTGGGTTACATTTTAATGTATGATATATGCTACATGTACCATTGCATTTTTAAAGAGCTATATTTAACAACTGGTTTCTTTTGTTTAAATATTAAAAAATCATCTTTTGCTGTTTTCACATCACATCATAAAGTGACTTGTAAATCTAATGCAACCAGTAATCCTGGAGCTGAAAAGTGCTTTTCAAAGTGAGAGAACCTGAATGCAACAGCTCAGTTAAACCTTGTGTGTGACTGCAAACTTTTCCTAGTTAGTTTTGCTCATGAGTAGCACAGCAATTGCTGCAATTCTTCACATAAGTAAAACAGGGATGTTCAACCCCTTTAGCTCCAGTCCTGCTGTGGGAACAACCCTCAATGTCCACCAATTTCAGTTAAAGTTTTTTTCCCTGTATTCATAGTTCTTGCCAGCAGATCAGCAGTTTCTATTGCAATTCGTCTGGGGACACATCGCTGCAGCTCCCTAATGCCATGAGTTTCATGGTGCTTTCACTAACAGAGGGTGGAACAAACAATGACACAACTCCTCTGTTTGGGGGTCAGGCTGCTGCCACCCCTCCCTCAGCACGCACCACTCTCCAGGATGCTGAGCAGGTCCTGGCCTCGTCTGCTGGACACCAAATTTTTTATGCACATGACTGTAATCTCTCTTCTCCAAGAGACTGCAGGAAAAAGCAGATGAGCCCTGAGCAAGTATAAATTAATGCTGACATTTGCTGGAATAATGTACTCTCTCAAGCCTCTGCATCTATGACGCCAATAGAGGCTGCTGGCGACACGCGTTTATATGCAACTTTCTGCTAAATCAGAGCATCATCTGCACAAATCAAGCACTTGGGAGACATCCTGAGATTTGTGATGGTCCCTAGAGCCATAGCTGGGTTCTGAGCCATCTATTCTCACTGACTGCTGATATTCCTTACAGGCAATTTTTAGTGACAGAACTGAGGATAAATCCCACCTGTATTTCACAAAGTAACAGGCAAGCTTTGTTTAACTTTGAAGTACAGATTACTCAGCAGTGATAGCACTACCTATTTCACACAGCTCATCTTCTTTCTTCAAAACCAAGTCCAGGGCTGGTTATAAGTAGGTTTCTGTCCTGCACAGTAAATCTGTGACAAATGTGGGCCCCAAGGCATGACACCTGTTATCCCCAAGTTCTTCACACAGTTGGAGAGTTGAATGATTCAGGATTTTCTACCTAGTGGCAATTCTCTCTGTGTGTGTGTGTGTGTGTGTGTGTGTGTGTGATCCAAGACTCCTCAAAACCAATGCAAAGCTCCTGTGACCCCAGTGAGCTTTGGGACAGGTCTGCTGGGGCCTGGTGCTCCTGCACATGTTTATCCCCGAGCATTCAGAGACAAGGGCTGGTGCCATGCTGTGACTCCTAAGGATAACACACCCACTTTCTGCTGTTTTCAGACTGACCTGTCAGGAAAGATCTACAGAATATTTGCCCTCCAAAGCAGTTGTTCCAGTTCACTGGGAGGACCTCAGCCTGAAGCTGAAGGTGTCAATGTTTTCTTAATAGGGTTTATATACCTTCCATCAAACAACGTATTAACCACAGCTCAATGACTGAAGTCAGCATGCAAGAATTTAGCCCTTTAAGCTATGACTTACAGGCATAGATCTATCCAAAATAAAGCCTTAAAAGTCATCCATAAAGTGGATACTAGGACTAAGTATATACTCACAACTAGAATTTGCACTTAAAAATGTTGATATGTGGCAAGCTTCTTTGTGAAGAGTAACAGAGTATGAGCGGGGGGGTTTTTTAGCTCCGATATACCACTTAAGCTGTGGCATGCTTCATTTGCTAAAATGGAATATAATATGTCTTTGTATTGAATTATACTTGGGTTGGTTATTAAATGAAAACTATTATTCCATTATAGCCATAAGAAATGGAAGTGCTGCATATGGCTGCATGCAATCCATTAACTGGCTTATGGAGCCAAAGATCCTTCAGAGACCATTACAAATCCATTCGATGGCCCTCTCTGCCAGATTTTACACTCTGATATCTGCACTTGAGGCAAGAGGCATAAGGCTCTGTAGAACCACTATTAATCAGCCTTTATACACTGTTTGTGCCAGCAAAGACAAAGAATATTCCGAGCTTAAACTTATTCCTCCTGTATTGTTTTTTAGATAAGTGTGTGATGCATGGAGAACAACTTCACTGTTCTAGCCTGATGTGCTAACCAAAGTACATCAGGCTGAAAAGTTCACAAGCAGCTCATCTGCATCAATGCCCACCTGAACCTGCCTCTTGCAAGGCAATAATTAACAATACATCTTGCACTATGGGGATATTTTCCAGGGGCACAAAGTGAGAATAAGAAGGAGAGTTCCCTTAGTTGACTAATAGACCTTTGACAATCTTCCTTAATATTCCTTCTGGTATCTGGTATCTGCTTTTACGCAGCATGCTATTTTCTGTGTACAGAACCTTAAATGTTGGAATGATTTACAGTGATTCAGCAAGATCATTTGTTTTTGCAATATTCTTTGAAACAATACGATCATCCAGCTATGAGTCTGCATAGTTTGTGTTTAAAAAAGTTCAAGCTTACAGTGTGAAATCGATCTTTTGTAATTTCTTTTGTATCATCTCATGTGGGAGGGCAGCTTAGATTTAGAAGACACTAAGTTAATGACTCCAACAAAGATGCTAGCTGAAAGCAAAAGTTTGACCCAAGTTTTAACTAGGAATGTTTTGCTACCCAAAATGAGTCTTTCCTTTTGGTTTTATTTGGCTAGGTGAATTTTCCAAGCTGTTTGATACAATCAGTTCTCTCCTTTCTCCATTATCCATGCCATACTCACCAACTCACATCAGTACTCAGAAAATTTTACCTGGAAATGGTGATCACAGAACGAGGTATTGGCTCCCTGTGAGTCTGGACAGGACTCATGAACATGTGATACAGAAGTCACACAGAAAATGGTTTGTCACCAAAGCAGGGGAAAATGCTCCAGTGAGTTGCAAGTATCCAGAAACCTCATACACAGCAGCATTCAGTCCAGGAGAGGCACAGAAGGGAGACCTTTTTAAAGGTGGTGACATGAGGACAACAAATCCAAGCTGTTGCAAATGGACACCTGGCTCTTTTTGACCCTATTCAAGACCTATCTTGAGACTAAGCATCTCTTTTCTGATGTTCAGAGGATGTTTCTATTAAAATGCAGGAGACAGGCACAAGGAAGAGCCAAGCGGGAATAGTGAGGTACTTGGAGAGCAATAGCATCGACAGTCCGGTGTGTTAGCGCTTCCACTGCCAGAGCTTTGAAATAGGTCTTTACTTAAGACAAACACAATCTTCTGTATTTAGTACATTCTCTGGCAATAGAGTGAAAGCTGATGTGCTAAAAATGCATGACTCATGCAGGCTGTTACATTTCATTTCCTCCTGAGGAAAGACAACTGCTCTTGTCTTTGTCTTAGGGCCAACATTTTGGATAATCTACCTTTGACACTTACAGCCCTAAGCCACTTGGGATTTCTCTCTGGGCCAATTCCCAGCCCCTCTTCCAAACAGAACAAATGCAAAAAGCTGATGCAATTCCGCAAAAGCGTGAGGTGGCCGTGCAATGGGTGTGGGCTGCCTTAGCAAGGCAGTAATTAACTGTCTAATCAGCTGATCTGAATCACTATCACTGTGCACACAGGGATCCACAGGTGAGCTGTGACAACAAAACATTTTTTTGGCAAGCCTGTTCTGATCTGTCATAGCTCAGCACAGGAGTTGAGACAGCCCCACCTCCAAGATATCCAATCTACTTTACAGGAATGAGCTCTGAACTACAGGAGACAGGAACCCAAGGGGTTTTTTTCATATTTTTGTTGACCTGTTGTTACCAGGGTCAGTGTTATTTCAAGTTACACCACACTCCACCACCAGGAATTTTCCTATGGACTTCTCTCTTCATTCAGTAAATTCATTCAGAGGAGCCGAGAGCAGATGCTTACATAGAGGTGATAGAAGAGGGAAACCTGCCCAACTTGGCAGCATCTAGGAGCATCTGGTAGCAATAACACATCAGAAGTTGCTATTTGACTTAAAGAGACTCTCTTCCTAAAGCAACAGAAAACCCTTCCCACAACTGGCAATAAGAACTTGACAAATTCCTTTTCATTCTATTTTTCCCGCTGTTGTCAGTACCACATCAAGCTTGTGGCCAGAAGGGATCCTCCTTTCTTCACCTCATCAGTGGGGCACTTGGCTTTTATTTTTTCCTCCTTCGCACCAATGCTTTTGAAGAAAGGAGAACAGCCAAAAAAATATCCCAAAAATGTTCTCAAGGGAAACATCTTGCTGAAAACGAGAATGGGAGATAATCCACCCTGCTAACTGATGTTCATGGCAGACATGCTCTTTCTAGGCATTTAAGGCCCTCCGGATATCTGATCAGTTCAGGCTCTCAAGCCCCTTCCTAGAAACTCTTGAAAAATCTAAATGTATTTTTTAATCCCCAGGCTAAAAATTCAGTGAGCTACAATCATGCCCACTCCAAATTCTTCTGATTGAAGAATTTTTTTTAATAGGAGAGATACCTCAGTGCAGCCATGAGAAAATAGGCACGAAGCACTTTTTAGGTGCTACGTTCCTTCATAGGAACGTAGCACTTTTTCAGGAACAAAAGTATTCTTTATGTCAAGCTGCCTGCACTGAATAATTTTTCCTCATTTTTTTTTCCTTTCTGGAAAGACCCCTTTTCCCTAGTCCTTCTTTCATAACAAAGGAAAGATGAACATCTACAGAAATTTGTAATCAGGACTTCCACAGCTGTTCACTGTAACAGGGAAATCATACAAACAACTCCCTCCTGTGCGCCCCTTGTTACGCCAGGATAAATCTGCATTCCCACTTCCCCTGCTGCAAGGACAGTGGAGTTCACTGAAGCTGCCAGAGCCAACAGAACAAGCTCTCATCCTTACTGTCTGACTGCAAGGAAGAATAAAAACCTGCTTTGGCAGAGCACAGGGGGCTTCGAGGTCTCAGCAATGGCCAGGCATCAGTGGAATTGTATGTAATTAGCTGACAGACATGGGCACACGAGGGCTGCTTCTGGTTTTCAGGGAGTTGCCCTCTTCAGAGGGAGCCTCTCTCTGTTAGGAGGCACCCTGCAGAAAAAGGCACTGTCACTAATTTAGAATTCCACCTGAAAAGGGGTAGGAATTTCACATAAAATGTAAGATTTCAGCAAGTTGGGGCAAATCTCTGGAGGAGGTAAAACTTCAAATAGAAACATAAAACTTACTATTAAAGGCAAAGCCATCTCAAAGTATTTCATATGGAGAGGGGAAAAAAAAAAAAAACAAACCACCAAGCTGTAAAACTTTGTATCTCCTGAGGACCACAGTCCTCTATCAGTTACAGCAGCACCTGGAGGATGCATTTACCCCTCAACACTTCTTGACTAACGAATCATTTGGATCAGATCATTTTGGGAGGGTAATTTCTCTGTGCAGTAACAGATCCGGGCTCAGCCATCAATCCACTGCACTGCCAGCTGAATAACAGGCTCTATACCAACAAAAGCAGAACTGGACTAGAGCCAAAACTCTTGGTATTACAAACTTCACACTTTAAACGTGGTATTTTACTGCTATTTAGTACTTTAACAAGAAAGCAGATTTTTCTCCAGTTAAAAAAAAAATAAGCATCAGTATCTCTAGCTGGATGCTATGCAGGAATTCTTGAGCATCTCCCATTTTTAGAGAATGTCACTGGTTTCTATTTGTTTCTTTTCACTTTTTTTTGTAGTTAAGACAAAATAATTTTTCTGCTTCTGAAGCCAAACCCTCTCTCCAGATGACAAAACACTGTAGCTAATGAAACAAAAATTATATATAAGAAAAGAAACTTCCATTCAAAAGAGTTAGTCCAATTGGTTGATGAAAGTAAAGTGATGATATAGTAAAGATGTGTTAGAAAAAGAACAGAATTTCTTCTTATAAAAAGACAGTTCTCAAGTGTTAACCATTAATTTCAAATGAAATCAGCTTGACAATGCTTTAAGATAGAAATACAGCTATGTAGTTTCCCCATTAGATTTAGTAAGTCCTTTTGTGGGCACCAAGATGACATACACTCCAGGATATACAAATAAATTAGAAAAAAAAATTACTGAATATTTATTTTCATAATTTCTCCAAGGACACTGAAATTTCTCATTAAAAGAGGGCCTGGCTGCAAAGAACAAATCCATATAACAAATTAATATACTGTTGATGAAACATGTGGAATACATACAGCAGGATTATAAATATGGATTTTATGCATCACTATACAGAGTATGCAGTGAAATCTCCTCTTCCCACAAATGTAATAAAGGAATAAACATGGTGCAGGAATGGATTTATTGCACAAAGTTCCACATTTAAGAGGTCTCCTGAGCAGTACTATGTGCTAGGTACACTCTGATTGATAGCAGCTTCCAATGCAGGCCCCTTTATCCCCTAACATATCTCCTGTCAAAGCTACAAACTGTTTTTTTCCTGTTTGTCTTTTTCTTCCATTCACTGACAGTTAAAACACTCCTGAACAATGACAAAGTTTCTGCAAACCCTTTCTCATATTAAAAAGGTTGTACTCTGCTAGATTTCTGAAACATCCTTGCTCGTGAAGTGTACTTTGACTCCATCCACCAGTAAAGGAATCCCACATGACGGGAGAGACCTAAACAATCTTTTGAAAACTGGGTTGTGTGCAAGGAATCACAGAGCAGCCTCTGACCCTTCCCATTAGAAGTCATGGGAATTTCATTACCAAGTCACACAATCTACTGCAGATCATCCCATTTTCCTTACAAGAAGAGGCACTGCCATTTAACAGAAAGCTGCACAGTGTTCATCTTGTCCTAAGGAAGAAGGAAACATCCCTCTGCAACTGTGGCTGAAGCTTACCTGACAGATCCATCAGGAAAAATGGCAAGAAAGTGATGATCAGCCCTGTGCCACTGTTTTTAAAGAAAATCTCCCTTTTGAAACTGATGAAAAATAAGTCACTGATACCTGAACAAGTTTGTGCTGTGGGTTTTGTATTATTTTTACATGTGATTGTCAAATCAATCTGCAAGGCACCTTTGTTGATAAGATGAGCTCATTTACTAACATAAACATTAAAATCTGTCTGACACCTGCATATATGCTCATTGAGGACCCTGCTACTGGCTTTAGAACCATTTCTCCTACTGGAAAGGCTGAGCATAAATCCCCAGGCCTGCAGAGTGGACAAATACACTCACAGCAGCTTTCGGACACACTGGACCAATTTATTCACCAGTCCAAACCAAAATCTGTTCTAAGTGCATTGAATCAGCCTCACTTCCTTTGAAAACACCAGTCTCATGCCAGCCGAACCCTGGTAACTGAACATCATTTGTTTGTTGTTTGTATTGAAATGAAGTGCTAACTAGTACATCTCCTGGTAAAGAAAGAGTGACATTGAGTAACTCTAATCAGTTTCTTTATGAGAAAGTCTGTTTCCCTTCTGCCCATGTTTGCTGTCTGCATGCTAATTCACCCTTGCTTAAACATGCAATGTTGTCACCACTTACCCAAGTAAATCTCGATTTTTTTTTTTTATTATTAAACCACATTAAGACAGGTGCAGTAAATGATTTATTCATCTGGATTGCATTGTTCCTGAGATAGAGACATCCACAAACACCACCACAAGTCAGTGTAAAATATGCACTTGCTTTAACTACACTGTTCAATTACTGATTTCCTGCAGTTCGAGTTTTTTTAATATATTCTGTCTCCTCTATCTTGTGCAATGCACTGCCATTTACTAAATTCACTCGAGGAAACCTATGGCCTACTGCCCTACATTAAAGCCCTGCTAATTAATTACAGATATTCTTCCAGGACTGTGTTCTGGATTAATGGGAGAAAAAAAAAAAAAGTGTCCCATACTTTTCCTTTGTTTTTCCATTTCCACACCACATCTAATGCTTCTTGTATTGAAACCCTATGCTGAATGTAATGAGATGCAAGACTCTTCCGCATCCATGGTTACTATTTACTAACAAAACTGATGATGTCAGGAATTTAATTAGGTTGTTTCTAGCACAGAGATTTTAAACCATGAAATCATTAAAGTGTCTAATCTTTTCTTTGTTTGCATTTTATAAAAAAGTAAACCCCAAACTAAACACCATTCCTGTCACAGAGAGCTGAGCTTCTCGGGGTTTGCCAGGCATAACACACTAACAGGTTTAAGAGTAATTAACACAAGCTACTCCACACACTATTATTTTTTCAAACTACACCACAGCAGCAGCTGCCACTAGCACTGTTGGGCTTCAGGATTGTAGCAGTGTTTTTATTACAAATCCTTACTTTTGAGATTTATAACTTGGCTGTAAAAATGAGCTTCGGGCTAAAATCTGGCATACATGCTCCAGGAATTTGTTTTAAATACCAAAATTGTTATAAAACTGTATAGAGTTGGGATATGCTGGGATACCCCCCGACCTAGCACTACAGAGAGAAGTGGGTCCAGGGGCTGTGGAAACATCCCATGTCTCTGCTCAGTCTGGCTTTCATCCATCTAATTCCTGTGCACCCCCCTTCCATGGAAGTCCTCTCCTGCTCGCCCCACTGCCAGGGGCTGGGCAGCCTTAATGGGAGCAAAACTTGCTTGGCCTCAAAGAAGATCCAGCCCAGACGTCAGTGTATGGAAGGACATGGATCTCCTCACACTGCTGCCCTGGGCAAAGCCTTTCCAAGGTCCAGCAGTTCTTTAGGGAGCCAACAATGAGGCTGCCAAGCACAGGGCAGCCAGTTTCTGGAATCCACTTCACCTATGATCTGAGCAAGGTTCACTTTCAGAGTGCAACAAAGTAAACTGCAGTCACCCACCCCATGTGCTTATTTATACCTTTTTTTTTTTTTTGTCAAACCCTTACAGCCCTCAGAGACCCTTCAGTAGGAAGACCCCCCCCGTCATGGTGCTGCTGCCTGCAACAGCTCCATGCTAAAGGAATAAGGATGGGAGCAGACAAAGCATCTCCCACCCTACCAGCTCAGCTCACAAACTTGAGACCTCACAATACTCCAAGGTGGGATAATCAGAGGGCTCCGTGCAGCAGAGATACAGCCTGTGTTCAACCAGGGATGGAGACCACAGGATTACCAACAAGCAAGAAAGTACAGGTAACTGATATCTGTTACATTCTCTGTTTTAATCTAACTAAAGGAGAGCAGCACTGAACATGGTCCTTGTCCCTGCTTTTATAGATTAACACACCTGCAACCCAACATAATCAGAAAAAATTCTTCCTTGAGCAAGACTTAAGTCAGAAAAAATTAACACCAATATTTTTTGCATGATATCAAGGTAGTTTCCACTGGCTGCTCTGAAGGTGGGCTGGAAATGCTGCTCTTCCCCATCAGCATCATACTCATATCAAACTCTAGGCCACCTGTTATGTCTCCTGCTTATGCTGCTTGCCAGCTGAATAGCTGTGTATTCATCACCTCTGCATGAAACCCATTCTGCACAATGCAGTCAGGGTCCCCCCAAGGAGGCCACTATAGTACAGACAAGTGACAAATGTAAGGATTACTGTAATGCCCTTGGGAGAATTAGAGCATGCCAGGAAAACTCAGTCCCGTTCATCTCTACAAAAGGGATAAAACCATTCTATATCACTATTACCACCAAAGCTTCTTAATGTACAAAGCCAGAGGTATCCTGTCAAAAAACAGTAGGATATCAGACAAACTAAAGAACTCCATTAAACCCAAATTTCCCAGAGTCACGTTTCTGGAGTTTTGACAGCTTCCTTTTTGTCATCAGGAGTAGAAATTTCATGAAAGTGTCTGAAGTTTTAAGTGACAGGAATGTGATCACACCTAAGAGTAAAAGAAAAAAAAATTTAAAAAAATGAAAGGTATAACTTCAAAAGAAAAATAGGCTAGAAGTCAAACTCAAGTAAATCAACACATGGAATTGCTAAAGGCCCCAAATAAGCATTTTCCTGAGCATATCCTTTTGAACAGAAAGCTGTTGAAAGGTAGATTGGAAGAAGATCATTGCATTGGAGTTTTAGGATAGTGGTTTAATTTTGTCATGTAAGATAAAAGCAACTCAGATTTACTGCTATTTCATGTAGCAAGATTCTCATGAAATTCAAGATAAACACTGAAGAGGATTGCAGTGGGGTAAGAGGGTTTTTACTTTTGAATTATTAAACTTCTCCTAACAAATGCTATGGTGTTTTGGTGAAAGCCTTTTGCTAATCTTAGCAAATTATTTTGCTTCCAGAAGAAACCAGAACCTGATGTTTCTTCAGTTTCAAACCCACTTATTTTCTCTGTTATTTCCTAAACTTTCATTTGAAGATTGAAGTATTTAACAGAGGTTCTTTTCAAGTTGCTTTTTTGGTCTTTTTTTAAATTTCCAACTTTGAAAATGAGACTGCAGTTGAAGTTCATTGTACTTAATTTTTGAATCACAAGAAATATTGGTGGAAATAAACTGAACCAAAGATGTGATCATCCCACATCCCAGAAAGACTGCGTGGGTGCTCCTGAATAACCTGAGTTAACATGTTAGGAATGCTTGTACACCTGAGTTTGGACCAGTCTGTCCGTGTAAATTATTTTGTGAAGCCAGTTATGTTATTCAGAGAGCTCCGAAGACAGTGCCCATCTCTGTTTAATTCAGTCTCTAAGCTTCTTGGTAAAAGCCAGTCCCCAAAAAACTCAAAATCCTTTCATTCAATTTCTTCACAGGCTCACATGCCAGTCCTCCAGAAACAAGAAGGAAATAATCTGTTCCTGTATAAGACAGAAGTAATAATTGAAAAGACTTGTGGACAGAAGGATGGATGGTTGTACAATGTCCCCCAACATGTTCAGTTCCACACACTGCAGTGGTAGATGAAGGCTGCCTGCCCAACTATACCCATACACATGTGCTAAGGGATTGAAATGCAAGTGCAGCACCCATTTCTAGTATTATTCCCCTCAAATGAATTCAGTCCCTGCCTCAAGAGTGGCCCTGGCCATTGCAGGCCTCAGTCAGAGAGGAAAGGCCCCTCTTGGGAGGAAAGTAGCCATTTTCCAGAGGAGAGGTGGTGCTCCCTCCCACTGCCCTCAGCACCACACCTGGCACACAGAGGGTGGCACGCAACCACACCACACCCCTGGAACAGCTCTGCACAGCACTCGGAGCTCAGTGACAGTGTTTTGTCATTTAGATTTTGCCCTCCCATTTTTCCAAGGCAAGACTCCCAAAATGAACAAAGGGGACTCCTGCAAGTTACCATTTGCGAATGGGGCCCACATCAGGGCTTCTAACCGCAGAGCTTTCTACGCTCCAGGAGTGGAGCCACCAAGGTGTGGAACACCAAGGTGTTCTGAGGACAACTGGAAGAACCTGCGGGCAAAAGACTTGGCAACAACCACTTTTCTAGCAATGCTTTAAATAAAGAGATGCCTCATTGCTCATAAGTCACCTTAAAGCAGCAGGCAGAGAGGACACTGAAGATGAATCTGAGTGAGTAGCTATTACTTAAGTGAATGACAAAGGCTATTCTAACTGAGCATTTAGTTACTTTGACCTCGTAATAAAAAGCATCCCCTTTATATTTGTTCCAGGTTTGCATAATCAGTTTCTTTCCTCTTTGATCACTTAGCCGCATGCATTTGTCCCGCACAGAGCTTTGCTATTGTTCCCCATCAGACTCCAAAATGCCACTGTGCACTCTTAATGCACAAAAAGCAGAAACAGCAAGTTTGGGCATTCTGCCATTGCCATTTCACTTATTTTCATCTTAAGTGCAAAATGTTCTTTGTTTGGCAAAGAATAAGATGTGTGTGTCACAGTGGGGAGGGCAAAAATATGAGCTGAAAGTCAAGCAGGGTACATTGTGCTCACCATGCTGTGTTTTTGTGGGCTGAAAGTCACCCATGACAGTGGATCCAAGATTCACCATGGAGGGAAAAAAAAAATCAAATAAGAAGCAAAGTAAAAACCCTTGGAAAAAATCTCCCACCACCACCTCAATACATACAGATAGTGAAGAATTGCCAAGATACTCTGGTCTTTATTTACTGTTTACTTGTTTACTTGGAGACTGATCTTTTCAGCACTTGTTTTGTCAAAGGACAGAGGAGCAGGCAGAGCAAAGGAGAGTTAACAGAAAGTAAAGTATAGCTTTCAGCACACCTATGTTACTTTCTGCCCTTCCACCAGAAAAATTAGGATAAACACAGATAAAAGTATAGGAAGAAGCAGTAGGGCTAGCAAAGAGAAATGGCTTAAATCTATGGTAGCTGGAAGGTCCTTCAAATGGCTGCTTAGTTGATGTGTTCCAAAACCACAGTGCAGGGTAAGGGCCTGAAGCCAAAAGGGAAGAATACAGCTTGTCCCATCAAGTAAGAATTGAAGACTCCAAGCTTCCCCTCATGTTGGGCCATGGTAAGAGGTGGTAAGTATAACAATGCTGCAGATACATAACAAAACAAATCCGAGTGGTTTAAATATTTCTTCCGCTAGAATGATAGCACAAGGGAAGGCAGATCATAGTTTCAGAAAGGAGGCAAAGCAGCTGCTACTGATATCAGTAGCAAGACCAAAATAGAGACATACATTTGTGTAAGTGAGGAGTCTCTGGAGAGGCAGTGTCAACATAGTCCAACTGTGGCTCAGAAGAGATAAGACTGATCCAGAAATTCATCCCAGAAAGATCCTGAATGAACAGAACTTCTAACATATGGCCTAAACAAGAGCCTTACAATAATCTGGGAAAAACCCCAAACTCTTTTAATTGTTATTTGGTAGGACATTCTCTAATTCATCAGTAGAAATTATTCACCATTAGCAGTCACTGCCAATTACTTCAGCTGAAGAATATAAGTCTTATCTGCCAAGACACAAAACTGAAGTACCAAAACTAACATCCAAGCCTGGAATAAATGAGATCTGCACTCAGTTTGTGGCACAGCAACAGACTTGAGGGCCCATTTCAAAAAGAGAATAAAGGAGCAGGTAAGGATAGAAGAGTATCTTCAGCTATTACATACATTAAAATGTTGTTTTAGTTTAAACCTTTTAAATCAAATCTATACAGACCTTAATGGGAATTTTAGTAGTTATAGAAAGCCAGGTGTCATCACAAAGCATCACTGCCTTCAGTTCTGTGGGACTTTTTGCCTGTTTTTCAACTGCGATTGACAGATAACCGTTCTTATCACCCTGCTCCTTTCTCACCAAACTTTGCAGTACAAGCTCTATTCCTGGCCCTCAAAGTACAATGTCTGAGACAAAGGGGCTCTGAACTCATCTCAGATCATCAATAACATCCACAAGATAAGCAGCAGGAAGATAACCCACAAAACCATCTTCTAGGAAGTCTGTAGCTGTACAAGAAAACCTGAAAACATCCCCCCTTCTGCCAAAATCGAGAACGGTTCAGTCACTAATGGGACTACTGGTCCTAATGATTAATTTAAACAAAAAATTGGTTTATGATCTAAAATTGGTTCATACATGAAGTTTGTTGGACACCATGCCCTAGGAAACTGTGTTCTCCTTGTCTATTGTAAGGAAAGGATGTTGTATCAGCAGCCTGACTGCAGACTTTCCTCTAGGGCTGAACTGCTGCCACGTTATGCAGATTGACTTGTTCTTGGAGAAAGGCACTAGACGGAGCTCACAGGGTGTTTCACAGAGGCAGCATCTGCAAGGACTGGCACTCATACCTAAACATCTCCTATGGATATCTAATATTAAGTGTAAAGTACTTGAAACCGTTAGGAGTAGGGACAGGTTGAAGGTCATGTTGCTTTTTAGTTCTGCTACAGACCATCACACTGAAAGTCTCCCTGGGTCTCTGTGGTCATTTAAAAATAGGAATAAAATGCCTCCGTCCACATACTTTTAGGCCATAAAACCTCTGTTTACACATCTGAGTTACCGCGTTACTGTCCAATGTGAGAAAGATGCTCAGCCCTGCAAATGGAAGGGTAAAATAATGAACTTTTTGAGACATCCAGTCCCTTTCAAAGTTTGTCTAAAAAGATTTTCCAGAAATATTGAGCTATTTCACAGAGTCACAGAATCAATAGGGTTGGAAGGGACCTCTGGAGATTATCCAGTCCATCCCTTCTCTGCCAAGGCAGGGTCACCTAGAGCAGGTGACACAGGAACAGATCCAGGTGGGCTTTGAATGTCTCTTCAAATTAATCCTTTATATTAGAATGCATCAAAACAGATGAAAGTGAAGAAGAGAGTCAATTTTTCTAGCAAGAAGACATTGAGTTTCTGTGAAGTTGTCTGAAGAACCAAGACAAACATGAATTGCTTCTCCATGTAATGTAGCAACTAATTCCTTGCCCCCTTGATCAAGAAAGTGGACTTTCCATAGGTCCTAATTTCACTTACAAGAACAGTTCCCCATCCTACCTTGCACAGGCTACTTTCAGGTAAAAACAGAGTGCAAAATAAGTAGATACAAGATTTTTTTAATTTTTCAAATGAAGCAAAGGTTGTTTAAAGTTTGTCTTTTTTTTCTTAAATCACATTGTGATACCTTGCTGCACTCATTCTGAGAACCTCTGAATGCTATGATGCCTAATGCATGTCTAAGTGCTCCCTTGGTTATAACACCCCACTGAACACAGGGAAATGGGAGGGCTCTGGTCTTCAGGGTCTGACTACATCCCTCATGTCTGCTGCCAAGCAGGAACTCACAAAACTGCAAAGGCAGGTTGAGTTTTCTGTTGCTTGACTGGACTGGATGTGGCTGGCAGTAGAAACTCAGCAGAAGCCCTTGGCCCAAACACTCCAGAGCAGCTCCTCCAGATCCTGGTGAAAGCCTGCATGGTGAGGCTCCTCTGAGCATCACAGCTGCACTGAACAAGCTGGGTTTAGTACTAAGCTGGGAGCACATACTTGTGATGTGGTAACAACAGCAGGAGGGCTGTACTCAATGACACTGACAACTTCCCATCTCAAAAAACAGCAGGGAGACATATCACTGTCCAAGAATTTCAGAGTCCTGGTTTATGTAAGCATGCCAGGGTGAACGAAATAGAGATTCAGAGCACTTCGTGCTGACTTGAGCACACTGTGAAGAGCTTGAACTTCAAAAGCTGCTCACAAACTCTGTAGCCATTTGAATAGGCAAGGACTGTAACTGATTGCTCAATACACTCATTTTGCTACCTGCTGAAGTTAAAATGCATTGCAATGGACCCTCTCCCTGGCAGCCCTAATACTATCCATTTCTTTACCAAATAGATAGAAAGCAGCTTTGTAAAGCTATCTGTAAAGTTTTCCAATACTTCAGCTACAGGGTTACAGGGTCTGCAATACAGATGGCTTGCTGCTATTCTCAGTGAAATATTATGTTAATTAGCTGCTGACAGCACAAACCAGCTTTAAACTGTACAACTGGAGGAGGGTGGGGGAAACAACAAAAGAATCTGATCTTCAGGGGACAAGAAAGAAAGGTAACAGATGTTGACGTGCCATGACCTTGGTCTCATCACTGTTCCTGTAGGACTAACGTAAATAAAATTTAACAACCAGAGAAAAAAGTGAGAGAGATTCATCTGTAACAGCTACCAGCTATGCTCTAGCACTTTGGCAGATGATAAAAGCAAGAGTTAGGGCCTCTGAGCACAGTGGAGCTGTACTGAGTGCCAGGTGAAGATCTCCAAGTACACAACATGGACATGACCCAGCAGCACCAGCACAGCTCTGGCAGGCTCACACGCGAGGGAAAGGCCTGTCATTCCATCTCTTCCACCGGTGAGGGATACTACACACTCAGGAGAAATGAGAAGATAAAGTGCCTTAAAGTCATTAAACAGCCCTTAACCCCTGGGTAGCACACAGTTCTGACACATGCACAGCCTCAAGCCTGGCTTCCTCGTGGACAAGGAAAGTGTCCTGTGCCTCCCTCTAACAAGTCAGCCTGGAAAGTCAGATACAAATACCGCCTAATCCTTATATTTCTGAAGTTCATGAAACAAAAACTAGAATTAAAAACAAACAAGCAGCACAGATGACTGCTCAGACTACAACTGCAGCAGTGAACATCTAATACAGAAATCAAACTCTAAGGTACCTACATATGCTATGGGCAGGAATCATGACATAAATCCACAAAACGTCTAACAGAAAAAAACACTCGGGACTACCACAACCACAAGAACAGCTGAGAAAAGTGGCTGAAGAATGAGAGAAGAGGCTAAGAACCAGCAATAGAGGTCTGAGATCAGGGAAGATAGATATGGGAAGCACTAAAATACCATTCAGTTGGCAAGAATTGTTCTGCTTGTCTGCCAGTCCTGGCTGATTTATGACTTCCAAGAAACTAGGCTCATCTCTGGATGCTCAGCACACCACCAAGTTGAGGCCTTCAAGGAAGTCTTTTAAAAGTAGCCATGATCAGACCTGTAAGACTGAGAATAAAAAGAACAGTGTACCCCTATTGCTCTTTTCCTGCCCTCACAAATTCCCTTTCATGTGACTAATCAGACCGAACAAGCACTCCTGGAGCAAGATGTCACAGCTGATGAGTCAGGCAGATTATCAAGCACAAATTGTGCCAACCGATATCAGGATGAGCTGATGGCTTCTGATCGAGCTTGGTGTTACTCACATCTGGCTTTTGTGACACGACTTGTACTGGGAAAGGAAGGATCTGAAGGGTTCTTCACACTGCAGAACCCTCAGCAAGAGGAAAACTAACTCTTTTCTGATGCTGAATCTATTCTTCTACTCTTCAGCCTTCTTGCTGACATCCAAACATCCAAAGTTACATGCAGGATGAGATCATGTCAGTGATCTCAATCTGAATGCTACCACATGGGTTAATTGTTTTGCTGTCTCCCACACTGAAAGTGGTTTAAATTTCCCACAAGTTCAGCAGTCCAATTTAAGAAAACAACTATCCCCCAACTTTAGACATTAATCTTGGGTGCAATTCCAGTACAATCAATGAGCCACAAGGTGGGAAAAAAAAAACAAATTCTTTTACCTCAGACAAGACTAAGGTTACATGGGCTACAGAGAGAAAAACTGCCTATTTCTTACAAGTCAAAAAAGAAACTACACATTCGACAATGAACAAAAACACATAATCCAGTGCAGATGCCACAATTTAAAATGTATGTGTCAACCTCTCTATTTCACATAGATCAAGGAAACAGTAATGTTTATGTGCTATCAATAAAACTTCTCGAATCTCTTTCTTGCCCGAAGTCATGGTCAAACTCATCTTGTCACAGATGTAATCCAAAGGTAAGGCTTTCTGCACGTGTGGATTTAGACACCGAGATTTTTATATATAAAAACTGAGATCTGCAAAAAATGAGATCTGCAATCTGTATGTATGGACACAAGAAGGATAAATAGCTTACAGCCATGATCTCTGTGCATGGATAGTAATGACTAAGGTCTGGACTCAACATATATACACATATGTGTGTGTGGAGAGAGAGAGAGAGAAAGAGAGAGAGAGAGAGAGAAAGAGGGGGGGTTATACACAAAGACTGGACAGATTGCCTCTTGACCTGGAAGTAAAACATACCTCTAGGAACTAGAAGGATAAAGCCCAGATTTGCAAGGGTATTTAAAGGACTTAAGTATACGGGTAAATGCTGAATGGATTTTACAAAAGCTAGCTGAACATGCTAATATTTGCCTCAATGGAAAACAGCCTCCTTTGTTAAACTGTGCAGATCCCTGGTAGGAATTTACCCACATTTAGCTGCTCCAATGACTTTATGAATCTGTTTCCTTATCTTCCCCCATTACATATATTGGCTCAAAGCCATCAGCTAACTAATGGGACAAATCCACCTAAAACACCACTCAAAATATAAATAGGGAGAACAACTTGCTAATGGATAAAGAAGGAGAATATATGAAGAAAACCTAAACGGTTAGTGCAGACTGAATAAGCACATAATGAACAAATGGTTAGAAACATCATCAGCACAAGGACAGAGGAGCAGGTAACCATTTTATTACAGAAAAAGGCAAGATATAAAATTGGCAAAGCTAACTTTGTGTCACGTGGCCTCTTCGCACATTCATATCATGGAATGATAAAGTACCTACTCACATTCTGCCTGCTCCATCCTCTTCATAACGTTGATATCAAACTTATCACTGGTTCCCACCCATTTTCTACAATGACCTTTCCCTCTCCAAAACCTGCTTTAATGAAATTTCCCTCTAACATCCTGACATGGCAGAGCTGACTCATGCTTCTATGCTGCTCATCTGCCCTAAAAACAGCTTCAAGTTTTCATCATCCACTCAGTTTTCAGGTTGAGGTATCAGCAATATGACAGCCTTGACTGATCTCATGTGGGATTACCATCTGCAGACATTCAGTTCCTCTGTTAGGAATCCAGGTTCATCCAAAGGCAAGCAGGTAAGAAACCAGACTATAACTCTATCTTAAAAATTGAATTTTCAGATCTCAGTGTCAGTGACCAAATAAGACAGAAGCCTGTCAAGGAAAGGTTAGAGGTAACTAGAAAACTAAATCATGCTTAGGGCTTCTGAGCATTTGTATTATTTTGGCTTCTCTGCTTTGTATATGCTTCCTTACTAAAAAAGGAGACCTTAAAAAAAGGGAAAACCACATATAATTGCCTTTGTAGATGAAGCAACAGTTATAAGCCATACAGAAAATCACTACAATACACCAATAGAAACCCAGCTTTGTGCTCATACAGGCATGTCATCAGATAGGAACGAACTATGTGACTATAGGTGGGAAATCAGGCACTCAACTCTCTGGATCTTTACTGAAGCCCCGCTGTCCACTGCCAACAGCAAGTTGAAAGAAAAATACGTACTTACTACCAACTGGCAAGGGGGGCACTGGTAGTTGCTTCCCCTGATTTGGGCCTCATTGTAACAACAGTCATTAACTGGGATGCACTGTTCACAAAACACCCAATACAGCTCCAATTCTCTTTCCAAATTAAATTTGAAGTTGTCTTGTGATGGCTCTTTGGCCACCTCTGGGAAGTAAGGCAGGGATGTCAGTCCAGCTCTTAATGAGGAGGTGTCTGTGCCACCACTACCTTCACACTGATGCTTGCAGGCTCTTTGTTTGCAGCCTCAATAACCAGGTCAGGAACTGACATCAGAGCTGACCCCTCCAGCTCTGAGGTGAAGCGAGACCAGCTCTGACCTCATGGAGCCACCACACCAGCACATTCATGTTAGTATGATTAGTTGTAAGTTAGTAATAAAGTTACTGGGGGAAAAGCTCTTAAATCAACCTTTAGTACCTATCAAACAAGATGGAACAACAATAATGTAGGAGACCAGATGCAACACAAGTAACTGGCAATGCTTTTCACAACACAAGGCCTCATACTGCCCTGGAGTCTGGACCAGCTCTGGGCGATGCAAAGCCCAACAAAAAGCAGTGCAGGAGCTGTGCTACAGGGATTTTACAGAGCAAATTCTAGAGTCTGACCTAACATATAAGCAAACCCATTTGAACAGCCAATGATATTTTGATTTAGCTGATTAATGAAAAAACTTAAAAGGTCAAAATGGCATGGTGGGGAATATTCACAGTGAGTGAAACTGCAACATGCCTACTGCCTGCAACAATTTGGCTACTCATTATTAAAAGGAATAGTGTGAGGAGTTGTTATATAAAGTGACAGGAAGAAACTCCCATTGAGGGAGAATAAGGATGATGAACATGTTGGAAGATGTTATTCATCCATTCTCATTTGTGCTGTTTCCACTGATCTAGAGGACGCTAACGCTAAAAATAAAAAACCTCCTCAGAATTTAACTAGGATTTTATCATATGGTACCTTCAAATGCATCTGCTAAATTTGGAAATTAAATAGAAGGAAAAAAATATGGAGAACCCGATTTTGATTATAACTTTTTCTCAATAAACATGACTCCCCAACTAGTTGCATCAAATAGGTTGGCACAAAACTTACTTGCCAGCTTCTCTTGTGATGTTGTACAGGGAACAACAGTGCTTTGTCAGCAGAGAAAGCCCAGTAATAACCCAAAAACCAGAACAGATGCATTAAGCAATAGCTCAGCTTGCAGCAGAATGTTGTCTCAGATTCTCCCTGCTACAATTTATTTGCTCACAGAAATTGCAACAAGAGATTGCTATGTACATTAGGCAGCTTGCTGCAAACACTTAAAAACCAATTCTGAAGAAAAATCCAGAGTCCTATAGGTCTATACCTGGTTCTTAAAGACTAGGAATCATACAACTAAATTACAAAAATCCTCATCTCTTTAAAAAACAAAGCTTATTTCTAGTCACAACACCCCTTTCAAATTTCACCAGAGCAACTTCTGGGAATGCATTTTCCTAAGCATGTGGCAGATCAGCATTGAGATTGCCCAGTGCAGGCCTAGAGTAACACCAGGGCTTGTTCCAAGGGGCATGGCCAGAGCCACGCACCTCAGGTCACACTGGGAAAAAGGAAAGACGTGGCAGGAGGGGCACTGGACATGGCACAAAACAACACAACTGCTGAGATCAAAACCTGGGTTCACTGCTAGAGCTGGGAAGTCTCCACGGGCCTGGTTTTGTTACGGTCTCACTTCTCAGCACGTGCACAAACCAGCTCAGTTCTCCCTCCGCTTCCAGAAGGGCTCAGGCCCAGTTGCTAAGGTATACATACTTACACTTTCTGTTTCCTGGTATCTTCCAGGTGGGTTTATAGCAAAGGTATCCTACTGGAAGCAAATTATGTTCTCTGTGGGACACACAAAATCCTTCATGTTTCCCATAAGAAACAACTCACAGTAATTTTGAATTCATTCTGAAGCATAACTGAACTCACACAAAGTTTATGAAGAATAGGGTTCCACCTCACACCCTCCAGCCCTTCTAAGTGTTTTAATGGTGATAATTTACCTGAAAATGAAGGCCTAAGCCTGGTCTTGTAACAGGTCTAAGACACTTTCCATATATTCAAGTAGATACTGTCATTATCAGATAAATGCTTAACACTACTACTGATAGATAACATCGGTTTTAAAGGTGTATCAAGAGCAGATCACTCACTAACTTTTGCACACATACTTTTTCTTCCACAAACCAAAGGGAAACCCTCATCAGTATCTTCTTCGCAGGAGACTGGCCAGTAAAAGCCACACTATTAAAAAACTTAAAGGAGCATGTTTGAGTCACATCTTGAAAGCCCTCTCAAATATTGAGAGCTTGTTGCTGTATTAAAGGAATCAGAAGGGTTGAAACAAATCTGGCTTACAGAGACCACCTGACTCAGTAGGATCCTGATTTAGGATGCTGTAATCCTGGGAGAGAGCCAAGCCTGTGAGTCAGATCTTTAAGCCAAGAAACTACAACACACCTATTTATCATTTCAGGACAGAAAATATTTTTCTCTGATACCTCAAAATCCTCGTATTCTCCTGGTGGCATATCAGGCCTCTAACAACTATCAACAGTGGTAGGGGAATAGATGGTAACGTAAGGGTGGGATAACTGTCTGTAGGTGTGTAGCGAGAAAGGCATCAAACTAAGGAAGCACCTCCATCAGAATAAAGATAAAAACAATAGTGAAGAGCTAAAAATCAAAAGTGGAGAGAGTTGCAGTGCCTTCAGCCTTCCTTGATAAACCTGTTATCTATAAAGCTCTCAGCTTGCAGAGCAGTTTGGGATTTGCCTGCTGTGCTAACAGCTTAGGAGCATCATCTCACAGAAAGCTTCACAACTATTCCAGATTGCTCCTGTTTGTTAAAGACTCCAGCGAAATGCAGAAACTGATGTAGAATTCATCAAATCACACAAAGGACAAGTCTATTCACTTACTCTAAAGCCACTTTCTTCAGTGTATTTGTGCCCTAGTGCATGGTTATAGATGTCTCTGCAGAGAACTCCCCTGGCTTTTGAGGATTTACAGTCAAAGGGAGTCCAGGAGTCACAGCACAATCTTGCTTTCAAGCTCCAGGCTCAGGTGCATTTGTTCACCACAAGGCAGCAGCAGGTTCTCAGGTGCTGGAGCAGAACAGATACCTGCCTGCAGGCAGGGAACTGGGAGCATTTCTCTGAACTGGAACATTAATGGTAATTTGACAGTTGGTTGTGCTGCAACCTCTTTTGGTGCTCTGACAACACTGATAACACAACAAAAATGGTAGTGCTTCCAAAATAATATTTTGTTATTCCTCTGGGGATGACAATCTACCTGAAAATGGTAAACTTCTCTTAGGGAACACATTCCTGATAGCTTAAAACTCCCATAGATCCCAAAGGTTAATGTCATTTGGTTGCTTTCATATGAAGTACACAATTTGATATCAAGACAAGTTCCTCACCTGGTGTAAAACACAATAGCTTCTGCATTTGTATTTACTTAGCTTTCACTTCATTTCAGACTCTTTGGAATTTGTAAGCTATTCGTTGTCTGGGTAATTTGTAAGTTACTCTCTCTCTCACTTTACCACTCATTTTCAGAAACAGGTTTTATATTTCTTGGTTTTATGCTTGCAGTGTCCCCTTTACTTCAATTTGCCTTGAGACAAATGTAACCATGCTGTAACCATGTGTTTGCTTACTGAAGCCACAGTAAATCTTATAAGGATTGAAAATATCCTTGGCAATGCCATGCTGCGTTCCTAAGAAAAACAGTGTCCTGACAGGTTTCTAAAGCAAGTGCAGCTGGACTAACTCAGGGTGGGAATTCTCGTTAGGGGAGCCTGGCTTTAGTTTGTAAAACTTGTTCTGGATACCTCAGGAAATGCCTCCAGTTTCTAGGAGCAAGGAAAAAAAAATGCAAAGAGGCAAGAATGCAAGCCTACAGAGAGGACAGAGAAGATGATAGATCCTAAGAATATTTTGTCCTACTTACTGCATAAATAATTGGCAATAAAAACTTCCGAAAATTTAGCCTGCACACACTGCTAATGAGAAGATATTTCGATAAGACTTGAGTGCAAAAATGTTTACTTTAGTCATCTTATTATTTCTGGAAACATCACATAGCCAATGTCTGATATCCTCCCTTTCTCATTCCATTGCCTGACAGCAAGTATACAAGAAAACAGAAGAATGAAACATTTATCGGTAACAGATACAAGACTGAAACTTCCTTATTTGTTTAGATTGTTTTTCACTATTAACTCTTGTTACTAATTCTTTACATGTGGCATTACAAACAGCAATTGGCATATCCTCAGTGCTCACCTAGTGCTGTATTTTGTATTACACACAGGCAGCCTAAGACAGCCAAAGCTCAACAGTTCGAGGCACTTCAGTCTCACTGACCATCATTAAAACACACTTTGGGATTAGAAAAAAAAAGGAAATGCTCAGACATAGTAAGTGTCATAGGTATCGAGCCTGACATGTATGTTCAAACCCCTCTGCTGATTTCCAAGTCCCCTAAACAGGTGGAGGCACATGTGCTATATGCCCTCACCACTCGGCAGGAAGCTTCATCAAGGGATTTTAGCCTGGACAAATTACCAGTGATTTTAAACAATTAATTCCTGGCCTGTAACCTGTCCTGGGTACACTGGGGTAACTGGCTTTAGCATCAGGGTTGGTTTACTGCCCTTGAAGGTATATTTTGGAAGCTACAGATGAGATTTATTGCAATTGCTACAGAAGTGGTGGTCCAGTTTCTAAATCATTCCCTACAGTGTATAAGGGAAGAGCTTACAGGAGCAAAAGCCAAGTTGCTAAGTGCAGGTAAAAAAAAAAAAAAAAAGTCAGGTCCATAGCATTCACTAGATTTATTCTTATTTCTGGCTAAAGTCACAGAGAGAACTTCCCTCAAGGGGTTCATCTGAAAACATCCCTAAGAGATGAGCACTTGAAATGTGGCTGCAGCATTGCTACGTCAGTAAGGGAGGAACATGGCTCTGATCGTTGTTGTTATGCTTGGGTGTCCTTGCTCAACTTCAGAGAGCTTATTTGCAAAACAAGGTTATTTTGCTTCTTTCCTCCCACCTTTTGTATGAGCTACCTAAATTACCTTCTTTATTGAGCAGCCCTTCTGTTACAGTCCTAATTACAGCACAGCAGACTCATCTCAGGGGCAGCCTTGTTATATAAACTACCATACAGAGAACTGCCACTATGAAAACCTGAATATTTTCATTTCTTGACCCTAGTACTCAAGAACTGTCATTTTACTGTCCCATTCACGAGATCTTTTTTGCATGTACTTCACTTCATAACTATAGCTTTCTGCACAACCAGAATCCTAAAGGACTGAAATAACTTCTCAGCCTATAGTCTATAGATAACACTATAAGGAAATGTGATTTTAAATCTTTCACACTGTACAGGAACACATAGGAGAATTTTTCTCTGTGAAAAGATGTGGTGTTTTGTGCCAGGTTGAGTTACGTGTCCATGAGTAATTCCAATGGTTACCGTACCAAAGGGCAACAACTGGTAACATAGTTCATGTTTTGGTGAGCATTGTTTGACAACCATTTTTTTGAGCACATGAACATGAATTGTCTTCACCCTCATTTTAAAGGGTAATATTTAACAACATTTAACTTTCTCAGGTTTACATGATTCTGAGATCAGAGTAGATCTACATCAGTATCCCTGTTGCGGTGAGCTGGGAAGGGGAGGTCAAAAAAGATATTAGACCATGATTTGGTCAAAGAAAAACCCCTTCTTGGTTTTCTGGAGAAAGCCTCGCCCACCTACTTATGCATATTCATGTACCCTGTAAGCTGTAACCAAATCCCCCGTGCCTGCCCCTCTCTCCCCATTGGTTGGTTTGTAACACCCGCCCTTTCCTCCCTCTCTTCCTATTGGCTGTTCTGTACACCCCGCCCCCTCCGGATCCCCTTATAACCCCGTGCCAAGCGGAAGTCCGCCCTCTCGGTTCCGGGTCGCCATGTGGATCCTCTCCTTTCCCGGGGGGGTCTACGGAATAAAAGCAATGGCGGCCAGCCCGAGGGCCACCTCCATCACCTCTGGGGCGCCTTACCATCATTCGCAGGGAGGTGCAAGGCCCACTCAAGGCCATGAGTGGGTACAGCTAGCTAGCAGAGGTGCTGACCTCGCCCGAGACCCCGTGCAGGGGCCTTGTGGAACACGCAGCAGCTTGTCCCACTCAGCACCAGAACCTGCAGGCGCGATTTTAAACATATCCCAAAAGTGAATTTGGAGGTCACTACCTCTCTTCATGACATACTAAAGGACAGGCTTGGTTAAGCTCAGAATTAGCTGTCCTGTGATTTTACCAGTGCCAGTCCATCAGGTTTGTGCCCTACTACAAAGGGGCAATCTATAAAGCACCTCATTTGCATACTTTTCACATGCATTGCACCAAAACATCTGCCCAAGCAGTTTCTGAAGGCTGAGTGCTCATGGGACACAGGCTTTGTGCTGTTCAGGCTCTGGAGTCTTCAGTGACTACAGCCAAATGCCACAAACAATACCCTACTCTTCTCTAGAGAGGGAAAATCAATCAAATTTGAAAACTAATCACTTGCTAACTCAACCTGAATATAGCTTCTAGGAATAACCTGCACTTGGATGCACTGCCTTTGTTCCTACCTTGCCCCTCCCTCAGCTCAGAGATGGAATCTCTTCCTGCACTGGAGGATATTCAGCTTTGTAGTGACAGAGTTACACTAAAAGATGAACTATGCATTATTTCACTGAAAAGCCACCTTTAGAAAAACCCATAAACCAAGCAGCTGTTACACATCTCATCTTTAGCATGCATCCAATAAGAGCAGCACAGATTTCCAGCACAAATGTGTCAGTTTTACTTTCATTTAGGAGTTATCATAGCAGCTGTGGATAAATGTGCTTGTACTTGGGAAAGAATGATTAAAGTAGGCTTCTTAGGGAGATTTCTATGACAGAGAGTAATTTTACCCCCGACAGTGCAAATAAGTCAGAGGAGAACTTCAGAAAACATCTAGTGCTTCAAGTTATAGAAATACAACATTTCATTTATTAATATTTTAAGAGGAAAAGTAGATTAGTGCAATGAAAATGCTGTACTTCTGGGGGTTACTAGAGTTACTGGGGTAACCCTAACCACTATTCCAAACATGCTAAGTAACTTGTTTCAAGAAGCTTCTGGGTACTGCAGCCCAGAAGCAGAAGTGCTCTGGATACTGGCATACAAGCGGCTCACTTGCATCCATGCAGCACATCCATATTTTGCCCCATCCCGTGTCCAGAGATGCACTATAAAGAACCACAGGTTGGATTCTTCCTTCATGTACATTGGCATGACTGTACTGGCTTCAGTGGAGCTGGACTGGCACAACAGGAGGAATCTGCTCTTCCCTATGGGCTCTCCCTCAGAAGTGCAGCGATCAAGCTTCTTGTAAGAGTAGCCAACTGCAAAAATGCCGCAGACCCTGGGTTTATTTGGAGCCATCAATACATATTTGTGAAGAAACCCTGAAGAATGTTCAGGTTTCTCAGCCCTAATGCTTCAAGCAGTCTAATGACTGGAAAGAACGCATTTCTAAGTGAGCATTGTGTAAACATTATTTTCTGCAGCCGTCTGCATCTTTTTTCTGCTGTAACCACACATACTTCAGCATGACTCATGCCCGTGACAGAAGCCTGGAATTCCCATGTCCCAAGCTATAAGCCAAGACAGCAAGTTATCCAGTTTCCACTGTCTCCTCCTGTTTTGAATCCAGCATTTCCTCTCACTCAAACCTCTCTTCTCTACAGTATTTTACATTCCAAGAGTTTTAGAGACAGCCTTGTCCTCCTCTTCTGTTTTTTATACACAGAGGACAAGTTGTGGCTGCCCAACTCACATGGATTAATGACCATACTTCAAAACAACCCAGAGCTACAAGGTCACCCCAACTTATTCTGGAAGCACTACAGTTTGGAGGACTTTTTTTTACACACACACGCACCCCCCAGCAGCACTGCTAATATCTGGACATCTACTGTTCCTGGCCATCGAGCCTGCAGTAAGCTCTGTGTTAGCTCATTCCTCATGCAAGGTAAAGAACGTGATCCATCAAGTGTAAGCAATTTAAGGGTATCCTCTAAAAATCTCTGCACATGCCTCACAGATATCATACTTTTTTGTTTCAATGAGCTGATATTTAGTAACAAACAGCACTGACCAATTCTGAACTTTAACTGGGAATGCATAATTAGTTGTTAATCTACATATAATGGGGACCTGGGACATTCTCGGCATGCAACTCCTCTGCCCGCAGAGGATCCATGTTAGGGCTAAATCCAACCTGCGGGGCCTGGTGCTTGTTACAGCACTCACTGTGCCTCTCCCCTCAGAGAGAAAAAGAAATCAGGAGATGAATTGCAGATGCAGACAAAATCTTCCAAGCCACATTCAATTTGGTTTCTTTATCATCACTTAGTCCAGATACCATGAGATGTTCAGCTGCACAAAGGCACAGACTCAGATGTCGTATTAATGTTATCTATTATTCTGTGCCTTTGGGAAGCGGGAGGGGAGCCTTCCCTCTCACAAACTGCATATTTTTAACATCTGCTATTTTAATGCAATTTTAAAAAATTATTTCTGAGCTCTGGGGCAATGAGCTTATTGGATGGCAGAGTCCCACAGAGCCTAAATTAGGTGTTTCAGGTCACAGGAATCTCTTATTTCAGTCTTTTTTTTTAGAGGCACAATACCTGGGGAGAAAGTTCAGCTTGTTTGCATCTAAGAACACACAATTGAAGAAGAATGAGGATTTATTTAAAGCTACATTTTATACATTTCAAAGAGAAGATATGACTGTTTAAAGATGTCAAACACCAACTGAATGTGCTTTTAACCTTTTCCTGGCTGCGCATTCAGAAATCTCTGCTAAATGCACCAGAAGACTTCCCCCAGGAAAACTCACCTGGCCCTACACATGGTGCTGAGGATGAAATCTGTGCCCTGAGGCTCGCTGTGCAAAGGGGCAGTGAGAGATGAGAAAAATCCCTATCTCGAGCTTACACCGCTGTTTTGGGCTTCTGCACAGGGGGAAACCTCTGTCAGAGCTGTATCTGCACAAACGAGTGATGGATTGCCGAGACACTGGCACACGCATCCCGCAGGTGCGGGCTCACCTCCCAGCCAAGCGCATCCTCCTGGGCACGGGGTTTTCCCACCCAACTGCCCCACAGCCAGGGACACGGAACTGGGGGCGATTCAGCTAAAATAGCCCCATCTCGTGACTCCTGTTAGTATTACACAGCTCTATTACCGAAATAAAAGCTTTGTTTCTGTGACAGCTCTTTTGAACTAAGTAGTATCTTGTACTGGGAGAGGTTTCCCTTACCAGTACCTTTTCCACACACAGCTGGCACATCAACAGGAAAACTGCGAGCAAGAGACCACCGCAGAAGCGATTCCCACAAAGTCTCAGTTCCTGCAGAGCTCAGGCCTGTTGATCGCAGCCAGAGCTGCCCTCCACACGCCTTTCCTTATTTGTGTTTGGAGAATGTGCTCCCCCAGCCACTGCGGGGAAATACCTTCCGGGGAAAGTACTGACTTCCTGCAGACAAGATCACGTCTCAGAGAATTCCTAGTACACAACTCCGTACAAAGCAGGGCGGGGAAACCGTCGAACTCAAATGCAGAGAAACAGCGGTTTAATAGAAGGGGCTCACCAAGGCAGTGGCCAGCACAGCACAGCCCTTCTCAAACCAGTTTAGGGCCAGTCAGACACCGCACACTGTGGCAATGCCCCTTTAGAACAGAAGGCTCTCCCAAATTCTCAACTGTGTCGCTTTTTGTCCTAGAAACGTGGACTTAATCATGAAACCTGACACGACTGAAGTCAGCGGTTTTGATCTCATGGATTGTTTGTACACTTAATACGGAAAAGCTGTATCTGATTTTGTTGGTTCCCACTAACAATCTGCAAAATGATGAGGTAATCAATGCTATCTGAATTCTTTCCTCATTACATCAAACTTCAGAAAACATGCTGTGGCAATTTGCACTTGTGACATAATGAGTGTCAATTGCTACAAAGGAAGCACAGACAATCTGAGAACTAAGGGATATGAGGATGAAAGTGATTCTCGCAGACACACACTTCTATCTTAACTAGGAGTAAGTAGTCTTGCTATTAAACTCCACTAGCAAGCACAATGCAGAAAAACTCAGTTGGTAGCAGTGCCTGATCTCCCACATTTTCCAGTGCAAGGAAGCGTTCAGAGGGTCTGGTTCTCCTTCGGAAAGCCACAGGGCTGTTGTGTTCCTTTTCAAACGTTGACAGTGACCCCCCGCATACAGCATCAAGGAAAGCTCAAGTCAGCTTTTCCAGCTCACCAGCCTCCATCCCCAATTCATCCCAGTGCTTTTCAACTCCCCCCCCGCTCCCCCCCCCAATTTTTGCATGGCCCAAAGTTTCTTTCCAATTGTCTTTGCCTCCTTGGTTATCTCAGAAGCACCTCTTTAGCCCCTCGACCCCAAGGCTGCTGCAGCAATAGCCCCTCTGTGATGGGCCAGGTGCTTTATCACCCCTTTGGGCCAGGTTCTGCTCGCCGCGCAGGACGAGAGAGCAGTGCTGGCTTTGTCTGTGCTGCAGCTCACAGCAGCACACGGCTCACCCCAGAAACCCCACACATCTCCCCAGAAGCCGGGAGCCATCTGCGTGTCCTCACCTGCTTGTTAATGGCCTCCAAAGGAGCTCATTTAAAGCTTGCTTGGGTAAGTATAAATTGTTTAGTCTCTTGCAGTGCAGACATGCCTAATCCGCAGCAGCATGAGATTATAGATCAAACACTTGTTATTGCTTTGCTATGGGAAGCAGGCTGTTTTTAAGGGGGGCTAGGTTGGAAACCTGTGCCATTTCCAAATATATTACAGTTATTGATCTCATCAAAGTAAGAAGGTTTCCTTAATTTTTTTCCCCTGACACTTAATTTTTGTTTTGTTGCCTGTTTTATTCTCATTTTGACTTGTCTTGCGATCAAGAGCTCTTTATGCAGAGATCATGTCTTTCAATAATACATTTATACAGCACCAAGTACAAAAACATTAAACATGTGGGTCTTTAGCACTATCAAAATATAAATGCATAATCATATTCTGCATCTCTATCCTACAGGAAACAGAGCTGGTATAGAATGTAAGAGTCCTGGGACAGGACTCCTTCCATTCTGCTGCACTTCCAGGCAGTGCAAGAAGCCACGGCCTAAAATTAAGATTTTTAGGTGCATAATTCCCAAGCCTGAAAGTGTACATCTGACATTTTGAGGCATGGGCCAAGTTGGCTCCAACGTACTGAAACGCCACAGCTGCAGGACACTGAACACATATTGGTCAAGACCAGATACAGGTATTAAATTGGTTATTCCCACACTTTTTTTGGTCCCTGAAGCCTATCTCAGCTGGATCCACTGCAGTGTAATCACCTTGACACACAGACACAAGAGCAACTTCAAAGAACTCCTCTGTGATAAACCAGTGAGACTTGGCTTAGTTCAAGCAGGAGCCCCCAGCTGCAAAGGTGAAGCCGATCCAGTTGATGCCACAATTGAGTAGAGCTAAAAAAGGAGATTATGTGAGTGCATTTGCTCTTCCCTTCTTTCCTCCTGTGCCCCAAAATGGGCTAAAGCTCTGCCCCGTCAAAGTCTGTTTGAGAAACAGTGTGGCCCATCTGTTAATATTGTCTTGCTCCTTTTCCTGCAGTACAGTGGCTTTCCAAGCTAAAATCAAGGCCTCCAGATCCTTCATGCTGTGTGTCTAGTGGAAGCATTATTAGCCTGAGCTTATAGGTGGGGAACAGACAGATTAAACAGTTTGCCTCCAGATTACTCAAAAAGTCCTGAGCTGCGCCCGGGGCTGAACTCAAGAACTGTCTCCCAGCCAGTCCTTCAGACAGGCTTTTCTTCTCTCCAATAGGATCTGTGTTGCGGTGAGCTGGGAAGGGGAGGTCGAAAAAGATATTAGGCCATGATTTGGTCAAAGAAAAACCCCTTCTTGGTTTACTGGAGAAAGCTTCGCCCATCCACTTATGCATATTCATGTACCCCTGCACGACTTATGCATATTCATGTGCCCTGCAAGCTGTAACCAAATCCCTATGCCTGCCCCTTGCTCCCATTGGTTGGTTTGTAACACCCGCCCTTCTCTCCCTCTCTCCCTATTGGCTGTTCTGTACACCCCGCCCCCTCGGGTGTCCCTTATAACCCCCTGCCAAGCGGAAGTCCCCCCTCTCGGTTCCTAGGTCGCCATGTGGATCCTCTCCTTTCCCGGGGGGTCTACGGAATAAAAGCAATGGCGGCCAGCCCGAGGGCCACCTCCATCACCTCTGGGGCGCCTTACCATCATTCGCAGGGAGGTGCAAGGCCCACTCAAGGCCATGAGTGGGTACAGCTAGCTAGCAGAGGTCTGGCCTCGCCCGAGACCCCGTGCAGGGGCCTTGTGGAACACGCAGCAGCTGTGCCACCCAGCACCAGAACCTGCAGGCGCGATTTTAAACAGATCTGTAGTTATTCCATTGAAAAACCATAGAAATTATCTGTTACCATTTCTGCACATAAATTTTCACATGAGGTTGACAGAAGGAAGAAAAATAAGACAGTGGAGAATAAAGTCAGAGAACATAGCATATGATAGCTGTCAAAACTGCTCAGGGCTGAGATTCCCAGGTTTTTACACCCAAGGAACTGAGTCAGCTTCCTCCCAATATTTATTGGGACCACTGACCACTTCCAAGGTCAGCATGTGCCAGACACTTGTGCTGTTTACTTAAAACAGCACAAACAGCTTTTAGCAATCATGAAATTCATTATTCTCCAGGTGCTGATAAGCCTGTTCCTAGTCCTACTCTAAATTTGTTATTTTTAATAACTTACTCTGGAAGGATTTGGAATGTGAATTCCCTTTTCCATTCATTCCCTTCTGTTATTACAGTCAGGGATTCCAGCAGTTGGTTTCAAGTGATATTTACTACTAAAAGCCTGTCAGATGTGCTGACTGGTAAATATTCATTACACTGAAAAAAAGAAACCGCTCTTTCTGTTGATGCACTGAATTTCTGCTCTCCAGGTGGTCAGCTTCGCACCACACAGACAATTTCAAACCTAGGAAAAATTTTGTTTTGAATTCCAGGACTTCATATATTAGTAGCAGCAAAGCAAACAAGCACAAAAAATAGTGTTTTCCGTGATCTATGTAACTTCCCTCAAACAGCCAGCAACTTTTTAGCCAGTAAATGCTAAAGCCTGTAAGCCCCAACTCTCACCCGTTATATCACACATTCTTGCTAGGCTTTAAAAAAATTGCCCTCTCCCTGTTCCATGTCAGTCTTGCTGGGGACATCCTGCACTGGGACCTTAGGAGGGGACACTGAGCTCTTGGGGGTTTGTGCTGGTTTGTCACCTGTGCACCCTTCCAGCCCCTGCCTGCCACAAAACTCCATGGGTGGCCAAGGTGGCCCTGCTGGCCACAGCAGCCTCACTTGTGCACTTGATGAGGAGGGATGTGATCAGCTGGTCTGACAACAGCCCTACTTCCACTGTAAATCCAGGATTCCAAGAGGAACCTCAGACTATGGATGCCTGTGCAGAGCCTCAGCTGGGAGAAACCTTTGAACCAAATGCAAAGCTCCGGGAAGCCCTTTTCAGCCTTTTCATCCTGGGAAAAGAAACCAGTGGGGTAAGGGCTCTCCAGTTCTTCTCCCATTCCCAGGTTTCGCAGTTGGTGGACAGAACAGGACAACTCAGTCTTGTGAGATGTTTGGGGCTTGTCTGTGCACACAGCACTCGGCTTTGGAGGTCAGACCAAATGGAGGTCTGAAAGGCTTTCAAATGTGCCAGACTGACGTAAAAATCTAACTGGTGGCAGTAAAAGATGAGGAACTGAGTCTAGATTACAAAACAAACTCACAGAGTTTTCAGCAGTTCAGATGCCGCTCATCTGCAGCTCATGCTGTGCAGAACTATTACAAAAACATTCCTCCAAAAGCTCTTCTCAACATCTGCACTTTTTAAAGTCACAATTAAGGGCCGCTGAATGTTCTGTTCCTGCTGTTTTTCCTAAAAATCACGTCTTGGCAGAAAACCCAATGTTACATCTTTTCTGTTGCAATGTCCTTCCTATGCCAGCTACAATGCCAAGCATTATTTATAGCCACATAAAGCCAGAATGAGCTTATACAAGACTGTCTTAGCAAACCCAAATTAAGAAGGAATTGCACACAGATCAACTTCTTTGTATAGTAAATCTGTTATCACAAATCTAGGACCTAGAGGACTACAAGCCTGCATAACAACAGAAAAGTTCATCAGCTGAGTCCTGTTGTCCTCACTCAGGTAGAATCACAGAATTATTTAAGTTGGAAAACACCTTTAAGGTCATCAAGTCCAACTATTAACCAAGCACTGCCAAGCCTAAGCTACGGACTAAACCCTGTCCCCAGGAACCACGTCTGCACACCTTTTAAATACTTACAGGCATGGTGACTCCACCACTGCCCTAGGCAGCCTGTTAAGAGGCTGGAGTCTCCCTTGCCCTCCACCAGACAGGAGGAGGGAGAAGAGCTGGGCTGGCACCTCTGCGCCCTCTGCCCAGTAGAGTCCTTGGAGGTATAAAGCACTGTAATACTATACAAGCACCACCAGGCCCGTCTGCGTGTCATAATTTTGCATTCCAGCCTTTCACAAAATTAACCCTACACCAGTGTAACCTCGTTTACAATCAGACAATTATTTCAAGGTAACACAGCAGCAGTTTGGAGAACTTAGCAGACTGGAAACAACCCTGAGGGATGGTCTCATTGAGCACTAAAGAGTAGGTGATAAGACTCATCCCATTCCTGGGTATTACAGGATGCTAATTCTGGCTCAAGAACAGCAGGGAGATACAAAGGTCTGGGAAGAGTGGGGATCTCTGAAAATGGTGGGCACATCATGACAATGAGACCTGCATTACACTACAACATAGAATTTCAAAGGGAACAAGTGAAAACAATGAAAATAATGAGCTTCCTGCAATTAAAACATTGTCAGCTCACATTATTTGTTTGAAAAGCTACAAAAGCTTTTCCCTGGAATGATGAAGAGGATCATACTACACATATGTAGGCACCAGACATTTTTAAAGCCTACTCTCAAAACACTTTAAAAAACAAAGGTGGAAACTTCATCTTGCAACAATCTTCTTTCAAGCTTTAAGATTTTCACAACCCCAAACCATAGTGACTATTCAAGGATGGACCCAAAGAAGCCAACATTTTCTTGCCTTAGGACTGTTGCTAGAGATGCAGTCGTCAACTGACAGTCTTTTCTTCCCCAAGAAGGGACTCGTTGCTATGTATTGTACACCAGACCTTCCTGTGACCCTGTTTTCTCAACTCAGCCCACCCCTTCCTTCTACTCCATCTCAGAAAATTCCTACAGCATCCATAACTGGTACACAGGGAGAGTGCTCAGCAACAAAACATCCATAAACTCTCTTCTAATCAGCACGGTTGAACAGCACAGCTCATGCTGGGATCCCCCACATTCCACAGCTTTCTTCACATATCTGACCACAAGACATTAAATGAAAGACGTTTCCAGCAAACTTTTGTGTGAGTGTGGGCTTACATCAAGTTCTTAAATGAGTGCAATTAACTGCCCTAATCATTCTATAACGCTAAAACATCACATCATGGTATTTGCAAAAAGGAGAAAAGTATTTTTCAGAAGCACTGAAGTCCCCATCAATGAGTACTTGAAATCCTTCTGGAAATTGCTTCTTCACTCTATTTTAATCTTTTTATAGAAGTAACACATTTAAGTGGTGCTGGGATGCTGAACAAGTAATGAAAAGGTCAATCCTAGCAACTAGAGCTATTTCAGTCTGAGGTATTATACCATACCTATCTATATTAAAAACACTTTAGCAAGGTTGCAAAGCCAGGTGTTCAACAGTTCAGAGATTTGCTGAGCTTTTGTGTTGCTTCCTGAAAAGCCTGTATGATGATACAGTCTAATTATGTGATCACATCTTATTTTTCTCCAGAAGTTCCCCATCTTATTCAAGACACAGAAAAAAATGACAATATTACATTTCATCTCCTGTGACCAGTACTTACCCTTATGCTCCTCTTTACTGCACACTGCTCAAAGCATGCACTAAAGAAAAAATATTTCTTTATGGCTTCTTCCAGTGCTCAGCTCTTGCATCCAAGCACTTCAAACAAATTATTTTCACAATAAAACAGGGAGATGAGGTGCTTTTACTGTGTATACAAAACAGACTCTGCACCTAAGATAATGCGCTCCAGACCTTCATCTCAGCCAGCTAACAGCAACTTTCAGAAGTCTTGACATGATATTTGGTTCTTGACACAGAACAATACATAGTCAAAACTGGCTTAAGGTGAAGTCCAGGACTCTGGGCACCGAGCAAAACTGACTGAAAAACAACAGACAGCACAGCCAGCGCAGGGAAGGGGTGCATCCCCTAATCCTGCACTCAAGAGGCAACAAAGGCTCACGAGGCAACCTTTATCCCACCACACCACACACTGCCTGCTCCTCTGAGACCTCACCATTTCACCTGGTTTTGTGTGCTTTCATAGGCCTGCCTATTTTAAAGTTAACTACTCTTCCATATCCAACTCTTGAGACTCTTCACTCCCAGTTTTCTTTTCCCATCTCTCCATTTAGCTTTTATTCTTTCTACAGACCAGCCACAGCCATCCTCTAGTTCCTGGGTATCATATGGCCACAGAAAAGGATGTGGAATAGCACATTTCAAGGGAAATGGCTATGTACCCTAAGAGCCGAGCTCAGGCATTGTCAGAATGAACTGGGAGGCAGCTACCAAACCTAATCATTTCAGTCTGCAAGACTGGAAAGCATGTTAAGACCTCTCACCTCTCAGGTTTGGATGGCTCTTCCCCACAGAAGCACTGGCCATCCCATTAAACCAAAACATTCTGTACTGGAAAGCTTAGTCTGCAGCCCAGTAGTCTTAAACCTTTATAAAGAAAAGTTTATTAAAAAAACAGTACAGAAATACAGGTGCCGTTGTGGCTGAAGCTTCCCAAAACCAGCTGGTGGATGCAGATACGCAAACCGGAAAGTTTTAGTCCACTGTACTTACAGTCTGATGAGGTTTAGAAGAAGGGGCAACAGACCACTTTACCTGAAGGTGCCAGCTCCATCTCTGACTATGCAGATAATCTTCTTTAAACCTCTGCAGCACGAACAAGTGGAAGCAGTGCTTCCCAGCAGGCACACTGCTGCCTGACAGGACATCCCTGGGGCCCAAACTGTCACCTGGGTGCAGCTGGGCTGTACACAAACACAGATGTTCCAGTTGCTATGGAAACAGAGGTGGTGTCAGCACTAAGATGCAAGTGGGGCTGAAAGGCAGTCAGATGAACTCAAATTAACATCTGCTCACATATTGTGAGCAACTAAAGGACACCAATATGTCAGGTTGCATTTGTCCACCACACATCTAAAAATACAGTTGCAAAATTTTAAGTTTGAACTCAGCACTTTCGATGTTTCCACCACTCCTTTAGTATCCTGTGCCGAAGTATAGATATTCTAACAAATAACAAAAGAGGCAAAAAAGTGACACAAAAAGTTCCTCTGCTCCCACTGCCTCCTCCCTTCCCATGGGCACATCAGTCAGCATAGCAAGCTCTTCATCTTTCCCAGGAACTAAAAGTAGCAACATTGGAGCAAAAGTATTGAGTGTCACTGGTGATGCTGAGAAAATTTTGTCACGAAAGAACAGATACCATCTGATACATGGAACAGCAGCAGTAATTTGGAAATTAGAGACCCAGGCATATTCTTTCTAAAATTATCGATGAAACTAAAACCAAGGGCAACATACTTAAAATACCCTTACAGCAAGCCTGCAGACAGCCTGCATGCATGCTGCGGGCCTGCCTTCTGAACTGGACTGGCAAAGCAGCCTGTCCTGTGCTGGACCTGGAATCTGCCTTTGGATGAGCACGGACTTCAGCGTTAGCCTGTCCATTCCCACCTTGAATGCCGATGCCTCCAGTGCTACATGTTGTAACATTGCTCATGAGACACACTCAGACATACCTTGGGTAGCTCTTGTTTCATGCCAGATTGGTCCAAGTATTCCACATTTATTTTAGTGCTGCCTAATTGACTTTCCTCCCCCAGGATAGCAATAAGCACAGCCAGAACATTTATTTGTTTGATGCAATGTGATTTTCAACCAACTGCAGAAAAATTGGCTTCTCTGTCAGGCTCTCAAGGACAAAAGTGACAGTGCAAACAATATTTATCTGAAAATAGCCCCAGCTGCCCCTCACCACGACCCTGCCTTCAGGCAGCTGTTCCTGGGTTGCGGCTCCCCAGTAACTCACCCTGCACTAATAGAGGGGAAGAGCCCTCCTGGCACACAGCAGCACTGGGTCAGTGGCAATCTCATGCAGACAAGGCAAAACCTGGGCACTGGTCAACCAGGACAGGATTCAGGGATGCTGATTTAGCTCAGTCACAGCTTCCCCCGGAGAGCTTGCAATAAAGATAGCATTCTCAAGTGCCCATGAAGCATCATGAGATATATCAACCACCAGCTTGGCACATTTCTCATTTTACCAGGCATTCCCCACCTTTTCCTCACTCTGTCAAAACCTCCATTTTCAAACAATCAGTCTCCTGGTATCAAAACAAGAGACTTTGACACCAAACCATGCAACAGAAGTGCTCTTGCTCTGCAGTTGCTTTGCACCACCTGCACCCCTGTGACCCAACCACTGAAGTCAGTGACCGTCTCTCCTCCCAGGCCTGTTGCTGTTCTGGGGAGCACAGCAGCAGTGCCACAGCACATCAGAGAAGGGAATAGAGTTTCTGCTGTACATGAAACAGGCACAGAGAGGAAGTCTCTAGTGCGAATGCAGCCCTAGGAGCAGCCCTGCTGTGGACAGCTAAGAGCAGGAGAGGCAGTTATGCTTCTCAATGACACTGTCGTGATTTGACACACATGCCATCACACTTGCACCTGTGCATAAAGGCAGAAGACGGGTTCAGCATTACTGGCAAAAAACCAAGTGTTTGAGAAAGGATTTTGATGGTGAAAGGAAGGACTTAATGGGGCACTTCACAATAAAAAAAGTGAGAATAGGAACAGTGACACTTGCAGAGGCAAAAAGATTAATATGGGCATTAAGGTGGCATTATTACCCAGCAGAGGGAAGAGTAATAAGCAACTAGGCTGGAAAAACACATGTGAGAGTTACACAGGTAGTCTGGATAACCAGACAACATATGGCCATTTTAACAATGCGGCTTTCATGAAGTCAATGAGGAATGAATTCTGCCACAAAGCCTGAAAGCACAGAAAGTTTATTTAAAAGGATAGACAAACGCTAATGAGTTATACATATTCTTCAAAAACTAACATGCGGAAGGCACAACATGATTTCATGCTAAGGCTGCAGCTAGCTGCACTGGGACTGGAGCATCAGTCCTTGCAGTTCAGGTTGCATCTATTTTGATTTGGTGCCTGTGAGAACAAACGCTGCCCTTGCCCTGTGTGCTTGGCTGTTGACCTGCGAGAAACTGCTGAGCTCTCTACTCATAACACCAGGCTTTGCCGGTGCAGGAAGGTTAAGGGGTGGGTAATGAACTCCTCCTAAACCTGTGCCCTCTGAAACAGTAATAGAGCCGAGTAGGTAAGGTGATCCTAGATAATCTGGAAACACACACAGGGAAGGCACTCCGGCACATTACCTTCCTCCCAGTTATGCAGCATATTCCCATTATCACTCTGAAGCAGCAGTTTGCATAAGACAATCACTTGGAGTATTTCAGGTTAAAACCTGCCCAAGAGTCAAGACAAAGCTTACTCAGCACAGCAGACTCAAATAAAGCTGTGCACCAGTCCTTCAGCAGCTCATGGGCTGGGCAGTAAAATCGAGCCTTACGCTTATAAGCGAGGCTGTTTCTTTCAGGATCTCTCAGGGTGTCACCCCAGCGGTGACTGTCCCCTTTTCAGTACCATCACCAGTTGTCATCCTTACCCTTAGTGGATAGAAAGGGCTCTCACCCAACACCTGCAGTAAGGAAAACAGCCAGATGAATCAAAGATTCTTAATTTTGGCACTCTAAGCAGGGAGTGCAAAGCCTTTGCTAAACACAGACATCCTTTTCAGTCTTGTATCTACCAACATTAAACGCCACAGTTCTTCCCTGACTACTGGTTTTACACTCAGCCAAGACCCACAAAGCCTGCAGTACCACACTTTTGCACCTCCTGCAGTGCTTTAGCCCTGCAGCCATTGAAGATGAAGACTGGGGCCAGAGTCAGGATTAACATTTGATGCCTTCAGGATCTTGCGGCTAATAAAAGCCGGGAAAATATTATGAAAGAAACCAGGAGTTGTTTCAGAAACCTGAGACAGGTGACAGGGAACAAAAATCCTTCTCAAACTTTCAAGCAAAAGCAGAGGTTTGGGTTTGACAAGACGATCTCAGGTCTCATGAAGACTTTCAAAACTTGGGCCAAGGTCAGGCACAATACAAAAGAAAACAAGTAAATATTCATGCCTGGCTTTATACCTCTTTATAAAAATTCAGTCCAGCTTCAGTCCTAATTTTCTTATCATTTCTTAGCATTGTTGTCACCCTGTATGAACTATGTGCTATTGATGTATGGGCCCAGTGTAAAGATTAATTGAAGAACCACAATTCAGGAGGGGAAACTTAATTCCCTTCTGCGGGTGCTCTGCAGTATTTCATACAACTTGTGGCCAGGAATATTTTATTAGTTCCATGCAAGAAGACTCACAGCAAGTGCTGTTGCTCAGCCTTTGCTAGCTGAAGCTGCTGCACAAATTCCAGATCACATAAGAGGCTGGGGAGGGGACAAGACAGAGAAGCTGTCAGGGACTGCCTGTTAGTTTAAGGACAGAAAACAGAGACAGCTTTAATGTATCAGGATGGAAGGCCAAGTGCACAATCCTCTGTTTTAGACTGAAAAGGATGCTCACAGCAAGGGTTGGGGCAATGGTATCATTGCTTTTGGCTCCCAAGCTAGCAAAAATAGAGTTTGTGGGGCGGAATTTTCCTTTCAGTTGCTTGGTGCTTTCAAGAATAAGAATTAAGCCTGATACATACTCCTGGTCTTGGGAATAATTATCCAGCGGCTTGAAACTCCTTCACCTAACCTGGACAAAAGCAAAGCAAAGACTGTCAAAATAATCCTGCTGGTACAAAAACCTTTACAGAAATGCATTAATAGATGTTGTGCCCCTACTTGAAGCAGTCAAAAATGCAACAAAAGACAGTCTTACTCTGAGGACACGAGTGTGAAGCTTTTCAGGCACAGAAGGCTCCTGCCTGGCCAGTGGCTGGTCTCAGCCCAGCTTCAGGTGCTCAAAGAGGGTTTCTCCCAGCATCTGTACTCACATTTCCACACCTGCTCAAGAACAGATAGAGGAAAAGTGTATTTTCATGTTGCAATGAGCTGGGAAGGGGAGGTCAAAATAGATCAAGGGACCATGGTTTAGTCCAAGAAAGCCCCTTCTTGGTTTACTGGAGGAAGCCTCGCCCATCCACTCTTATGCATATTCATGTATCCCTGCAACATGTAACCAAACCCCTCATTCCTGCCCCTCTGTCCCCATCGGTTGGTTTGTAACACCCGCCCTTTTCTCCCTCTCTCCCTATTGGCTCTTTTGTATCACCCCGCCCCTTCGGGACCCCCTCATAACCCCCAGCCAAGCGGAAGTCCGTTCTCTCGGTTCCTAGGTCGCCATGTGGGCTTTCTCTTTTCCCTGGGGGCCTACATAATAAAATCTATGGCCGGCCAGTCCGGGAGCCACCTCTCCACCTCTGGGGCGCCTGAGCCATCATGCGCAGGGAGGTGCAAGGCCATAGCAGCCATGGATTGGGCACAGCTGGCTTAGCAGGGGTCTGGCCCCGCCCGGGATTTCCCCAGAGAAGGGATCCTGTGGAAAACGCAGCAGCTGTCCCACCCAGCACCAGAACCTGCGCAGGCGCGTTTTAAACATTTTCAAGCCACCCTTCATCAGCCTCTGCTGGGCTGCTCCCTAGACTTGGTTTAATATGGCGGAAGTTTTATTCAGGCAGTCAATGACCTTGTCCATCCCCAAGGGAATGACTAACCAGCTTCTGGAAGTTTCTGGAATACTCAGACCCTCTCTGTGACACCTGTCTGAAAGGGGCTATCCAGGAACCGAAACAAGCAGCTAAGACACAGGTTGCACCCAACGTCATGAAGAAGGCCATGGTTAGAACAGGATTTCAAACTAAATATTTAGAAATAGAAAAACACATCCAAAAGGAAATTTTGGCAGTTGGCAACCAGTTTTACAATTTGAAAGCTTTGAATACGAGTGTCTACATAAATGTATTTTTACATGTTTTTCCATCAGCTCCTAAAATCAGATCTCAGTCATGCAGCTGATTCAGAGCTCTGCTCTTCATGCAGGAACTTTTACAGGTCTCACCAAGACAGCCTTTTTTGTAATTTAATATAAATGCCAATTTCAGCATGCAAATTAACTGTGAGGCCAACTCTTGGAAGTGCTGGCTATCCTCAATTCCCAGTGAGGTCAAGAGAGTCAAAGAATCCATAAAGGCACAGGATCAGAGTAAATTAGAAAATGGATGAGTACCACGTTATGAAATCCTGATGCATTCAGTTAATGCTTCTGAAGAGTGGAACTGTAGCCAATAATAGGAGCTAATAGTTCATTCCAAAGAATTAGAGGAAACTAGGGGCAGTCAAATTCTGTATTTCAGCCTAAATATTGTTAATGTGTTTCTATATTGGCGGGGAAAAATGTCAGCTGTAAGTATTCTCTAGGCACAATAATTAAGGCTCCACTGTGACATGTCTCTGTAGGCATTTATTTTCCATTAATAGAGGATCAGAATTACAGTTTAATTATTCATAGGGTTCTAAAGAGATACTCTATTTTATTCAAAAAGTCATTGACTGGATTACAGGAAAAATCCACCAAGCTCTCATCCACTTTAATATGGCAAAGCAACAGACAAAAGGCAGCCTCGGGACAGAGGAGGGAGAAGAAGGCGGCGGAATACTGCCACTGGCAGGGATGACTCCCCAGGCCAGACTCTGGGGATACATCTTGGGTCACCCTTTTCGGGCCCCAGGGGATTCCTGCACTTCCTGCCCAGGTGCTGGCTCTGTCCAGGGAGGGAGGATTCACGTGCACAGCACCACACTCATGCACAGCTGTGTCCCAGCCTGGCATTTCCACGGGGGTTTATAGGACACAGATCCCCTCAGCAGGCAGAGTTCAGCTCCCAGTTTGTTTACATTCCTTGGAAAGTCTCAGACTTGGATCATTCCTTCATATACAAATACCCATTCCCAAAATCCACACAAATACTGGTTGCCCAAACCCCAGGTGTGGTAGCTTTAACATAACGCATAAGCACAAACACTGGACACAGGCAGAGTCACTCTGCACAAAAAGCCGCCGTCCCAGAGAAGGTTATTCCTTCCCTGCAGAGCTACCCAGGAGGGGTGGCTGCCTCTGCAGCGACAGAGCAGGACACAGGAGCTGTCACTGATGTCTGGTGCCATCTCCTGGCACCAACAGCCACACGACCTGGTAAATCCTGGCTAGATCGCGACAGTCAGGATATTTCAGAACGTATTTTCAGGACTGTGTGGAAATGAGTTAAATCCATACACTTGCAAATGAAATTAATTTATAGCACATGAGCACGAGGTACTGACAGAATAACTTTTTTTTTTCTCAGTATAGATTTCCTTAGATTAACATGTTTGAGGAAAGAAACTTCCTGCTTCCCAGAGGAAGAGACAGTTTAATTTGGATTACAAACTTCCTAACCTTATAAAAAGGAAATTGAAACACTTTTGTGAAACACTTCTGATTAGTAAAAAGCCCTTCAATTATTTTAGAACTTCTCCTCAACCAACAAATAATGCAAATAGAGTCCCCAACATCCAGAAATTTTTCTCTGAATATATCTTAAAGAGAGCTGGATAATTTATCCTGGAATTGGGAGTTAACCCCCTGAACTAGCTAACTATTACTAGGACATGTAGCTGCAAGTGATAGATTTAAAAACAGATAATATACCTGTTCCCCCAGACAGACTCATTCTCTGGTTGAAAGCCTGCACAGAAGATTACTATAAAGAGCATTGCAGTTTTACTGTATATTTGTGCAGGATTAGTATCCTGCACAATCCTGGTCCAGACAGCACAGGAGCAGCTCACAGAGACATAACTTTAGTGTTTACACCAAAGTGCATTGCCTCTTGTCGATAAATAGAAGTCAGTTTAACACACAAACATGTATCTCCAATTCGTTACTTTTAAACTAGCAGAATTTTAGAACTGGCCTACTTACTAGTCCCTTCAGTATTAATTATATGAACATTAATTACACATTAGCTCCCCAACTGCACATTTTCTGTCTTATACCCACAACTAACACAAGCAATCATAAGTAAAACTTCAAGTCAGAATTTTCAAGAGAGCTCTCATGTAGTTGTTGAAAAAAGGACTCTTAGTCCAGATCACTAGCACAAAAGAGTCCTCAAATGTGCCCGTGAATAAAAAGTCATGAGGAGACATGCAGAATTCAAGGTTAGCAAGGAACCCATGATTGACTAACTGAGCTTGCTGTGACAATCAAAGCCGCTCTGAGTTGAGGTGCTGACAATAGTAAGATAATAAGATAATAATAATAGTCACATAAAGCCACTGCAGCCCCAGGTTACACAGAGCTATTTGGAAGCTGCATAGGAAGTTTTGAAAGAGAAGTAGTTGTTCCATAAATTTACCAGCTTCCAGTCAAACTTAGAGAAAAATACTCCAATGCCCAGTATTTATCTGTACTTCCTCCTCCAAAGCTCTGTGTGAGCACACAGGACACAGGCCCAAAGCTGCTGCTCATGTTTTTCCATGCTGGACTGTGATTCCAGGCATCACCATCACCTCCAGGGGTTCAACCTGGGGACCCTCTGGGCAAGTGTTGTACAAACAGAAGATGGTAGACAGTGAACACAGGAGCTTAAAACGTTACAGCCACTTCATCATGAACTCACTCAACTGCTTTAGCAGTATTTCTCTTTCCAAACCCACCTTAACCTCAGGCCCAGCCATTACAGCCTTGGCCCCCCAAGACCACCTTGCCCTGCCAGGATGCTCCAGGGAAAACAGCCCTGCTCCCAAGGAGTCTGTGTCAGAGATGAGAGAAGGAATGATGCAATGGGGAACTGTACACAGGACAAGCTTTTGGGGAGTTTTCCATTTCTAACTTGTGTTTTATATTCCAGGCTCAGTCCTTGGTGCTTTTTGCATTAACTAGCCCCTTGCCAGGTCCTTTTTTCTTTCCTGAGACTAATGTGCTTTATCAGCTGAACAAGCTGGAATGGAACGGGGGCAAAGAGAGTCAGTCCCCAGCCCTCGGTCCCCCAGTCACACTCATCACTCCTGCACCTTCCCTTAGGCCAGAACAGCTGGCCTAATATCTTCATATCCTAGTTCCCTTGAGAAATGCCATTTTGGGAATACAGTGGGCTACAAAGCAGCAGCATGGCTGGGCTCCTCAGTCTGCTCAGCTGAGCTACCCTGGGGTGTGTGGGAGCAGAAGCCTCACTCCCCTGCGCTTAGCCAGCTGATCTTCAAACACAGATCTGATAAAACTGATAAACACTGATCTGATCTTATAAAAGCATCTTGAAAGTCCCATCCCTCTAGGTCAGAATATAAGCAATAACACCAGAAAATGAATAAAGCCTCAGTGCATTCCAGCACAGAGTTCAGCCTGGGAAGCTCTCTCCAAGCCCAAGGCCTGAGAAGGTCCAACGGACTGAGGGGAACATGACTGCCTCCAGGCTCCTACCAGCATAGTCAGATGCTCCTCAAGGAGGAATTACTGTCAAGCCAGAACTTGAGAAAATGCAAACATTTGAATTGTCTTCAAGTAACATCCAGCTGAAGTCAGCCAGCCTTTAGTCTGGCCCTCCCTCCCCTCAGCACACCATACCACTCTGTAGCAGGTTAGGGCTGGTTATGTACCAAGCATCAACAAACCATTTACTTACTTACCTCTGCCATTGATAAGCAGAGAAGGGGAACCAAAAATCCACTTTTTGTGAGGCAAAATAAGGATTATTGAGGAAAAAGACCAGAAGAGCTTTAAGGCAAAACAGGCTCAAACTTAACAATCTAAAGAGAATTTATTACTAACAGAAGTAAAAGTGAAAAGGAATATGGGGAATTAAAGCAAGCTTCCAGAACAACCCCTTATTCCCAGTACCTCCCTCCTTCCAACCCACCAATCCGCACAAGGGAAACAAAACCTGAGGTTTAGTCAGTGTATTCATTTTTAAGAGTCTTTCTTTAAGGAAAAGAGTTCCTTGCTGTGTGTGCCGTGGGACTCTCCCCACAGAAGATGGTCCTTGGTGAACTTCTTCAATGTGATCTGAGCTTCCATAAGCAACAGCCCCGCCCAAATCTGTTGCATTGGAAGAATATCTCTCCCATGAATTTTGCAGTTTCCCACACTGCCATTCATGGGTCAAACCAGTCATGGGGTTTTAGACTTTTTTAAGGATGAGTTCTCTCAGCCTGAAAGCAAAAATTTCTCTTCTTCAACTTGTAGGAGCCTCTCACAACATTTCTAAGGTCTAGCACTTTGCCTTAGGGCGACTTCTCAGACTGGAACACCTTTTCACGGGCTGCACGTGAACTTCTTGCATCCCCCATGCACTTTAGTGAATTACAGAGAAAACAGTTTGTATGTTACAGTCTTTG
>VZTA01025658.1:0-75179 GCA_013398855.1 Mohoua ochrocephala
AGAAATTTCTCATGGCAAAGCTAAAATAAAGCAACAGTTATTTCTGCCTGCCTCTGGAAGACACTAGAATTGCAATTTAAACCAAGATCTGAAAGAAAAGTTGAGACCTTCTACAGATACTGAAAAATAAGTAGAAAGGAGCCACTGACATGAGATGGCTCAACATTTCCAAAAGTTGGGTTTTTTCTGGAAAATTATGATGAANAAATTATGATGAACTTATCCTTTTAAAACAAATCTAGTGCCAAACTATCTCAAGCGAAATATGTATGGTTCTGCAGGTGCTCACCTAGCAATAAATTTTATTTCTCACAAAACCACCTTAGCATGAAGCATGACTGTAATTTTTATTTTCCATCTAAAGATAAATATGCAGTGGTTTGTCATGTATTTTCCTCCTTTCTTTGCCACTCTGTGAAGAACCAACAGAATTGTAAAGCGTGATGGTAAGGCCCAAGATGAGAAGGGTCCATTGCCCTGACATCTTCAGAACAGCACCAGGATGTGCCCTTCACTTTGCACAGGTATGTGAGAGGAATTTGGTGTTGAACTCGTCCAGTTTGAAAACTACCAGCCAGGTATTCCTCTCCCTCTCCCTCCCACAAATATAAGAAGGCAATGCTTTTCCTGAAGTTCTCTCCTTGTTCACCAGTGGCAGAGGTAGAAGGCAGAAAACTGCAGTATCTGCAGAATACAGCAAGTTTTTGAATTTCCTTTTCTTTCATAATGTAAAGCAGGCCCTATGGATGCCCTAATATTATTGTGGTATGGCTACATGAGAAAAAACATCAACTTTTACAGCACATCAATGAGCCTGGCAGCCAGAGTCACATCACAAATGCCCTGGACACAGAGTAAATGGGAAAACCTTTGACAATTCAGAGCTAATTTTCTCTCTCATGTATACACATCTCAGCTTTGGAGGTGGAGGGACTGTGGCTCCACATAAAATAGGCCATTCTTTATACGCTACTGCTGCAACCCATGGTGTGATTCAAAACCTTTTGAAGACAGTTGCTAGGTGTGCAACAATTTCTGGGCCCTTTGGATCAGGACATCATTTAGACAAGAGTTTCCATGAACTTGGGAAAGTTTAGGCGTGCTAGGAATGGTGGAAAGTGATCTGAACACATGCAGGACTGTAAGATGCCCTATGTATCCCACTGCAAATTCCACACAGGGCTGTGCAGAGAGCGTCACGACTCCCTTACAATTCCCTTCCTCAGTGCTAACTTTGTGTTTATGCTGCCAACAGCCACTCCAGGATTTTGCCTCTTGTACTGCAGAGGGACCCATCTCAATTCTGCCATCAGCAATGGAGGCCCTCAGGGCTGTCACGTAAAGGAGAAGCATTGTGTGATATTTGGGAAGGAACAAAAGACAGGCAGAAAGACACTTAGAATATGAGAGTGGAAGGTAAGAACAGAGAATGGAAAGCTTGGCAGAGAAAAGACAAGAACAGATTAATAGGCTGGGAACCTGGCTTAGGAAATTAAGTCTCTCAGAAAACTGCATTCCTTCACGAGACTCACCAGGAAGACTCATGTAAAAAAGCTCACTTTTCTCTCTACCTTCTACAGAACAAAAATAAATTACATCCCTTTTCCTACCATTTCTGGGAGGGGAGGAAGGCATGGCAGAAATCAAGCTTAATTTTATTTCAGAAAATGCTGAAATTATAAATTGGACTCCTCGTATGTGATCAGGATAGAGTGAGTAGGCACGAGGAGACTTTGTGAATTGACGGAAGGATGTGTAGGCAGCCTCCTATACAACAACTGCATGGGTTAGAAAGTGTACGGCAGACAGTCTGACTGTGACTCAACCCATTTAAGTTCTGAAAGGTCTCTGCAGGATGCCAGCAATCATCCTGCCTGCATCACTGGCACTCACAAACAGCACCTGCTCCTCCTCTCTCATTTCTGAAAGCTTCAAATGCAAAAGAGCTCCCTCCTCAGCCTCCCCAAATGTAGCTGCTGGGGAAGAAGTGTCCCTGCATTATAACTGTGTGAATAACCAAATTACCAGCTCAGCAAATTCAGAGGAAGGGGGATTTTCTACTACTGACCAAAAACCAAGTCAGCTTCTAATTTTCAGGTAATCAAAGTAATTCTTGGTGCAACCAAAGTCCACATTTTGAGGTTTTTTTTATTTGGAACATTGTAATAACTTGAAATGTTTTTTTTAAATGCATCAACAGAATATCTAAGAGCATACCACTAAGTATCTTACACATCACTCACAAAATTGTAGTGGCATTGGATCCATTACAAAACACACCAAGAGATTGATAAGCCAAAATTTTCAGCGTGGATTTCAACACTGCTTTCCCACCCTGGCGACAATATTTTATATGGAAAATTTTACAGGCAATATCAAACAAATATTTGAATCAAATAGATAAAATCAGTAGGAAAAGGGATAAACTTTCTCTTCTGCAGATGGGACTTGAATTTCAGGCTAGAGTAGAATGATATTTCTTCCTACAGATGAAGAGTCTACTAATCTAATAAAGGGCAAAGAACTGGACATAAACTTAGGCAGCCAGCTGGAAAGAACCCAAAACAGGTGACCAGCCAACGTTCAGACACAAAGCTGCTAATTTTATGTGCATTTTCTGCCCGAAGCACCAATCCCTTGTGCTTAAACTAAATGACGAGACACAGTATGCGTCTTCTCAAGGCAGAATCTGATCCCAAAGCAGCAGTGAGTCCTGCTAGAATATAGCTGGTGTAGAAACACAGAAGAAAAATATAGACAAGCCAACAATTTGTCAGTCATCAAAACCAAATTCATTAGAATGAGAAAGGTTTTTCCAGAAAAATTAAAAGGCACATTGCTACAAGTTACCAGTAAGAAAAATTTCAAGATGTCTGTACTGAATAAAGTCTGTCTTCAATGGTAACTTATAATTTTATTTTTAAAATTAGTAGAATGTGAAGCTGAAGCAGTTTTGGAAAGGAGTAAATTGAAACTGGGGGAACACGTGACTTGTCTGCTACAAAAGAACAAAAAAAATTATCTGTCACAAAGCTTTATTCCAATCATTTTCTTCTCTGTTTAATTTAATTATACACTCTGGCTGTCCTATAATTATGGAGCTTGGGAAGCTGCCAATTATATCCTGTGGAAAATTTTAAAATTTCTTGCAGAGATTCAACACTACTTCCATCAATGCATTCCATATACTGTGTCATCACCTTTTAAAAGCCAAGCCTCTGATGATAGTGATTGATTATTTAAGTGCAACATGAAAAAAAACCCGGTGCATATCAGTCACTGATAGCACCTGACAATTAATTTAAAAAGAGAAAGAAAAGATAACTCAACAGGAAACTAATTCAATAGGACACTTTTTTAAAATCCAAATGATAGTTAACAACACCACACATTCAAAGAGAACACATTTGTTTTTTTCCTATTCACTAAACAACCTTTCTACTGGAGGCTCCATTCATCTCGAATGGCAAACAAAACCCTGAGATTTAAAATCTGTTAACTGAAAGTTTGTATAAACACTGTGTTTATCTGAAGGAAGACAGCAAGTAAAGAAAACATATTACTGCAATTTCAGGAATAAGTATACAATGGGAAAAAGGTGAATGAAAGAAGTAGATTGTGAGGAAGTAGGTAAAAAAAAATAAAATGAGAGGAAAGTGTGGTTATTTTTGTTTCCTCCTTCACCGTGTGACACCCATATTTTCACCCTGAAATGCCTTTTGCTTTCAAGATGCAGAGTTACCCATCTGCTCCAGCGCCTTCACACCCATGTTCTTTAACAAATTGCAATTGTATTTACTCTTCCTACTTTAGTGTGCTAAAGTACATTAGTTTTCTACTGGTCTCTGAAGCCCCACTGCCAGCCCCCAAAAGGGCACTTCAGTTTCAGACATCCTTCCTACCTAACTAATCCATTTATTATGCAAATTACTTCTATGCAGAATCTCTTATGAGAGGCAGAACAAGGACTGAGAAGGGAAGAGATTACTTATTGACTGTATTCTCTTCTAACTTCTGCTTACCCATTATTTTCATTAATACAAGAACTAAGGGTCACGCAGCTGGGGCATCCTAAGAGTCACAGGTCAGACTGCAGGGAGCTGTGCTGCCCATTAAAATGCAGCGCTGTCAATAGGCTCACTGAAACCATTATGACTTCCTGATAGTGTCTCTGCTTAATACACCTCATTCTATCAAGGAGAACTTCAGGAATTCCCAGTTTGTTTCAAAGCAGCTCTGATTTTCAGTCTCAATTGCTAATTACTGCATAGCAGAGATAGTATCTGGGGCTTAGGAATTAACCTCATGGCACAGGAATCAGTTGCATTGCAAAAGCCAAGTTGAAAATAATCTCTCCTCCTAGGAACCAAACTATTTCCTAGTATCAACAATGAAAAGAGAAGAGCTCCTGTCAAACAAGTTTTTCAGGATGCAAGTGTATAGCTGACGGTATAGCTGACAACTTCTTGTGGAAACTTTAGCTTGACCACAGGAGGAATTTTATTAGGGTACAGGAGTAGAAATACAGCTGAAAAAATAAGCAAGGTCAACAGGCTGTACAAGTAGAGCAAATTGGTGTTGTGGGAGCTTTGGGAGCCGAGGGCTACGAAGGGAAGGTAATGTTAGACCTGAAATAAGGAACTCGAAAAAGGAAGAGGCATATCAGGGCCCACAGGAAACTACAGTACACAAGCTAGGAAGTCAAGGAGACGAAGAGATAGAAAGTAGGTGTCTTTTGCAATCAAAGACTATCAACGCTGTAGGAGTTGCATAACACCATCATCTCAGAGGTGTTCCTACCGCGCCAGCAATGCTGTATAAACACTAAGTAGAACTCCTCGGAGTGGTGGATAGACGAACACACTCCCAAAGCACATTTACAGTCCCCAAAGAAGCTTTAGGCAAGCAATTGAATCTGAGAGTGCCTCCGTAAGGCACTTCTAGTGGATGTGTACTCTTTCTCAGGAGGGAAATACATGAGGCACTCAGGCACTCTCCTAACAGGAACCATGCAGGAATAAAAACAGGCAGCTCAAAACAACAAAAAATTCTCAGTAATGCAGCAGCAAAAATACTGCATTATAAAAACAGGGCTGAGCCAGCAGCAAAATCCTTTCCAAAAAGCGGCTAATTACGTGCTTCACTGAATCCAATTTTTAAGACAGCATTTGCAACATGAACATGAAAAAATAAGAAAAAATTGAGAGATGTCAATGAAATCTCTATTTCAACAGAATTTCTGTCCTCTTTCAAATTTTTCAATCTTCTTTAAAACGTGTCGGACTCGTTTGGAAGCACTGGCTACCTCTAATTCTCTAAACTTAGAATTTTCAGAAGAAGTAAGAAGTAACATAGCCCAGATCTTACCAAATTTTAATGAGAAACAGTAACCAATTCTCTTTTTATAAACAAAAACACTATTCAGCATAGTTTATCCAGAAAACATGTTCTTTGTTCATTACCTGAGATATCCCTTCATTTCAGGGATTTGTAGGGATTGATAAATACTACCACAGTGTTTTTTTAAAAAGTTATTGCTAGATTCAGACTGAGAGGAAAGATCCATTTAAAGAGCAAATCCTACAATCTCATCATCTAGTAGTATGTCTATGTATATCGGCAGGCCCTTTGCAAATGTTTTAGAGTTTCGACACTGATTTACTTTGAACAGAAAACAGATGATAATGTATATTAAAAGCTCACTCTTGACTTTAGTGGAAATGATTGGTGTGTCTACTGTCTCCTTGCTATACACAACCTTCTTTAAGCAGATCTGCATGAGCACTTTCTCTTGGAGAATTAAAACGTCCCTATGAACTCCTCCACTCCCATCTGTGCTTGCTCAGTTTATGCTTGGCAAACACTTGATTTAAGTAAAGTTCAGGAAAAGTTGTTCTCTTCAGAGGCAGGTATTATTCAGTTGTATGCCTCTTCTTGTAGGGATGCAACACATAACCTGCTCTAACTACCCTTGAAAAAAACAATGTAGGAAGTGGAGTGGGCAGGGGTCAGGAACAGGTTACACAAGTCAATCACGATGCTTTGTACGTATTTTACTCCAAGCATTTCCTCACTTACATCAGGAGTTTTAGTGGAAGCATCTTAACCCTCAGGACACTGCCAACTTGATCACCTGTCAAAATTTTTCAGATAATTTTTCTCCTTTCCACAAAAAAACTGTCAGTTTTTGGTAGACTTGGAGCAGGTCAGAGAATTCTGCATAATTACTCCTTTCTGAGTTTATGGTCATCCATTACACATCTGACAAAGGCACAAGCTCATTTCCCTTCTCTTTGCAGGCCTAAGCGAAAAAGACTATTTGCAAAAAAAAATATCTAGAATATTTGACTCGGCAATGACAGACAAGACACCAGCACAGCTTTCTCCCAGAGCTTTTACAGACTAATGTCATGTTTTAGTATCATGTGGTTTGCCTTCCTAGGGATTGTTGTTAATGATACTGAGATTTTGAACCTTCTCTTGAAAGTCAGCTGTAAACAGGACATAATCACTGCGAACAGACAACTGCAAAGATCTCCACGACAAGAGGAAGCCTTACCCGAATATAAGCATCCTGGTGATGTTTAGCAAAGTACAGCATGTTGTCGAGGGCCAGCATTCCGGGAGGGGTCTGTGTGAAATCCATCGCTGGGTTTACATGATTCTGCAAAAAGAGAGCAAGATCCCTCAACGAGCAGCTTAACAAAAGCCATCAGTTCCCAGGTGTCGGTGAGCACCGTGGTAGCGTGCCGTGCTGTGCCAAAAACTGTTCAGCAACACAGCTCTTTTTGCTGAGCAGAAAACTCTTAACAAGGAAATGGCCCATGCCTCGAAGAACTCTAAAACCAAATGCAGACACTGTGAGTTTTTGGTGTGTCAGTAATTCACTTCTGCAGCTATGGAATAGAGTTTCCCAAAGGCTGAATGCTTTAGAAGCACAGACACCCATGTCTTTCATGGCGGATAGATCCCTTGGTGGTACTACAAACTAAAAGTACACGAAAATACAGATATTTGAGCAAACAGATACCAAACCACCTATTTATACAACTGCTATGGAACGATTTCAAACAAACCACAAAAGGGATAAAAAAACTACCAGACTAAATAGCTGTATTAAGCCTATTGGATCTTGTGGTTTCCTGAACACAAAGGGCCTCAGACAAAATTTTATATGAAAATAAAGAGATTCATCTTGTGGAATTCAGGTACATTTTTTGTTACATTCTGAACCTATGAATTTCATTTATGGAATTATTGAATGAGCATACCAAATAGAACCAGAAGTTGTTAGCTTCTGCATGCACATAAATATTTCAGATGTTCACACAGTACATGAAGAACTATAGTTGCCCAAAATATTCATTAACCCAGCTGATTTTTCGATTGGGTTGAATTAAACATACATTTGAATAAGTTTCATGTAGTTCATGGTTTAGACATGAAAATTTGCCTGGCTACACCAAAGAAGCTGCTCAGAAGTCCCAAGAATACATCTCCATCAAAAAATGCCTCCCTTCTGCTATGCTCTTTCATCAGTATCACCTCTGCAATGTCTCCTGCTCCACTCATCATTCTGACACAGAAAGATTTCCCTGGCTGCTTTGCAATGGCACTTCTATTCTGCAAGACCCAGCAGACAGGGACTTTAAAAGTACATTTACTACCAGAAAACTGGCAAAGATCAGCACAGTTTTCTCCCATTACTCTGTTTCTGCAGTGTGCTCAGGGTCTGATCCACCCACCTCACTGATAAAAGCATGGATTTTACTACTTTTCCCTCTGTTGAGTCTGTCAGGCCATAAAGTGGTAGAAATGAGTGATTCCACTTTTTTGCCCATTTTATCTTCAAATGTATCATACGTTCGTTTTAGCCAGTCAATAATTCACAGTCACATGAAAGATTAAAAATAGTAGAAAGCAAAATTTATACATTAAGATGCCTGCTGCAACTTCAAAAGTAGACAAATATATTATTCTGAAGATGGCACGCACAACCTGTTGGTTGTACATTTGCGGCTTAGGAGTGCCGGTGTACAAGCAAAACAATCCCAGGCTCATTAGGGAATCAAGAGGATGCCTAGAACCCTAGATTTTATACAGAAAGATCTACGTAATAGGTATTTCAGAAGGGTAATTCTAGTTTAGGAAGGGAAACCAATGTCTTACTGAGTTGTAAGTTCCAAAAATTCCCCTTTAAACATTTTTTTTCACTTTCATCTGCTCATCTGAGTGACAGACAATAGCCCTTCATGGCTATTTCCCCAACTCAACCTTTCTTCTTCCACACTGATGCCTTTATCAGTCAGAACATTTAAAATCAGTACAAAATTGCTTCACACACATCACAAGCCCTACAGACTTCAGCTTCTGGGAAGAGAAAACTTCCCACAATTTTCAAGCATTTCAAAAAGGCCATTTGAAGAGAGGCTGAGTCTGGCAGACACACAAATGCCCCCCTCAACCGAGCACAAATATCTTACAGATCCTTCTATGCATTTGAAACCACCTCCATTTTGGCCATAAAGTACGAGTCCTGAGGAAGAACTACAGCATGGGGCTGAACATGCACTCTTGGCTCCCATGCTGTAACACAGGTAGGACACACTTGGATAAATACCTGACAAGCACTGAGAGTTTCAAGGCCCAGCTACATTTCTCCAGCTATTATAATACTAGTACTCATTTCACTGGTGTTTACAACGGTAAATTGAAAGCAGGACACGAATAAAAACGCTGAGCTACTGTTGCTTGAACAGTTCTTTCCTTTATCCCATTCTAAATCAACAAAAAACAGCGAGGACACGAGGAATCTCACCAGGTTTAGTAAGGATGACTCATTTTGTCTCTTACCATCACTACTAGTTCTGTGTTCAATCAGAAAAGCCATCTCTCCATCACTTTTACTTTATCTCCAAGTCAAGCCTATAAACCCAGCTATTTTCAGCAATTTTCAGTTTGTTTCTGTTTTTCAAAAGTTTCTGTCACGTGGGATCCCAGGATAACTAGGGCTTGATCTTCAACTGTTGATTCAACAGCAGATAATAACTGAGGATCCACAAGACAGTTCTGGCATGTGTGAGACAATACATTACCTTCAATTATTCTTCAAATTCAAAAGGAATGTCAGACACTTTGTTCCCTTCCTTCTTCTTCCCTCCCCCTAAAATCATCCTTAACGTGATGAATATTTGTGGTTGAAGCATTAAGTTATCGAGAGTGGGTTTAGAAATGAGATACAAAGCTAAATTATCTAAAATGCTGTAGTGAATAATTCAGAAGTAGGCAAACACCCCACCTACAATATAATTTATTAAATATATGGAACACAGCGCTTCAGGCATATTAGTTGAATCCCTTTAGTACAAAATCTATGGCATTTTTCACTTTATAAAAAAGCGAAGAATAAGAAATAGAAATGAAACAGATTTGTTACCTCCAATTTTTCAGATAATTTTTGATTTTTTTTCCACTAGGCTGAGTAATATCTTTGCATTTTTCAGCTTCAGCATCGAAACAATATTTAACAGCTTATGCTCTTACAATGTACATGTTAACATACCAGAAGCATCAAGAATTTGTTAGCCAACTTAATAGGATGCTGTGGAAACAAAAATTCATTGTTTTTGATAGGATGAAAACGCAAAATCATTTTTGTTTATGCCAACAAAAAAAAAAAAAAAAAATTAAAAAAATCACGTGGCGTGTTTCACAATATGACAGCTATTCTGCCTAAATCCCTGTGCAGTAATTACATTCAGACAACCTGGCATTCTGTTGCAGGTCTAGCTGTGTAAAGCTTTCTTCTCTGTCCTGAATGGCTTCACTGTCACACTTCTGGCTTCCGCAGCAGCCTCCGAGGGGTGTGTAGATTTCAGTGGTAGGAACACGTCCTCACACCGAGATGCCTGTTCACAGCAATGGTGTATTGTTTGTGATTGCTAATGGAATAAGGACCACTCATTCCTTCTATTATTCCTAAAAACAGCATCTTCCACGTGAATATGCCGAAGCACAGGAACTATTTATTTCCCTGCATTTCTGGGCCATTAATACAAAAATTTATTGCTGTCTTGACAGGTATTGACAGCTTATCACAGATTTTGCACTGGTGCAGTGTGCAGCCATGTAAATCAGTTGCCAAATCACGCTAGTTTGTCCTGACAGCAGCTTGGAGTAGGTGCTAGGCCCAGAAACAGCTGTTTTGCAAATCCCAAAGCAGCTCAGGTGAAACCCTGTTCTGCATGCCTCACTTCTGTAAGTGGCATGACGAAAACACATCAGAAGTTTCCAGGGAAGAATCAAGACTGTAAAAGAACTGATGATAGAAGAACTTCCAAATGCCAGAAGAATCCAATTTTAATGGTGTCATTCTAAAATGAACCCTCTCAAAAACTGTCTTTTTTTTTTTTTTACAGAAAAAAGGAACAATCTGTCTACAAAGATAACACCGGGGACAGCAATTTCTTTCTCCCAGCTTCAATTACTTGCTTACTCATTTTCTTCCTCTTTTTAAATCTAAACCACTGTTCTGTGGGCTAGGAAGGCAGGCAATTACCTACCTGCTTCTACAGCACCTCTGCAAAAACTTTCCCTGGATCAAATCAGGAAATCATAGTAGTACATAAATGGATGTTGTCCCTCAGAGCTCAGGACAAGAAGAGTGGGAACTTTTAAAGTGAGATTTACAGTGAATTATGAATTGATAAACTTATGCTAGAAGTATCAACGAGCACAAAGACTCACCATTTACCCCTTCCCTAAATAAACCTGAAGTTTTACATGCAAACTGTTCCCATCTGTTCGTTTACACAAGAATTACAAATAAGGAAAAATGCTACATTTAAAAAATCAACATTTGTGAAGAGGTAGTCAGCTAAAATTCTTAATGAGGAAATATTTTTATCTTTCTATTTAACGACACTATATTCAAAGAGATGATGATGATGATGCACACAGCTACCATCATCCCACTTAATGAAATATAACAGTGACTTGGGAATTTTCAACCTCTATGTAATCAATGAAAGCAAGAACTGGCAGATTTGTTTTTCTCTTGATAACTATTTAAATATGCAAATATGAATATTTTTTCTTCCAAAGCCTATTTTTTTAATTTACAACAGAACTCAGTGCTAGAATGAAAATGTACCTGGAGGATTCCTGAATTAAAAAAAAACCCAAACAAACAAAACCACAAAAAACCCCACACTCTAACTCAAGTGAGAAGTATCCAAAGCTCAGCAACTGCTATCAATCTGAAAGAATATGAAGGAAATCACTGAAGACACTTTCAGTGCAAGTCATTTACATCACATCCCCACTATCCCACCATGTATAAGGACCTCCAGTATATTTCTACTGGATATCATTTTCATGATGGTTTACGAATTATAGTTGCATACAATGATGGTGGTTTTTCCTTTAACTAATTTCTAGCTCTTTTTAGCTCTGTGTTTTGGCAAACATTTGTCCATCTCTACCAGCAGGTAGAAATGTTGAGGTTTGTTTTTGCATTTGGTTGTTATTGCCATGACAGCTTTGGGATACATATTAGTAGACTACAAATGTTATGAAACTCCTTCCTACCGAGGTAAAGTGTTAAGCAACAGACTTTCTGGATCATGTTTGACCTCACCAATATGAACCCAACCTTCTCAATAGCAAAGAAATTTTAAGTGCAATCTGCACATCATTTGCCCTGCGAAAGATAAAAAAGCAATAATTTGACTACTGTGTATCCTTAATTCATTGAGCTACTATGTAACCTAATGTAAAGAACAATAGAGTTCTATGTAAGTCACCACCAGAAATCTGTCCCAGTCATGAAAAGATCCTATAGTGGTAAAAATTGCAAAAAATCTGAATGTTAAGGAGGTGCAATTAAATCATCTAAAAATCATTAAATAGACCATAACAGGCATGTCAAAAGCACTACATACTTTCAGTCATGAATAAATTACACATTATAAAGCAAGACAAAAAGCTCTTGCATAATTCTTTGTAGTTTACACGTGCCTATATTACATGGAGCTAATGCTTTGGATTCCAAAATCTTAAACCCTATGGGCTGCCAATAATTTGAAAGCCTAGAAGAATCCAAAATTACTGCTGTACCTCAGAGTGATCACATCTCGTCCAATGCATGAAAACTGTAAGCCACCCTTCAGGTTTTATTTTAGTTAATAAGGGCAAATTTTAAAGTTAGATACATGTTTAGCACTTCACAGATTGTTGACTTGTTATTACTGAAGTAATGTTTACTGGGCAAACGTAGCTATCAAGCAGTAACAGGTCATGTAGGGATATATAGAATGAATCAGTAGGATGTAGTCATTTCAATTAAATCTTTTCAGCGTGGAAAATTACTTTCCGATATCTCACCGTGTCCACTGAGCTTACAGAAAAAACAGAATAAGGAGTCAAACACTCAGTTGCAGATATAGCTGGACTGGGTCAAAAAACTAAAAGCCATACTAGTTCATTTACTGAGATTACCAGATCACTTTACAGCCAGACCCTGCCAGATTTCCTGTCTACCTTGACTTTTTGGGCAAAGTCAGTCCACTTTAGATTAAACTGCTGCCGGATGAGATGTGAGCTCGTCCAGATGGCTTTCACTGCAGGGAATTAGGGACCCGTCCCATGGGACTTTCTAGAGGCTCATCTGCAAGGGTGTGAAGCAGGTGTCCCTCCAGCCAGGGCTGCTGGAGAGCAACCAAGAGCTACAGCTCTTACAAAATCACGATGGAATATATTACCCATGTCCTGACCAGCAAGACACTTTTGTATCGTTTGAACTACAACACCCATGAAGAACACGGGAAAGAGCTGGCACAGAGTACCCCCAACCTAAAAAGAACTACTGTTATAAATACAGGCTTTTTAATGACTTTTGGGTGTGTTGGGAGATGACTGGTTTAATTTTACCAATGTCATTAAAGCAGTTTGCCTTCTCTATAGAGACAGGATCTAAAGCGCGAGTTCTCATCCTGCCCAGCAGGAGAATTATCAAGCTAGCAAGAAGACAGTTACGTGAGAAAGCAGGGTGAACAGTGCTAGCAGGAATAGCAAGCCAAAGAAATTAATCCATCTACACTTGGATACTGCAAACAAACACAGATTAAATGTTTTTAACTAGACAGAAGTCGTACCCCCAAGAACCAAAATCTACCTCAGTAATTTTATCTCCGTGACCCCTATCAAATGTGTCAATTAGTCAGACTTAGTGTTCCTAAGTCAAATTTTGTCATTACAAGCTTTTTTTGAGTTTGGGAAAATTTAATGGCTGCTGAGTAAGGTAGATTGTGACTTCCACTTATTATTTAAGCATAATGGCTCCATAATTCAGGAGAAATTCGGAGCTCTTCAACAGACATTTTTTACAACTTAAGGAAAAGATACAAAATAGTTAATGAGTGTACATATATATTTTAGCACATGGTCAAAACAAATGAGTTACATTGCCCATCAACAAGGAAAAAAAAGAATCTCTAGACCTTTTTATGAAGAAAAATGAAAATTTCAAAACCAAATTGTGCCAAATTTTGGGCTGCTTGAATCAGAGTTTTATAAGCCTAAGACTACTAGGAGAGAATATTTTTGATGGTTTCAGCTACACTCCAGGCAGTTTTATCTAAAGTTAACCTTTCTGACATAATATTTGCTTCTGTAATTTCAGGTGAAATAATTAAAACAACTTTCAGTTGTATTTCCTTTTAAAGAAAAATGACTTAAATTGTAGGCAATCAAGTAAAATCAAAGTCAATCAAGTAAAAATAATCGTTAGAACTTTCCTGAGGATGTGTATCTCCAGGAAGGCCACATGTGAAGCAGCCACTTAATTGCTGAAGTGGCCTCTCTCCTATGTCATCTCTCTGAAGAGTGAAATTTTTAATGGGATCCTTCCTGCTGCAGCAACTATCATCCCCAGTAAAGGATATGATGCTTGTGTACTATGGTAGGCACAACCCCAGAACAAGAAGATTGACATTCCATTTTTGCAGTGAATTCTAGTTCTCTTGGAATTTCATTGATACCAATGACTGTGGTGGCTGGGGACATCCCTTCCTCCATACAATCCGTGCTACTTTGAGGACAGAGAGCTTGGAAAGGAACCTAAACCCAAAACCAAGCATCATGAGGTAAGTTGGGATAGACCTTGCTCTCCCTTTCAATATATACTGTAGGAAGGTTTTGTGATTTTCCTTTCCAAATAAGCTGGCTAAAACCTCTGCCATGTGCAAAAGGAAAGGCCCAGGCTGTGTTCAGTTCAAACAGAGTAGAGAGCAGTCAGCCCTGTGTCTGAGAAAACCCCAGTTCAAAATCAATCATCCACATGAATCTACTGGCTGCCTAGCAGCCAGATACAACAGCTGTCCAAATTTAAAATGGAAAATTCCCAGAGCTCTGGAAAACAGAACCAGAATGGCTTTTGCAGCCAGGCACATGGACCCACAAAACTGGGTAAAAAAGCCGGCAAACACTTAGGAGCTCTGTGGGTCACACACTGACACTTCCTTTATTACCTGTGACCAGGTCGAGCTTCTAATAATCACAGAGGATAACATGAAAACTAACCTACAGCAAAGGAGCTGTCAACATATGTGATATTTTAGCTACCTTTGGATGGGCATTCCCAAGTACAAAATTACCAACTCTGCAGTCAAATCTTTCCCCTGCTGGTGCACAAACAGCCCGGCTCTGTAGATGTCGGGGACAGGCTTGGAATACAGGACCAGTACCTCCTAAAATCTTTGAGTTCATATTCTGCCTTAAGTCAACAATAACTTATGCCCATCCTGTAGGATACCCTCATCTGTCCTCAATAGTGAGGTAATTAAAAAAAACAAAAAACAACAAACCAACAAAACAAAACTAAAAACCAAACCAAACCAAACCAAAAACTCAAACCAAAAACCCCCCAAAAAGCAAACCACAAAGATAAAAAAACCACTGGATCCATTCATTAGAGAATTTCAGTTCCCTTGACTTCCATTTTTCTTTGCCTCCCTCTACAGGAACGTGAAGCTCTTGTGACTAGAGTTGAGTTCTGCAAAATGCTGATATGTGTTGCATATCTCGGTGCTATTCTGCTCTGCCTTCAGTCTCCTCCAGACAAATGTCAAAAAGAGGATGGAGCTGCACCAAAATGTAGGAAGATTTTTTTTTTTTAAAAAAATAAGGAAACAAGGTTTGTGTAACAAGCTGTGACTACCTTTAACTACCAAAATATTCAGAATTCAGATCTGAAGGTGTTTTTAATTTGGGGAAATAAATTGATTATTTAAAAATAAGGTGCCTTTCTCCCTTTGTCTTTGAATTTATTCTCAGGCCTCAGTTAATGAAATCTCATATCCAAAAAGAATGTTTGTAACTCTTTGTAACTGAAGAAAATCTAAATATTTTGTATGTTATGCTATTTACCATCGTTTAAATATTATAACAGGCAAAAAAAACCCCATGAGGAATGAGAGGAGGAGGAAAAAGCAATATGCACATGTAAGTGACACACATATCTGTTTGCATGCATGCATACACTGACAAATTGTATAAACTTAAAAAAAAATTTGCTGTAATTAACATTAAATTGAATTTACACAGTTTCACAAAACTGCCATCATTTAATATCAAGCAAGGGTTTGTCTAGAATCAGCTATCCAAGCCAAGTCTTGCGAAACAGATGAAGCCCACACAACAAAGGAATAGAGATGTCATTATGTCTGACCAGTTTTGTGGGGGATGTTTCTCCATTTTTTTTTTTGTTTGCAAATTCTGAGACGTGTGGTACATAATATCCAGAGAAAGACATCCATGATCCATCTACCTCCCAGTGAAGGGGTCAGAAAACAATTCTTCTGTTATGATACGCTTGAAACAAACTATTCAGCCCAACTACATTCAAATCCATGGAGCTTGCCTGCCCCCACGAGTTCATAACTGGGATGCACATAAAAAAGAAAACAATTCAGTGAAACCATAAATAGTGCATATTAAAAAAACCCAAAACCAAACAGAAATGCAATGCTCCATTGTGCCTAATTTTAAATTAGCACATTTACATTTGTTAGAGGATTTTCTTCAAAAGAAGCATGCTTTTTCAAAGCACAAAGAGTTTAATATTTTTATTTTACAAGTTCACAATTGAAAATACTGGAAAGGTATAAAAATACTAAATAAACAAACTTTTATTGCCCCTTCTCGAAACAACTGTCTTCATTAAGAAACTGATTTAAAGGATGATTCCTTCAACTAATGTTTATAATAAGCATAAAATCGTAAAATAAAGTATTTTAAAAATCAAAACACAAAAGGATTGACATTATAGAGAGACACACAACCACAGATATTTCATTCTGGTTTGTTTTAACTTCATTGTTAAAGTGATACTCAAAGGTCAAAGAAGCTCAGTGGCTCATCAAGATTTTTTTTCTTTCTTTTAAATCTGTTCTCCTCTGGAAGGACTAAAGCTAAGAGGAATTCAGCTGCTTATGGTAAAAGGCTCGTTTATTAATTTTACCAATGTTCAAATTGTTAGATGTCCATAGCTCCTGACAAGCAGTCCTGGGAAATCATGTGCAGCTGCATGGTAAACAAGAACATCAACTTTAACATATGGATTTTCTGGTCCCTGTTGCTGGTCACTACAAACATGCATCTGACCCAGGTACCTCATCCTGTGCATATCAGCTCAGATCAACAGCATCAAGTTTCTAGTACTTGAAAGTTAGTAGCTTCTCTACTGCACAGATGTCATCCATCACACATGCCATCAGGTCTGGCTTTCCTGGTTACAACATAACCCATTTTAGTTAATAAGAAAAAGTTCCTCAAGTTTTCACCCAGCCCTTTAAAACCTCATGCTTCCAAACAGCAGAAATTCTCTTGCATTCTTCTGTTAGCACTCAGGATCAGCAGACAGCAGTCTGACAAAGAAGAAAAACTGCACTACCTGTGGGATTTACAGATCAATTCAGAGTTTTCACCACCCAATTCATTTTTTGTCATTCTTGAATATTTATTCCACACTGCAATCACACTTGGCTCAGAAGATGTGAGGTCCCCCGAGAGCATCTGCCCCTGCGGCCAGAGGAGATCACTCCTCTCTCTTGGGGGGGTTGCACTGTCTCAGAACAGAATGAGTTAAACGACATGAACAGCACGGCTGACTTGCTAAAGTTGGTCCAGCAGGAGCTACGAGAAAAGCCATGAGAAAGATACATGAGCAAAACCTACAGAAATCGCATCCTTGTGCACAGAACAGAACACCCTGCTGTAGATTGCAGAACATCCTGCAGCAAGATAAGCAAGAGCACAAAAGAAAAAGCAACAGTGTAGCTTGCTGTGCATTAGCCAGCACGCTAAACCAGTATAAATATCTGTGCCTTTCTTCAATAAACATCCTTGCATCACCGATGCTTGGTCCGTGTGTTCCACTCGCCGTCACTGCATCCCCACTCACATGTAGGGCAACCGAGCTGCTCCCCTGCTTGTGCCCAGCAGGCATCTGCCCACACCTTCTTGCACTCTTCAAAGTGCTCCAGGGGCTTAACAAAGAGATTTGTGGATCAAACACTATCCCTGGGGCCTACCCTGCTCTAAGTTATACCAGAGGAGATATCTCCCACCACCACACAAGACCTCAGCAAATCTAAGCGTCAGTGTGGAGAGTGGAGTTTCAGCATGAACTTTGCCAAGCTGCAAACCTCAGCGGGGAGTGCTCCATTCTGCCTGCAGCAATCCTGTTTTCAGCACAGCCCCGGTTTTCCACAGCCTAGCACCAAACACATGGCATGGCATGGAACCGTGGAATGCTTTGCTTATGGCAAATAGTAACTTAGAACTGTGAAACTCTGCTTATGGGAAAAAATACAATAGGTCACACACCTTTGAGCTCCTAGCAGCACCAAGCATGAGAGTAAACTTGAGGGATTTCTGGATTTCTGCCTCTCAGGTTTGAAAAGAGATTGATGCTTTGCTGCTAATGCTCACATTTGCAGAAGGTAGCCTGAGATGGCATCAAATGTAAGTTTTTCTGATTAGATCTATAATTACATTTACAAAATCCTGTCTTTTACAGATTTCTAGAAATTCCTTAGGTGTTAAAAAAAAAAAAAAAAGAAGGAACTAAAAATCTCAGACTGCAAGAAAGCATCCCTGACACAGAGCCTACACAAGGCTGAAAAATACTGAGACTTAGGAACAAACTATTATTTTGAGGGGGATAAAATATCTCACCAGTAAGTGCCAGAAAGGAAACTATTTACAGTCCACTGTATAACAAACCATAAAATGCAAGCCAAATTAAGTAACCCACAGAGTTACTTAATCAAACATCAAACATCTGCTGGCATTCAACTGAGAAATGGGAATTTACAGCCCAGAACAGTTATTTCTACCATGTCTAAGGCTGAAAAGATTCTGCATCCATGCAAGCGAGCTGCTGAAAAACTTTGGTGAGCAACTGACATCTGGTGTGATACTGGTGCCCTCTGCTGTCAAATATTACACTCCAGTTAAAAGCTTTCTTTTAAAATGAGGTTTTGCTATACTCCAAAAAATATCGAGCTGTATACAGTGGGGAAACCAAGTATTTCTATCTGTAGGTGAATTACAAAGAAAAACGATCCTGACAGACATTCAGTGTTACTGTAGAGAGAAGAGCTAAGTACTCTCTTAGAAAAGAATATGTGAAACTTCCACGTGGAGCTCCATATTGTAAAACTAAGTAAAATATTCATCCAATAAATTAAAACATTCCTTTGTTTTTCAATAAGCATAGCGGAGACTGCAGAAAGTGAAATGGAGACTTTGTGAATTTGGTTTTGGTTTTGTTTTTTAGTTTATTTTCAGGAAATAAACTAAAAATGTCCCCTTTCAGACAGAATTATCTCCATTTAGCTTCAGAAAAATTAACTGTAAAATTAACAACTGGCTTGAAGATTGCGGCTCCTCCAAATGCCAGTATAGACTAATAAAACCATTAGTTACATCTTTAGTATCATCATCAGTTCATTTATATATCCTTACTCTTCCATTCTGTTTTTCTTTTCTTGTAGTTCAGGTATTTTGTTCACCTTTGTCATGCAAGTTTCAGCACCTTTCTTGTGGTTGCTCTGCCTGAGATACAGCAAGCAGCAATGTTCACAGAAAGACCGGGGAAGCAGGATGTCAAAAGCAGAGGGAAACTTGAGAAAAATGTCTAAATTGCAGGTAAATCTGGTTGTGCCACCTGCAGTTCAGGTTGTCTGGCAGTTTCCATTTTTAAATTTTCATTTCAGATACTTTTCAATTATTTTAAGTGTTAGAACAGAATACCTAACCTTTTCTTTCTGTTCAGAAGCCTTAGCAAGTTTTAGCAAATTATTTGATCATTTTTAGGAATGTTTTATTAAGCACTGCACTGCTCTAACTAAATGAATTTTTACACAATTGTTTTGTCAAAATCCCAGCCAACTCATTTTATGCAAGAAAAACTTCTAAGACTTGCTCTTGTGTAAGTCCTGAAATTCCTTTTGCACATGGGCTGCATTTGGCTGCGTTATAAACACTCAGCATTAACTGAATTTAATGAAACTCTTTGAAACACACACAGGTTTTTTCTGAAGATGTTGCCTTTCCTGAGCATTCCCTGGCCCCATCTTCCAGGCACAGAGAAAAAAGCAAACCAGGAGTGGAGTGGAAAGAGAGGATAAGTAGAAGGGCACAGAGAATAGTGAGAGGTGAGTGTCAAAGCCAGGAAGGAATTTGTGAGTGGAAAGGCTTAGAAGAAGAAGTGCAAGAGTGCTAGGGCAGAAAACAAGACAGATGGTGCACACAATATTAGTAAAATTCACAAGTATTTCAAACATTCACATCAGTTTAAATGTTTTCATTGTTTCAAGATCAATATTACTTGAGGTCCTGGGCTGTTATTCCCAGTGATCAGACCATGTTCTTGTGATACTCCTGTACACAACAACAGGATTATACAGATAAAAGTTACTCTGTGAAAACAGAAAAGACAGAACTGGTCCTCAAGATCTGTTTTGTCTCAAACACTTCCTAATAAGTGTTTACGAAAGCAAATACAGTCATATGAAGCTCCAACTCTGTCTCTTTACTTAAAAGATTATCAAATACTGACAGTGACAGTCACTATTACAACTACAGTCTTTCTTAACACCTAGAAATAAATAGGTATGATTGGTCTTCATCTTCCAAAACTTACCCTGAGGAATAAATCAGTAATGGCTTGTTCATAAGATAGCTGCTGAAAAATTGCAGCTTCAAGATGAAATGACAGGAGAATGAAGCTCGCAAGCGATGGAGAAGAGCAACCTCTAGTGGTTGTAAAGGTAAAAACGAGAGGAGAAAACCTATCTACAGTCCTGTCTTATCCCACTGGTCCAACATTAAAGGGAATTTCAGTGGCAAAGGGCAGAGCATGGGATTTTTTTACCTGGACAGACCATCTGAAATATTTAATTCTGCTAAATAAAAGGATACTCAAATCTGTGAAAACTATGTATTGCAATGAAAAGAGAGGAGAAGAGAATCTCCTTTCTGGTGGAGTACTATAGGACATGGATTTTGCTGTGCTGAAAGGTGCTTAATTATTAGCTGTCATTACTAAATGACAAGGGGTTTTACTTTAGAATAAACCATTGTTACATAAAGAAATATGGCAACTGACCTGAGGCTCTGCCACTTCTGTTTTGAGGCAAAGCAGCCTCAGCCAATGCATATCTGAATAGCTCAGCAAAAGAAAATCTTCCCAGAGCTGGGTTTTTTCCACAGCAACAAGTGATTTCACAAGTTTTGAAATAGTAGATCGAGAAAGAGAGAGTTGTAGGAGTAGAAAGAGTGGAGGAGGATGGAAAACTACTAATAGCTTTCAGTAGTACAGACAATCTGTCATCTATGCTGTTCTACCATTAAGCCAGGGATTAAATCTTAACAATCTAAAATTTAAAAAGGAACAGATCTCAAACTCAAAAAGGATCAGGTCTAGTTTGGCACATGTGCAGCATTGTTCTAAAAATGTTCCTCTGCCACTGCCAAAGCCAACAAGAGAACCTAAATGTAAGGATGCATTGCTTTTGTTAGAGTTGAAAAGCTTTCCCAAAGGATAAAAACCTATGATCACTGCAGAGTATCACCTACCAGAGGAAGCAATAGGAAGATGAGAACCAAATAGCTGCAGGCGACCGTTCATAATCTTTGTGATGAGCTTTTCAGCATTTTAGACCAGTTCCAGATTTCAGTCTTAAATCATAAAACTTCAGCTTCCTGTTCAGGGCTTTCCCAGTCCTACAACTCATAACATTGTAAGACTTTAAATATTCAGGCCTTCCTTCTTTTAGGAAGAAAAAGGATGACCATCCTCAGGTCTGCAACAAGAATAGTAAAGTAAATGGAGTCTGCTTCTGTCCATCTCCCTCTCACCCAGTCTCCTAAGAAAGTTTTATCCTCCCTAGCCAGGCAAACTGATGCCATTAATGCAGCTGGAACAAAGAGGCTTCAGAGATCCAGCTGACATTAGTAACTCCATAGAATTTAAGGACTATTCAAACTTCTGCAGGGTTTGGCATCCCAACTCCATCCCAGTCTTACCCCGTTTTAACTTTTTAGAGCCCAACTCCATCTACTGCTTAATTGACTACCACTCATCCTCACCATGCAAATTACCTAGAATTGTGCACTGCTCTTTCACTGCACGACTTCACTTTGATTCTTTACGTTCTGACAGTCAATAATAAAGGGTGAATGATCATCACACAACAACCTAATTATTTGTCTACTGCCTTTCTATCAATGCAAATCTGATTTTTTTTTTTGAATACACACACACCATCGCCAGTAAACCTGTGACTCAAATCTGCAGTCAAATAATTTAGCATTAATAGTAGGCTATAATATATCAACAGTTGAAGTTAAACTGTTCAAAACTAGGATGCGACTATTTCACAGCCCAGAATAATAAGCAAAAGGTAGCACCCTATCTTTGGAAAAAAAATTATTCTAACTGTGGTTGAACTATTCAAGTCACAGCCCCAAACGTTAGGGTAAAAAAAAGAAGAAAAGGAGAGCATTTTGCCTATAGATCAGTTAAGAGGTGGGGCTTGTAGTGCTGACTATTATTACAATGGCCAACACTTTCTATTTCTTGATGCTCTTCCCAGTTTTTAATATCTTGGGCAGTATTTATTAGGCAACTGAAATTTTCACGCTGAGGCAAATGTTAATATTTGGTCCATCCATTTCTGAAAATCAAACACAGAAAAAATGCGATTTGTGCCTGTCTTTAGAAAGTTCTGACAACTTTCAGTGCAAAAGTTGGAAATGACTGAGCAGGCTTCATACTGATGGAGGAACAAACAGGGTGGGAGGAAGAGGTGGAGAGAGGGAGACTAGGGAAAGCCTAGAGGAGAACCCTATCATGAGGAGGGAGTGAGGATGTAAAAAACTGGAAAATCAGGGAGATTGCATCAATGAATAAGGTAATGAGGATGAGCGATCAGACATGCTGGAAGGAGACGGATCCAGCTGGATGTCAAAATGGAACAAAGAGCCCAAGGGGAGAGGGAAATCAAAACCAAAGACTAGGGAAAGAAATTGGGAGAGAAAGGCCAGAGATGCTAAGAATTTGGAAAGCAAGGCATGATAGCACAGACCAGGGAACCTCCAAACTACCAAAGATCAGTGAATAAACCCAGAAATAGCCTAAAGACAAAGATAGCAAAGTACAGAAATGAGGTGTGGTGTGCCAGCCTTGGCCAGCAGCTATGCACCCACCCAATTGCTCCCTTACTCCCCTCCTCAACAGAGCAAGGGCAGGAAAAGGACAGAAAAGCTGGCTGGCCAAGATAAGGACAGGGAGACTGTTCCATCATGGGCAAAACAGACTTGACTTCTGTAAAGTCAATTCAACTCACTGCCAATTAAAATAGATTTGAAAAGTGAAAACAAACATTAAAACACTTTCTTCCCTCTGTGCTTTTCCAAAGCTTAAACTTAATCCTTCACTCTCAAATCCTGGGGCAGGGGCAGGACACAGATAGAGCGTGTCATGAAAATGAGGGAGGGGGAAAAGAAGCTCCCAAGTGAGCATGAGGAAATTACACGCACCAGAGCTCCACTAGGTAGGTTGAAGAGCACAGCAATTAGAGGTTGGAGTCATTTGAGTTTGCCCCTCTTGCAGGTAATGATTGCAAGGTATTAACTACATTATTGCAAATTATTTTCCCCATAACCTCCTTTCAGCAGAGACAAGGGACTCCATCTGGGGAATACAACATGAAATGAAGGAGGTTACTGTGGACAGTCAGTTCATGAACTATTCCAAAAGACCATGAGAAGCACCACAGAAGAACCTATGAGAAAACTGTTAGTTATTATATTCAAAGTGCTACTTGGATACTGTGCTGCACAACAAGGGATTTTTGAAGAAGATGATCAAAAGATAAAGTACCTGATCATCTGGGATGTGAAGGACAGAAAAAAATACAACTCTGAAAGTAATCTCAGAAGCTCTTCAGGTCTACATTTTGCCTAAGGCATGCTTTAGCTAACTTTCAACTGTTTTTGAAGTTTCTTTCCAAAACTTTTTGGACAAATCCTCCAAAATATCTATTCTGGTGCTGCTTCTCCTCGTATTAGAAAGTTTTTGCAATGTCTAACAAATCAACTATGCAGCCATTTAAGTCATCCATCTAATTACTCATGTCTTTCTTCAGACTGCTCTAAGCAACCTTGGTTGGTGGTGGTTTTTTCTTTCCCATAGTCCTGCTTAGTTTTCTGGACCCACCATTGTGAAATGTATTATATAAGCCTTTTCATAAAGGATTGACCTCCATCTTTGAAGTTGTAGTGAATTCTGTCCCCATTATTCCAATTAAAAATCTCTCCCATAAATGAATTGCCATCACTGCCTTTTACTTTATACATGGCTTTCTCCCTCTCAGCATTGGCACACACTCTTGAGATTTCCACAGCATTCAGCCTGATGGGCTAAAAGGACAACCTTTTTAAGTCAACTCTTGCAAGACATCTCCCTCATCACTTTATGAGCTTCACCCTCTGCACACATCTTGCATTCAGCCAGTCCACAAGTCACTGAAGAGTTTACGGAAATTATACAGTGTTCTAAATAATGTCTAAGAAATGCAAAAAACGGCCTCAACAGTTTATATGCTCTGAAAATGTCTTTCCAGATATATTGTAGCTTAACATTGAACATTTTTTTGTGGCTACATCACACAATCTCTCCTATCTTTTCCCACAGAAAAGACATCTGACTGCAGATGAAACTCTTGCCGGGGTCCCAAATTGACACCACTGCTCTTTGTATGACTGCATAAAATAACATTATTTCTGTTTCTGTAATCCAAAAGATCATCTAATTTGTGAATGACATGGTGATTCTTTCATCACTGCTTCCCCCATTTGTTTCATCAGAAGATTTCTTCAGCATATGTTCACTTTCTTATCCTACCACCACTAATAACTTGAAAGTCAAGCCGATGCCTGCCTTTTGAAGAACATCCCACCATTCTCAACTTCCCTTTTGTCACCTTCTATCAGATAGTTCCTTGCTGATTTCATATCTCCTTCATTAACCAACATTTTATTTTGCTATACTAATAAATTCCAGTATAGCACAGCAAAATTATGAAATCACTCTCTTTCCATGTTGGCTTTTTGCATTTATAAAAACCATTTATATTTAATTGAAGAAAATAAAAAAAACCCAAAACAAACAAACAAAAACCCTCAGAAGCTCTACACACTGGAAACTTGAGAAAAACTGTTCTAGGATAAGGTTATTGGAGTTGTTTTTTCCAACATATTAACTCAGGTTTCTTAGAATTGTCCAGAGCTGCCTATAAAAAAATGCATTCACTATAACTTCTCAACGACAGGAGTGCTGTTTAAAGAATTATGATGACAACAGATAGGATTATGAATTCTTTTGTAATTATTTTCTACCTCAATGATGAGAATTAAGTTTACTCAAATGCGAGGGGGAGTATTCAGGCTATTTAATTTGCAATTGACTCAGAAAATAATAAATATTTCAATAGGGTGGAGTGTATCCCAGATCTCCTAACTGGGTCATTTTTGTTGTATTCATCAGCATTTTAATAAATCTCACTACTATCTCATCTGAAAATCTCTTTACTTGGTCATCACAACAATCTGGTGAGGTCCTGTGGTTGCTTTAGCTGAGTGTAGGTTTCTAATTGGGCAGTTTTACAAATTACATTGTAAGCTTCTGAAACCATGTCTGGACTTTGTCTCTTTTTGATGTTATATTTGTAGTGAGGCAAGGCTTTTTGATGTGGCTGAGAAAAATAAACAGAATTCTTGCATTTCCCATACAGAAAGAGAACAAGCAGTCCAGGAACAACTTAATAGCTAGACATGGATTTACTCTCTCCCTTGAAATGAATATTTAATCAGCTCAAGAAATTGCCTTCCTGACCATCAGCACCAGTGGAATGAAGACAGCATTCAAAGTCAGACTCCTGTTTGGCAGGTTTCTTGCGCCACACGGCCAAAGCAGAGGGGAGACAAACTTCACACTGTTCAGATCATGATCAGTTTGCTGAGGCAATCCTCAACTTGCAGTTGATGAAAGCATTGAAGACACTTTATTGAAAAGAAGCAGATGGGGTGAAGGCAACCAGGAGTCAGAACATTGCCCATGTGCAAGGCTAGGGATAACCAGTCAGATTTCACAAAAGGTCCTGCTTCCTTCCCCAGCCCTGCGAGGAAGGTAATGCTCCTCTTCAGCTGTTAAAAAGAGTTGTACATGCAGTGTCACCTGGACTCTTAGCTCAAAGCAAAGCTTCCGTGCAAGAGTAGAATAACTCTCCTCCAGTTCACTGTCGACATTTTTATTATTTGCACTTTGCCTCATCATACTGCTAATAGGATAACCTGCCTCCCATTAGGGCTCTTCCTATGGTGCTTCTTTCACAGCTTACTTTCATATATTGCTTCTTATCTCCCACTATGCTTCCCTACATTTTCTTCACTGCTTTAATCCCAGTTCCCATTCCCTCCTAAACTTTGCTCCCCATCCCCTTTTGAAAGGCTATCATAATCAAACAGTAAACAGTGCTGCAGTTACCCTTGACAACTGCCAGAGTGTTTTCAGTAGGCTTCCCAATGAACAGCTCAAATGGGAGTAATGAAGCTGAGGGATGAGTCAACAACAAAAAAAAAAAAAACCCACACTGAGCTTCAAAAGCTTCTTCAAAGCACTAGCTTTGCTATCATGCTTACAACCTCAAAATGCCAAGTTCCCCCCTTCCCGTCTATTTACTTAATAGCTCCTTACAGATACAACAGTATCCAGCAGCAATTTTTTTCCTCACTCATCAGTAATGAAAACAACAATCAGAACAGAGAAAGCCTCTACCCAGTTCCCTTGTGGTTTTGGGAGAATCGAGCCCTATGCCGCAGAGCTGGGCAGAGCACTCAGACTGCACAGCGAGCTCCAGTTTGCACCAAGAGTGCTGAAAACCTCTCTGTCTGTAACTGTGGCTACTGTACAATATTCAGTGTATATTTGCTAGGCCAACAGGACAGTAATGAATCACAGGAGATATGAAGCATACCATTTTACAATAAATCAAGATATTAATTCAGTGTACATGTGCACACTCTGTTTCCAGAGGGGAGGAAATACATATTATTAGTATGCAACAGTATAGCCAGATCGTGCTCTGCTCCCCAACACGCTTCTAGGCAAGACCAGAACTCCAATTCATCTGATTAAGGCAGGGTAGAAGAGATTCTGCATCCCTCATTCACAGATTGAAGGACCTTAAGCAAGCAAAACACAAGGCACTATAAGTGAACACCACAGAGTTGTACCCCAGATTTATCGTGCCCATCAGTCCCTATTATTGCTAACAAACTACAGTGACTTTACAGGGCTGTCGCAGAACCATTAGGCAATGCTTGTTCATCCAAGATAGCATTAAGGGTTAGATTCTAGTGATGGCATGTCATGCAAAACTACATGCTTAAACTTCAGGTAGTTATTTCTTCCAGCTGGAATAATAGAATTGTTTAGGTTGGAAAAGACCTCTAAGATCATTGAGTCCAACTGCGCCCTGATCACCACTAATCTATGTCCCTAAGTGCCAGATCCACACGTCTTTTAAACACCTCCAGGGTCCATGACTCAACCACTTCCTTGGGCAGCCTGTTCCAATGGTTAGCAACCCTTTCCATGAAGAAATTTTATGTAATATCCAATCTAAAACTCTCTTGTCCCGTCACGTGTTACTTGGGAGAAGAGACTGACCCCCACATGGCTACAACCGCCTTCCAGGGAGTTTTAGAGAGCAATGAGGTCTCCCAATGCCTGTTTTTCTCCAGGCTAAACACCCCCATCTACCTCAGCTGCTCTTCATCAGCATTGTGCTCCAGACCCTTCACCAGCTCCTTTTGCCCTTCTCTGGACAAACTCTAGCACCTCAATGTCCTTCTGACTGAACACAGAATTCGAGGTGTGGCCTCCCCAGTGCCGAATACAGGGGAACAATGCCTGGTCCTGCCCTGGTCCTGCTGGTCACACTATTGCTGATACAGGCCAGGATGCCATGGTCCTTCTTGGCCATCTGGGCACATGCTGGCTCATGGTCAGCCAGCTGTTGACCAACATCCCAGGGTTCTTTTCCTCTGAGCAGCTTTCCAGACACACTTCCCCAAGTCTGGAGCATTGCATGGGGTTGCAGGACCCAGCACTTTGCCTTATTTAACCTCATACAGTTGGCCTCAATTATCTTCCACACACTCCAGGAATCTTTTAGACTGTTTGCTGTATCATGTGTCCCGCTGACAGCTGCTAAGTTCAAAGTGCCCCATGAGAACAAGGGTTAGAGATATTGAGACTTCTCTCAGATGCTTATGGGATATTTTGCCTGCTTTTTTCATCCTGGTTATGTGGCCTATAACAGACTCCCACCATGACATCTGCCTCATTGACCTTCCTCCTGGTCCTTGCCCTTAAACACTCAATCCTGTTGTCACCATCACGAAGCTCTGGGCAGTCCAAACACTCCCTAACATACAGGGCTACTCCCTTACCTCTCCTTCCTTGCCTATCCCTTGTAAAGAGTTTAGAGTGTCCATTCCAGCACCCTGGCTTCTGCTAAAGCTGTCACTTGGAGTTAGCAGGATTTCTGGGGAAGGGGAGGAAAATTATTCTCTTTTAGGAAATAGAAGGCCAAGCAAGAGAAGTGACTGATGAAAAGATGTACTATAATGGATGCCCTCACTCACTTTCAGAGGACCTTCACACAAAAATACTCACAATAAATCCAAGTTTTTTATAGTCTCGTGTGTACATAGATTTGCGTTTCTCCATACTGCCACTGCTGTTGTTAGGTTCCAATTCGGCATCAAATGCAATTCTTCGGAGTTCAAATATGATATCCCGCTGAGCCTATGTTAGAACAAGGTTAAAAAAAATTGGTTAAAATAACTTATCTCTTACTTAAATAAACAATACCACAAAAGGTGTTTCAAAACACGGTATTCCCCACTACTGCCCAAACTTTTTGTGTCTAAATTCCCCGCTTCATACTTAGAGAGACAGTCAGCAAGAATGACCTTATGGTTCGCACTTTCAAACGGGCTCACATTCGTAAGATTCACATGCAGTTGCTTAAGCGTTGACTTCCAGAAGCGTTACCCATGTTAGCAAGGCCTCTGACTACACAATTTTAACCACAGAAGCCAAGAGCACACACGTTTCAAATTAAGCTGATAATTAAGCACCTTGCTGGATGAACTCAAAATGACTCAGCGCTCTGCATTCAGTTTGGTAACCACTTATTATTGCTACCGCAGAAATAGGCAAGAGAGGAATTACTGCAGCTGGAAATGTCTCAAGACAGTGATAACCACCCTACCATCAATACTAACAGCACTGTGTTAGTCACTCTCTATGGAGATATGCACTAATTGACTGCATGTACATTCCCAAGAGTCAAAAGTTCCCACCTCTGACTTAGGAAGCATAAAATCCTACAGCATGTTGTTACTTATGTTTACAACTATCTCAGTCTCCCACCTTCTCCAAATTATCAGGAAGTCTTAAGATAACTTCAGGTTAAAAATGAAATCAGGTTCCTCCTTGTACAGGGCCTAAAAGAAGGCCACAAAAATTAAAGAAACGAAACACATCATCCCCATGGCTCATCGACCCTATATTTAAATCCCTTGAATGTCCTAGTGGAATGTCACTTTTTGTACAATGAACAATATCAAAGTTGATGTCTGCACACAGCAAGCAATAAACAAATGAAAAACTACTTTATAGGTTCCCAGTAACAAAAGCAGGGTTTATTGTCACACAATTTAACTTCAACTCAAGCATGCCCGAGAGTTTTCATGCAAACACTGAGTTTAGCTCTACAGAAGTACTTTTAGGAAGGACCAATACATCTCTATTGCTTCTGAGAAGGACACAAAGGAAACAAATGCTGGACAGATGCTCAGAGTTTCTGCTCAGGAAGACAGGAAATTCAGTTCATGAAACTACATGCTAAAGAGAACTGCCTGGCCATTTTGTTGTACTTTTGCACGAGGAATGAGATAGCCAGTGCATCTTCTTACAACCAAAGAACATAACTTCACAGAGAGAGAAAACGAATGACTTATGTAAATGTTCCTAGCAAGTGGTTTTTTTCCCTCCATGAAGAGCTTTAGATACATCACTGAGGAGTTTTCTTCTTCTTGCTAAGACCAGATCATGCCAGATGCTTACCTGATCTTGTGGATCCATTTTTGTCATCATTCTGTCTTCCAGAAGATTAAAGGTAAGTACTTGCAGAACGTATAGCTGGTGTGCCATTTCATTATTGATGGCCCTCTGTGCCCTGATAACATGCTGCAAAGAGAGAGAGACAGACTTTGGTGAATCAGAAAATTAGAGGTGTTTCCATTTCTAGGTATGTGCTTGCTATGCAATAGTGTATGTATACTCCAGCAATGGAAAAAAACCCAAAACAACCAAAACCCACCAAACACACAAAAACCCCCCACAGAAAATCAAACCAGGACTAGCACTACTGATTCAGATACTGTGTAAGTAACTTAAGGAGGCAGGACTTTACACTAGACAGGGTCTGTGCATACACTGAGAAGTAGCATTAAAAAAAACAGTGCTGAGAAGTCACTTCAAAGAAAAATTAATTCCATCCCAAGAGCATTAGAGCTCTGTATTTTATTTATTTTTTTCTAAGAGCTTATATTAAGAAAATATTTAAGAGAGTAGCTGTCTGAGCAGAAAAGTTTTAAGGCTGCAAACACAGCCAGAGAATATAGTGATGTAACAGGGCTCAGCAGGGAGTCAGCATCACACCACAATCCTGCCCCTACTAGATAACTCCATTCTGTATGAGGAAGACTGCTTAGAAATACATTAGTATATGATGCCCTATATGTGCAGAATTATCCCATTCAGAAAGCAAACACAAAACTGATGGACAATTTAAAAATCCCTAGTGTGCCAAAAACACCTAGTGGTTTTATATGGGAAACAGACCCAGGCCTCTAAACACAGCAAAGTACATAAGGAAAGACTCATCGAGTAGGAGATGGATACATCAACTGATGTTGTACAGTTCCAGAGAATGAAAGACTCTGTCTGTCAAAAGGCACTGGAGCATTTTATGACAATAAATAAACACCTAAGAATATTACCCATGTGATTATTCCAGGCTTCTTATGAACTCAAACGGTGTAAAAACATGCCTTGTAAAATAAATTCTGGGGGCTTTGTATGCAGCACTGAAATTATGATGGTAAATGAGAAAGTGCGAGGGGTTGTTTGCTGTTGGGTTTGTTTTACACTCATTACAGAGAAAAAAATATTTTCCCTTGCTCCCTTGAAGATGTAATCTACTCCAAGGTCAAAGGCAAAATCCCTGAATTTCCATGATAGCAGATGCAGGTTTTCTATATTATATTCCTTAACTATTTCATCACCTTTACTTCATGCTTCTTTTGTGCAAGTCGTGACAAATTGTGTCAATAAAGACAGAATAATCAACAGAACTAAAAACCACAGAGGTATTCAATACCATATTTTCACGAGGCAACCACAATTTCTTTGACGGGGAAAATAACCCTTCAGAAAAGCAGTTTTGGAGCCATTCAGCCACCATTCAAGCTTTAACTTCTATATTACAAGGCTTCAAAACACAAAGGCAATTAAAATATATTAAGACCTATGAACACCAAAAATGGAGTCACTTTTTCTCTCTTCTACACAACAATAACTTTGAAAACCATATACTTACAGTTAAGATGATGGAACGAAGCTGCTTTTGTGCCAAAATATTTGCCATTTCCTGATATAGTAAAAAAAAAAAAAAAAAAAAATTAAAAAATAGCCAGAAGCAGGTATTTTTGCGTCATACCTAGACTTAAAACACACTGACTTAAAAGGTCTTCTATTTCTGCATTGTTACTTATAAATGAAAGGAAGCAGCATATCAGCATTATGACTGTATGCATTATTTGGGGGATCACAAAGTCAGATTACTCTACTTATGAGAAGAGAGACAAAGAAAGTTAAAAGCATGTCACAAGCTGAGGCCTTTGGTGATCCAAAACCAGCAGTAAAAGACTTCAGAAGAGACCTCCGTGGGTTCAAGAGAGTTTTTACACACTTGTTCAAGCACAGCCTTCCCCACAAGCAATACAGAAGGAAGCATGGGCTGGAAGCCAGCCAGGGCTTTAAAACAAGATGTCAAATAAAATGCTTATTTACTTAAATATTTCAGCTGTTTTAAAATCAAGTGCTCTAACTTTCATTCAATAAATCAGCCTACAACTCAGTACTGTTTCATTATAACAAATGATAATTCTCCCCCTTGCTATTTTAGTAGCAATGTTGACATTGGTCCACTCTTTTGCTTTAAATTAACTTGTCTTTCTAGATCTGTCTGAAATCACTATCGAGGTGAATACGCTTTTACTTTAATGCTTAAGCAGCTGATCCCAACTGTCCGTGCTGCAAACTGTCCTGCAATGCATAGGAGGGAATATTTTACACTTATCAAGCATAAGAGTCTAATCTTAACCATACCTACAAGAGCATGCCCTCCTTTTGAGTTCCATGAGCTTTTCCATCAGTGTAGAAATGTGCATACAAGTGTATGTGTGAGGAGATACGTTGCGTATGCAGTGCATTCATGCTGAACTTTGTGACAGCTGAAGATTAATGTAGAATATATACTAGTCACTTTTTTTATATAGAAAACTCCCCTAGAAAACAGAAAAACTGAGGCTATTACATTAAACCTGCAAAGAACGGATGGCTAAAGCACATCTGCAGAAACAGGGTAAATAAAGCAAGTGTTAGGCGAGAACTTGCTTGGAAAATTCTAATTGTGAGATGAGAGGCAGTCAGAGGTGTTGAACTGTTTTCTTTGTACCAGGTAAAGTACTGTGCTGCAACAGAGCATGGGAGTGATAAAGAAGGAACAAGGGACCAAAGACAAGAGAAACTCAGCTTTAGGGTTTAAACCTTTTCTGGCTGTGCAGGTTTCAATTGCACGTAACAGCAAAGGAGCAAAGGAATGGATGATATATAGATGGCTCCATCTCTTTCAGAAATGCACAACTGAGCTGCAGGGGGAGTGCCAGGCACATGATATACTTCAATGTTACTTGGAACAGACTGGCTGGATTTTTGTCAAAATCTATACCCACTGCCAAAAGATGAACAGGTACAGAATATAAGATGGTATTTCAGCATTCAATGCAAAGAAAAAAAAAAGGAAATTCTTGTATTTACTTTTTGAGAGGATTATCAAATAGTTACTCCTTTCTTATAGCTATCATTTAAAAAGCTGTTATCAAGATAGTGGGGGTTTTTTGTCACTGGACTAAAATTGATTGAAGCAACGAGCATTCAAAAAACCAAATATTGCATCAAAATCGACTTTGTCTCCAAAAAGGCTATATAGTCATTAGCAGCTAATAAGCTGCCTCTTCTACTACAAGTATTGTACTAACTGATGAGAACAAGAATTATCTGACCAAATTTGCCATCGCATTTCCCATAGCAACATCTCTGCAAAAAATGCAGACAAGTGCCAAAGAAGTGTTTGAAACATTCACGGTATCATTGCAATGCTCAAACTCTCAGCTCTTTCCCAATAGACTTTTTTATTTTCTTTTTTTATTAATAACCTAGGTTTCTCTAGATGATTTGGTCCTTGACAGGGGCAGAAGAAGCAAAGAAACCAGGGAGTCCTCATTAAAAAGAAAAATCGTGGACTTCTTGGGTTTTGCATTACAGAAACAGAGAGAGATAAAAAAAATAAGAGGGGAAAGAATTCAGACAGCAGCGCCAATTTAAATCGCTTCCTTAATTGCAGTGCAGTCATCCACATCATGCCTATAAGTCGGCAGCAGAGAGGGTGCCAAAGTTCCCGGAGTCATATGAGTTTTGGTGCAGCTTCTCACTTCTAACCATATTAGTAGTGAGAGCTGAACATTAACTTTTGAGTGCCCATCACCAGATAATTGCATGAGACTGCATCACCTCCATTCATTGTCAGAGAAAGACAGAGTTCAGTACGTGCCATCTGTTAATGCCATTTGGAAGGCAATGGACACCTACCTTCTTTATTGTATGGGTTACTAATTAGCCACAAGACAGATATAAAGAGAAACCGAACAGATTCTGACTGCATATTCTGGGTTATTAAAGGCTGAGGAAAATTTTCTGCAAGTGTCAGAGCTATTAGCCTTCAAAGGCAAAGCAGATCATTATCTCCTGATGATCATAAACTCCATGACTAACAATTTTGTGTCACAGCAGCAGGTACTACAGGTGAAGTGAAGTCTGCCTGGCTTACTGCCAGCCTCTCTAGGTGGTTACACTGCCAGCAAGGTACAGTTTTGCTTGCTGGCAATACACTGTATTACTGTCATCCAAGGAACACATGCCCACTGATTGATGCTAAAGTCTTATCTACATCTGACATTGCTCCTCCACTTCAAACATGACAAAGCATACCTTTCACAGAAACATAGTGGCAACCATTCACAAATGCAAAAAGCAAAATCTCTGGGTTTCTTACAAGGATCTACCATAGTTTTATGCCAAAATTGAAAGCTTTTACTCCAATTTTTGTTTATTAGGTGCCTTCTTGCCTTAATTACAGAAGACTGTATTGGAGGAAGAAGGAAAAAAGAGGGGGGTGAGGGATGGAAGAGCCTTTTTTCCTAATTAACCATGGTTATACTTTTCCCTATTTGCAATGTTAAAAATATTTTTAAGCACAAGAAACAAAACCTCAAAAACCAACCAACTCCCCCCCAAAACCCTCATTAGGGCTCTGATGTTTGTTTAAACAGTCTCCAGCATTTAAAAATGTAAATAAATCTTAGGAAAGTCCTTGTCAGAACTGATCAGCAACTCTCAGTGAACTTGTTCTGGACAGCAACAGTATGTCACCACAAGAATTATCATCACTGCTCCTGGTGACAGACTTGTTAAATAAATAAATGACTAAATCTGTTTTGACACAGGCTAATAAACATGGATAAAACTTCACTATTTCATAACACTTCACATTCCATCCCCATTTAACATCAAGTAGCAATCTTGAAATATTTCCTGATATCTGGCACTAAAATTAACTTAAAATAGCACACTATAAAAGTCATGAAATGCTTACGTAGCAAGATATTTTTGTTTTCAAAAGGAACATACTTTTTAATAAAAAATCTGAGGGGAAAACATTCTACCAAAAAATAGCCTGGTTTTACAAGCTGTGCTGGCAAAGAGTTCAGTACAATAAATACTACAGTCAGCCACAGTCAATATGGTTCATATGAGGTCACAGGGAACTACAAAAGCATGGAAGAATGCTTAATCCCTCCTAATACTGGTGCAAGATGGAGGTAGCTCCATGAAAATCAATTATATCCCAGCATGAAACAAAAGAACAAGTTTCAGTTTGAATTAACTGCAGGAAAAGTGTGACTGGGACAACTGCAGGTATGAATATGAAACACTTTTTTCTCCTACAGATGCATAGGTATACAAACCCCAGCGACCCACCTGCCTCTTGTCATCCGGTGCTTTAAGGAAGAGTGCATTTATTACAGCAATGGTATACGTCTGGATTTCTTGGTCTGTCCTGTTTGGAACAATGTTGTAAATGTGAGAGGAGAACATAAATGCACGTGAGCTGCAGAAACTGATCTTCCAGCTGCATTTCTGCAGGTAGAAGTGGAAGAGCTGTTTGCACTTCACGTTAACCACGTAAGTTAGATAACCAAGGTCAGTCATGACCAGGCTGTCTTTATTACTGAGAGAGAGATGATCTCCCAAAGGGAGACTCAGAATTCAAAAAAGGTGGAATGAACTGCCCCTTGAACTGCCACTGACCCTCCAGTGATCACAGCAAGAGTCTGACAAGCAGTTTCTGTCAGATGCACAACAGCTGGAGATAGGAAGAGGAATCTCCCCTAAAGGCTTCCGGAAATGAAGTGCCGGTATTAAAGCTTTTCAGGTGCATTGAAAATGTCCCAGGTAGGAGACAAGCATAACTATGCACAGTACCTTACTCTATGCTGCAAGAGGCAGTTTCCATCCATTTACGCACTTCACATTACTATTAAAGAAACAGCCCTTCCCTTTTCAAGTATACATTCAGCAAAAGTTGAGCAATTTTTGTCTTACACACTTCCCAGAGCCTGGCAGGCAAAACAAACCCCACCTGTATGCTAATGGCACTAAGCATTTCATTACTACAGCGTGCTCGTCTCTTCATTCCCCACTTTGAACTACACAGGTAGTTTATAGAAAAACAAACAAACAAACCCAAAACAAAACCGAACCAAAAAACCACAAAAAAAATCCTAATGACCAGGCAACTCCTGAAAGATTGTTACTTGTTACCCAGTCACTTGTATACAGGAATCATAAAGGAGGTTCAAGAAATGTCTTTATACCACTCTTTTTTCCCCCCAAATGTTGTGCTATTTTGGGGGGAAAAAAAAATCCACCATATCAAGTCACAGTCAAAGACACTCACCCCTGCAGATGTGGGATTAGCTGCCCAATTGTAATCTCCTGTGCTACTTTCTGGTACAGGTCGTGGCTATTGAGCACCATCGATTCCAGGATTGCCAGCGACCGCTGCAAGATGGAGATGTCCGAGGCAAATTTGTTCACGTAGCTCGCTATCTACAAACACAATCATTCAGACAATTTACATCCCGCCATGAAAACAGGGAAAGGTAAGAAAGAAAACTGTGGATGTGGTTCAGAAAGGCATTAGGATAAAAAGTGGTCTTGTCACAGTTATCAGCAAATACCTGAAAATGATCAACCAGGCACTGCATATACCCTCAAAGGACACAGTGGCACAGGTTCTACAGCTGGCACAAGTCACCAAAGGTTTATGTCAATATCTACATGACTGAAACGTATGCGTCATCATTACATTACAAACATGATAAATCAACATTAAAAACTTGAACAATTATATTTTTTGTGTGGAAAACTTTGGAAAAAACAAGGAAACTAGTTCTCATTCTCTCCAGCAAAAATTTGTGCAGTCAGTTTTCTGGCTTAAGGCAAATGTTTCAAAAGAGAAATTTATAATCTAGCTTTCTGGCAAAACGCATTCTAGAAAAACATGCCTTTTTTTCCTGCTTGCTGTTACCAATAATGCTGAAAGTTCTTTCCAGGTTACCAATTAAAACTCTGTCGAGGATCAGGACAACTGGTTCCATAACTCTGTCTAGAGTCCAGCTTTTCATTATAACCTTCCCTGTTACTGCAAGCTGCCACCAGGAAATGGCACATTAATTAAAACCAAGTTTGATCTCTGCTGTTTTGCAGTGTGGCAATGACAAGCTGCACACTCATCTGCAGAGTCAACACAGCTGTGCAGTAAGATGTGGCAACACGCGTTCTTCCGCATGCTGCCCAGCCCACGTACCCAGCTTCCCGGGAAGAAACCTGCCTTCTGCTGATGCAGGAAGCGAGAACAGCACGGGTTTTCTTCAAATACACAGATACCAGCACAGTCAAAATGAAAGGCACCCCAGAAAGCACAGACAGAAGAAAGGTGTGACCACAGTTACTTGCTCTCTACAGCCAAATAAGAGACTACAGCGACCCTGTCTCAAGTTTAATATGTTCCTTCCAGAAAAGTTCACACATCTCTTCAGTACTCGTGCTTCAAGCCACTACTGTAGTTATACTGCTTCCAATTCTGGATGCTTGCTTAGACCTAAGAATTGTTTTCCTTTAGGAGGAAGAAAGGCATTCCCTATGCTTGGAAAAGCTGTCCAGCTGCCTGTAAAAGTCACATTAAAATGTTCACACATATACAGTGGTATTGTTTTGCACTTCTGACATTTTAAGTAGTACTGAGGGAGCAAAACACCCAACTTTGGCTGGAGACAAGAAGGAAAGAGGGGCAGATATTTCTTTCTCTAATCTATTGCAGAGCTGCTGTTTGCTCCGCTACTTGTGTTGTTTTACCACAGCAGGAACATCCTGCACCAAGTGAAACTCAATTCAGAGAATATACTTTATTTTCTATAAAGAACCAAGCCATGAATGCATAGAAAACAGGAGGAGAGAAGCAGCTCGATTAGCCTTTTTCTATTCTGGACTTGCAGTATCTTCTCCCAGCAAGTCCCGAGCCCAAATAATATTTACAATAGTAGTATATGAAGCACAGTGTGCTATTTAGAGTAACAAGCTGCATGTCAGAAGCACCGCACTACTCCCCTCTCTTGATGGTAATCCAGATGTGTTTTGATGCGTTGAAGCCAGAGCTGCCAGATCTCCACAGGGCCCATGATATGGACAGTGTATACACAGGGCAACTCTGCGCTGCTCACACACTAAACCAAGTGCCCCCTGGATGCCTCAGTCTTCAGGCACCCGTGGATTGCTTGTGCAGCAGGAAAACTGTGTCCAGACTGTGTCCCAAACTGCCAGGTTTCTGTCACCTCTTTAGGAGCCCTGACATTCATGAATTATTCTTGGCCCTGCAGCTCCTTCAAGTGGCAGTAAATGCTTCAGTGGCATATGACATATTCATAACAGGAACCCGCAGAAATGTAGCAGTACAGAAAACTGGAACCGCAGTCTAGGAATGGCTGCCTAAGCCTTATTTATTCTCCTGACCTTGGACCATAACATCTTTTAATCATAAACACAAACACAAGGTGTAAAGCTGTCCTGTGTGTTTAAAAAGACATATCGCACTGAACACAGATGCAAAGCACCTGCTGGGTGACTTGCATGTCAAGCCGGGTGTATTCATAACCACCTTGCTGAAGCATGAAGTCTGGCCAGAAATAATAGGCTCATCTACCTTGAAAAATAAGTCATGGAAGTTCCAGAGAGAACAAAATTGCATTAAAAAGAAATTCTTTTCCCACACTCGAAGTTCTGGATGTGGGAAAAGAAGAGGTCCTTCTTGAGAAGAGACAGGAATCAACAGGAGTTCAAATTGTGTGTTATTTGCTGTTTTTCGCTTGTTAAGCACCACACACAGAGAAGGCTTTCGACATCCAAAAATAATCCTGCATTCATTTATCAAAAATTCTGATGATTAAAATAATGCAAGCTCAGCGAAATACTACATCTTTTCCAGAAAGAAGCAACTTGATTGCTTTGCACTGTCACAAGAAAACCTGTCACATGGGTGTGTTTCATTAGGGATAAAATTATTTCTTCAGCAAAGTACCTGTAACCTTAAAATCTGCATAGTCCTCTTGGGATGTATATGGTCACATACAAAAGAAGAGTCTGGGTGCTTAACTTTCTATCAGTTTCAAGGGAAATTAGGAATCAGACTGAGAATTTACACATTCAGGCTCTTTTGAAATAGGAGCTATACATGTAAACTGAGGGTGGATGAAAAACCTGTAGCAAACTAAACGGCATCATCTGAATTCTCTTCCTGGTTCAGCATCACTTAAAGTACAAGAGAGAATTCAAAAGTTTAAAAAAAAGTTGTAATTAGATAATAATAATAGTAATAATAATAATAACAACAACAACAACAACTGCACCAGGAAAAAAAACCACATAGGGGAAAAAACAGTGAATGAAACAGATCTGATTTTCATTATGTATGTTCATTAATTATTTGCCTGCACTACTCTGTTGTCAGAAATGCACAGAAAAATCTGTCCAAGTTGTGTTCTCTGTTAAATCCTAATGCATAGTAAAATTTTAAAGGCTGCATATCATTTTAAGCAAGGAACTAGAGCTGCACTTGACTACAGAAAAAACAACTGACAGTTGTGACACCCAGAAATACTTTCCTGGCTGCCACCCTGTTTTCCTGCACAATATATTATAGATGGCAGAGTAAACAATTTGTCAACATTAAGGCTCTGCATCACACACTTATGAAAAAGCCATCATATAAATAATTTTTAACGTTTTTTTTTAACTATCTCAACCAATACTACAAACTTTACTTCTGCTCTTGGAGGAACTAAAGATGGAAGTACCAAATTTGTGTAGAGCATTTTTGTCATGGTTTAGGAATGGTATTTCCCAGTTTAGTGTTCCCACTGAAACGCCTCAAACTATGCCTCGCTCGCTCACTTCCCCTTACTCCCTGTGGCAGCCAGAGAGGAGAATTGGAGGCACTAAAGGTAAACATCATGGGTTGAGATAAGAACAATTTACTGGAAACAGCAATGAAATAAGAAAAGGAACAGTAACAGCAACAATATCATTAACAGAGGGGTGAATGATTCACATGAGAATGCTTACGACGTGGAAACCGGAATACCTGAACCACGGACACGCTACCCCAACCCAGAAGGGACTCCTGCCCCTGTCCCCAGAAAATGATGTGAGGTGGTATAGAATAACACCTGGGTCCTAGCCGTGCCCACTCCTGGATACTGCAAAAATTAACCCTGTCCTGACCAGAACCAGGACAATTTTGATAACCAATCGTCGCAACTTTTTCTAAGAACTTGGAATCCAAATCCTTTAGGCAATTATGGAATCTGGAAATGAGCTTTCTATCATCATATGCAAGAAAAAGGTCTTGAAAGAGTTTTGCATACCATAAAGAAGTTTCTCAAAATGATGCTATTTTTCCTTAAAATAAGGAACAAAGTTCTCCTTGAAAGCTTCAATCTTATTTGCTGCAGTTGGAATTTATTTATTATTAGCAGTACTTATGTACCCAAAGGATGGGGGAGAGTCTGCATCCAACACCAAGCAGTTACTCATTAGAAGCCGTCAGGGGTTCCCCTTGAGGTCTCCTCCAGCTTCTACATTTTTTAGTTAAAAAACTACTCAAGAAAAAATTTCAGACTATTTCAACCCCGTTCCAGTTTAGCTTTCATTTAACATGAAAGACAGCTTCAGAAGTCAGAAGCACTTGATTGCAAATTCCCCCTCAGCAGAAACTTATCAGCTCCCTTATCCGTCCTGTCAGTCACTTGAGCAAGCCCATTAGATAGCACCTCAAGTGTCCTGTCAAAAGCCAAGGTCAGAGAAGCAAGTGAGGATGAAGTTGTAGATTGCTGCCACTGAGGTGAGACATGGTCCAGAGGTGCTCTGCTAGGTCTGCCCCTTGCCCACTGCACCACTGAGGGCTCTGCCTTTCTGTCTCCCAGCTGCACACAGGTCAGGACACTCCTGGGCCTCTTTCCTCAATCTCTGTCATTCTCTGTCCTTCTGTTTCTCTTCCAACTGTCCTATCATTCTCCTTGGTCCCTTTCTTGCTCAACAGGTTCACTTTCAGTTTTACTTGCCAATTTTGGTTTTCATAGGTTCTTTGGGAAAATGCTTTTTTTGGTATCTTTTCGTGCCTTTTTTTTTTAATTGGGTCATTATCCAGGGAAACCTATGGAAGTGCCAGACAGAAGAGATGAGCCATTAACAAGGGGAACACAACACTTTCTTCTGTTGTTACAATACAATCCACAGGGCAAAAGCTGTTGATAAGGTTGGACAAAGACTTTCATTTTGAGCCATTGACAAAGTAGACACTTTAAACCAGCTTTAGCAAGTTTCTTCGTATGTTCCATAGCAGGCTCCTTCAGAAAGTAAGGCATTCTGGGCTTGACTTTGTATGTCCTGCAGTCAGTTAAAAGCAGTTGCAGAATTTTCTTTGCCATGAGAAGATAACAATAGTCATCATCACAACCTATCTAGACTGTGAGATTGGAAAAAAAAATTAAAAAACAGACGAAAACCCTGATGAGTTTTTTCTTCTTACTAAAAATGCACCCAGCATTTTAAATGACCAAAACTGAGGTTTAGAATCTCATGTATCTAATGCTGTTTTCATAGTTGATCCTTCTTTCACTTTTGGCAACAAAAGTAAACTTCTACTTTCCTTCGATAGTAGCAATTTTCTAACTAAATTTAAAGTCCTTGCTCTGATACACTCTGCTAAAATGAAGGTATCTTTGCCACAGGTTATATTCAATTCATTACTGCTTCTGATATTATTTTAGTGAAATAACTGATATCTTTTGAATCTGTACAAATGCACTTTAAATTATGATAAATTCAATCTGGTTTGAAAATTCTTTGTAAAGAAGAATCATGTGGTTTGGGGGGTTTTCCTTCGCCAGTAAATGAAAAGTGTTAAATCAGTAACAAAAACTTTTTCCTGAGGTCTGCTAAATCTCTGTACCTAAAGAATACTGCCACGTTTCTGCTGCTTTTGTGCATCTCCGACATGTAAGTAAAGGATATGCTGCAAATCTGTTGTAGTTGGTTGTCAAAACCACATACCTCAACTGCAAGATTCAGGGGGGCGAAGTTCAGCTTGATTAACTCACTAGATATCATCCTGATTTCAAATTGTAAACTAACTCATTTCTCTTCTTCCAATACCCCTGAGGAAACATTTCAGTGCTGGGGTTTTTTTCCTAGGAATATGGCATTACTCATTTTAGTTTACATCAAAATACTAATTTTGCTTCAACTGTATTTTATCTGCACAGGGAGGTCACAATGTGAATAAGCAATTTCTCATGTACCAAGCCTAATACTGTGTTGATCCCAATTCACTCCAATTGATTTCCACAGAAGCTGAGTCAGATTCTGCAGGTACAAACATTTATAGTTTGAAACAGCAGTTTAATCGCATTTTCATGTACCTTTTTTGACCAATGACCTAAATAATGTACCTGGGAAATAAAAAGGAAGAAAAGAAAAACAAACCCAAATCACAACTCACCTCAAATATTTAAACTGATATAGAACAGATAGCATTGATTACGAATTTACCTTTTTAATGAATGCCACAGAGAATGTATCCCACGATACAATCCCATGATCCATCAGCTCAACAAATGCAGTCAGTGTAAAGGACAACATATCTCCAAAGCTGCAAGAGACAGGAGTCATGACAACATTTACCAGTAATGCAGCAGGGCAACGACCGAGGGAATAAAGCAGCAGGAAGCTTTCAGAAAGGCAGGAAAATGAAGCCAATTATGGACTAAGAGGTAGCAGAAGAGCAAGAGGGGCTGTGCTATAGATAGTCTCCACAACAATTTAGCATGGATAACAAGAATAGTCAACTGGAAGAAAGCAGTTGTAAGAGAAGAAGTAACCCCCAGGAGACCACTGCATGCAATGCTCAAAAAAATCAGTCAGTCCAAATTAAACTTCTCTCATAATTTCAGAGATTTAGATCTAACAGAAGAAAGAAGTGAACTTTTTTCCTTAGCACTTATGAAATCCTCCTAATTGAAGGCCACATAGAGGTGTCACATTTTGGTACCTCTGCATCAAGCAAATTGGTGGGAAGTTAGAGCATTGTTTATTCCTTCTCTTACAAGGAAGCGAATATATTTTTTTAAATGCACCAGAAGAGATTATATACCTTGAGCAGTAACTTTCTAACAGTTAATGCCTTGATTTCTTTCTTTAAACCTGAAGATGCACCTCTTTTTCTTTATCTATGAGCAACCAGATTGCTAAGTGTGCACCTCAAATTATTTAGGTTTTGCAGGCCACTACCCTGCATTTTACACCTGTAAATTTGAAATTCAACACATCTTTGTATGAACTCAAGTAAATTCAAAACGGGTTTAAACTCATCATGGATAATGTGACTAGATGCACAGGAATTTTTCATGTTAAACCCCAGCTTTTAGAGATTAGCTTCATTTCTAGACATAGTCAGGGCACCAAACAGTCAGCAGCCACAATGATTTCCGTGAAGCCCCTCCATGAGGTAACTACTCCATACAAACAGCAGCACAAAGACCCTGAAAGGGAGCAGAGAATTACCTTTCAGGGCATGTCAAACTGCCTGCAAGGTACTCTTCCAGTAAGCCATTAAAAAGTTAAATCATACTATCAAACAGCATGAATAGTCCCAGTGATTTCAATACAACAGCTTACACCTAATAAAAAGACAGAATTAAAAAAACCCTCCTCTCTCAGATTGGAACTGCAAAGCTCGGTGTATTGAAAACCTGAGTCCAATAGTACAGCCATAGTTAATCAATGCAATTGGTGTTCCTTAATCAGTGGCTTAGCCTGCTATCCTGCACGAACCCAATACAAATAAGTGAACATCCACTCAGATGGAAGACTTTTACAGCAGTACAGAGGAATAAGGCAGAAAAATCAGCTCCAATGTAGTAACTCTAGTCGCTGGATTTGGTTTAATCTGCTATTTGGGGATTTCTGCTGGTGAGAGGCAGCTTTCATGGCCTCTTCATTCAAGAAAGGACATCTTGCCACAACTCCTGAGATTCCCTCCACCAAAAAAATCCCTTGTCGTTCTTGACATTTTGTGAGTAAAACCCAAAAACCACCAAAACACCTTTCCCTTCAGTAGATATGGATATGCACAGTGGCTTTGATTACTTATGACAAAATGAAAAACCTACACCAAAGAGCAAACAAGAAAAATAGCATCTCTAAAAAATCCACTGTAATTCTGCAAGGAATTATTTCTTCAGCAAATAAATGATCTGGAAGTTCTGGGGTTTGTTTTGGGGGGCAGAGGATGCTTTTTGCCCTTTTTTTTTTTTCTTGTTGTAGTTGGTTGGTTTGGGGGTTTTTTTTTAATATTGCAAATCATTTAAGAACTACATTAGATTTAAAATGTCATCATTAGCATTCCAAATAACCAAGGATTTCATATTAAGATGACAATAAGACTCTGAAGGAAATTTAATCAGCTCTGGTCCTGTCATGTTTCCCAATTCATTCCTTTTGAATAATAAAGTGATTTATGAACCCACAAATAAAACAGCAAGTGTAGGAAAGGCTTTCTTCTGAAAGCTTGCACCAAAACCGAATGCATCTTCATGACAGAATACTTCTACAAATACAAGGAATACTATTATTATTATTATTAATTAAAACTAAATTAGTTTCAAATTTTTTTAATTAAAAAATAGGCTGTATAGGTTGAAAAGAAGATAAAAATCTCTCCCAGCATTAAACTAAGCACATAATATGGCAGAGATAAATTTTCTCATCTATTGTTTTAAAATTTAGTCAATTAACCTGTATTTAGTATATGAATGCTCTTCTATAAACTAATTGTACATGAAAACTAATTCCCATCAACAAAAGATATAGTTTAGAGGGCTTACTTAAACTACATTAAACTCGTGCATGGATATTCATCTTCAGAACAGCAGTGACTGGAATGTAAAGGAATTAAACTAACCTGGATCCGCCAGTCTCATTAAGTCTTCTCATCAAAACTATCAATCCTGCCTGATTAATACTGATTAATCCATGCTCCTCCACAGCTTTGGGGAGAAAACTGGGTTAATGGAGCTGACAATACTGGTTTTAATGTATAAACCTGGTTTTAGTAGATCTGACGGTGATACAACCATTTGGGACCCAGAAGGTTAAAATAGTTTTCAATTTAAAATGATCAGACACCTCATCAGATGTCACTCCAGTGACTCCGCTTCAAATAATTAATGAGTGAAGAGGTGCAACACTGGGACTAATCAAGCAGCAAGGAATACCTCAGCTCTATTGTTATGCAGCATTGCACATACACACTACGTCCTTCTAAAATATATGGCTGCACACATGCACCTGCCCACACACGGACACACCGAGCGGCGTTGCAAAAGTCAAAAGCCAGGCTTAAGGGATAAGCATTAGGAGTAGCACAGCTAAAGTTGAAAGCAATCTCCAGGGTAACTAGGGCAAGATAAGGATTAAAGCATCTGCAGGGGGAGGGGAAGGGTATTGATTCATTGTTAAGTGGTTAAACACAAGCAGATAGGCAGAAATAGACTTTCAAGTAATTCGTTTCAAAAGACACACACACAGACGCACTCATGCTATTAAGAGCAGCAGACAGAAGAGAGGCTAGAAATTTCAAGGGAATCAAAGCTGGTTCATAAAATTAGCAATCTTAAAAAAAAACGTGGTAGGAGCTGTTTGACTCAAGGTCTCTGTAAGTGTTTTGATCATACAAAAAGTCCAAAAAATAATGGGGCCTCTTTCTTCATAAAATTGTTTTAGACTAATCCATAGCACAAGGCACAATGGTTCTGTAACTATCAAACCCTTGCTCTTCGGGCAAAATGACTCAATAGTTTGAGGATAATTCCTGATGAAGGTACTTTTTAATGCAGCAAGAGGAGAAAAATGATTAGAAAAATGCACTGTGTAATTGCAATTTTGTATCTCATTAACACTGACATCTTAATAACCTTTGCTCTCAGGCAAGCTACTTCTACAAGCCCTCCTGAAGGCTGTTATGGCTCTGGCTCCTGGATGCCTTACACTGGGACAACTGGTGAAGTTTGACCATTCTTTGCTGTCTCCCCTCTTCCAACCCCCATTGTGAGAGCTGGTCATGAAGCATCTCCTCGCTCACAGCAGGTCTTGGCAAAAGCCTGTTAAAAAGCAGAAAGCTGAGGTTTGCAATGCCATCAGCTGTCCCAGCATGAGCCATTCCAGTGGATGGCCATGCTGTAATACAGCCTGTGGCTCCTCTGTGGTTCTCTGACAAACCTGACTGAAGATTAAGGCAACAGCTGCATTCTACATCTCTAGGCTTTAGAGAAATATCAGGTCAAACCTGTTAATTTACATTCCTAAGAATCCTCTGTATTCTTACCTTAGGAAACTGTGAAGAAAAAAACCCAAAAAAACAACAAACCGAACCATTCCACATATTTTGATACTAGTTTTTCATTACTGAAAATAAAAACGACAGGAATGTGCATGTGACCCTGATTACCACACCTGTCTCTCACGTGCCTTCCTAGTATCATTTCTACATGCCAAACCATCTTTTTATCCTGGGTGCTTATTTTGAAAGATGCCTAGAGCCACTTGGATTACTTTTCAAAATAAATTAATGGCAGTTTAGCACCCAAATCCCCTCTATGTTTTTAAAAAAGAAATTGAAAAAATCTCAATCCGTGTTTTGCACACATATCAAAATGAACATTTTATCGTTATGGAGGGAAAAATACTTGGCTGCTCAAATGATTATGTAAATCAAGATAATTAGTCAGGCTCAACTGTCATCAGGTAACAAACAAAGGAATACAAGCTTTTACCAAGCTAGATGGAGTGTCTCATGTTTTATACCAAAAGAACCTTTGCGTAGTGGAATCTGGAAATTAATCGTTGCTTGTCTGTCGCAACCAGCGCAGAGCCACCAGCCCACTGGGACTAGAAGCCAAAGAATGTACATCTTTACACAAACCACTTTTCATGGGCAACACAGAACCAAAGCTGAGCTCTAATTTTGCAAGGCAAAGCAGCAAAGGAACAATTTAATTGGGCAGGAAGTAAGAGAGGAGTAGCAGCCTACTACCAAATGCAGGAGTGGTTAACTAAGTCCCTTATCTGGGCTCACAGCCTAATACTGGGCAGCTGAAAGGCCTGACATCACTGAGGTCAACATCAAAGAGTAAGAAGGGCTTTTTAAATTGGAGCCGTCAAGGATAAATGGCCATGAATAAATTTAAACAGGGGAACAGAATATATCTAATCATCAGAGAACAAGAGCTCTGGAAAAGCCACGGGGGCAAGAATCTAAGTCTAAAACGAAGACTGATGATGTAGCAGGATGCTTTGCCAGCAAGGTGTGAATTTTATATTGCTATGGCTCCTCTTCGCTGCTTCTGCACTGCCTTGTTTCTTCAAGAAACCTTTCCAAGGGTAAAGCTAAACCACCATCAAATCAAAGTAGGATCAATTCACACCTACTTGGTACTTAGCACAGATGAAAATGATGGAACAATCTGTGTGGTAGCTGCCCCTATTTTTCTACATGATTACAGAAAATGCACTTAACTGCTACACAGCAATTGACACAGATTTTTTCTTTTTCATCGTGCTAGCTAAGCACTACTGAAATATTTCTTTGTGGTACAGTTTCACTGCATTCATTAAAAGGGGTCAGCCTTACTGATTTCAAATCCCATGCATTCCAAGAACATGAAATAGCTTTGTAACCCTAGCATCAGGGCTTCACTATGTTTGAAAATTAATTGTCATTAGAGAAAAACAAGGTGTGAATTTTAAACATGACTGCAAATATTCTTGAATAAATCCAGGTGTAGATGCTCTTACTATGGAGTATGACTAAATCCACTCAAAGGTACATTAAGCATGGGAAACTAGCCCAGAGGAACTATTACATACTGAAGATGTGATTAGAATTACCTTTTTTTCTTATTCCCCATCTTTTAAATTCCTGGTTTTGTTCATTTCATGGTATTTTCCTCAAATGAACTACTTTTCTTAAAAGCCCAGGAATCTCTACACAGAAAAAAAAAAACACTCTCCAATCAGCTTGGTTTGACTACAATTTAGCACAGCAACGCAAAAGTCAATTAATAGAGCTGTTTCATGGGATTTTTTTTTAATTCACCCATCAGCCAAAACAGGATAAATAAAATCCCAAAACAAAATGGAAATTCCTAAAATTGAAAATACAAAGAAACTCACATTTTAGAAGAACCCTCTTCAGTGCAAAAAGCAATTAAACAGAATCTCTCTAGGAAAATGAGGTTTTAATTAAGCCAGGCCAGTGTGTGCAAGCTACCAGAGATAAAACGAAATATTGTCACTTTATTATGTCATCCTGTACATCCAAAGTAACTTGGTTTTTTTAAATTAACATTTGGTTCCTTTAAATATCTTTAGTTAAAAAGACAGGAAGTGGATGCTGAAAAGTGTTGTAGTTTAGTTCATTATATCAAGCTCTGTGGGGTTTTTTAATCTTTCTCATTTCACTAGATCTTTTCCCATTAATACATGGGTGAAAAATAGTCAGGATGTTTGATAACTACACTCACAGAGCACTAGTGTAAACACTTTACCTTCAAAACATACATATGAGCAAGCCAGTTTCCAGAACTATTGGTTTCATATCCTCAGCAATGGCTCTGGTATCTTTTTCAGTGCAAGTCCCAAACTCAATAATTCATGCTATTTAATTTTATCATCTCACGTATTACTACTGGGAATCAAAATATTGAACTGAGTACCCCCATGTAAACTGAAGGTTCTACTGGCAGGATTTAACTTCCAAAGTTAGAATAAACTTTAGTCACAGACACATTCTTTACTACTGTATTCATTGATGTGGTACATCTACATTGACCAATAAGGATCCTCTTAATAAGTACCTTAATAAGGATCAAGTGGGTGAAACCTTGTTCTCAGGAGTAAACAAAGTTAACTGTGTAAAAAAAATTGAGGTCATCAGTCGGATCAGACCCTAAAACCAGGGTGCAATGCAACTGTAAGTCAGCATTTCAATACTGTCCTGAAGACAAACTCAATGCATAGAAGCCTACAGTATAATAGAATTTGGAAACAGAGAGGTGCTGAAGGACTATATTCTTCCACAAAGAACTATTTTCACAGCAGTGAGGAAAAAAACGCCATCTAAAAGGACAGGAGAAAGTTTGTCTCAGCAGGGGTGATCATAGAATCACAGAATTGTTAGGGTTGGAAGGGATTTCTGAAGATCATCTAGCCCAACCCCTCTGCCAAGGCAGGGTCACCTGGAGCAGGCTACTCAGGAGCACATCCAGGAGGGTTTGGAATATCTCCAGAGAAGGGGACTCCATACCGTCCCTGGGCAGCCTGATACAGTGCTCTGCTGCCCTCAATGTAAAGAAATTCTTCCTCCTGTTGAGGTAGAAGTTCTTGTGTTTTAGCTTATAGCCACTGCTCCTTGTCCTGTTGCTGAGAACCACAGAAAACAGTCTGGCACCACCATCTTGGCACCCACCTTTGAGATATTTATCTGCATTAATGAGATCCCCTCTCAGTCTTCTCCAGACTAAACAGGCCCAGCTCCTGCAGTCTCTCCTCTTACGAGAGATGCTCTTGACCCCTAATTATCTTTATGGCCTTCCTGGGACCCGTCCCAGGAACTCCATGCCTGTCTGGTACTGAGGAGGCCAGAACTGGACACAGCACTCCAGATGTGGCTTCACTAGAGCAGAGTAGAGGGGGAATATCACCTCCCTTGGCCTGCTGGCCACAGTCTTCCCAAGGTACATCGGGATACCATTGACCCTCCTGGCCCCAAGGGCACTGCCAGCTCACGGTCAAGTTGTCATCCACCAGGACTCCCAGATCCTTCTCTGCAGAGCTGCTCTCTACTAGGTCAGTCCCCAACCTGTACTGGTATTTGGGGTTATTCCTCCCCAGGTGCAGGACCACACACTTCACTTTTTTGAACCTCATTATGTTTCTCTCTGCCCAATTCTCCAGCCCTTCACAGTCCTGCTGAATGGCAGCACAGCCTTCAGGTAATGCTGCCAAGAATTCCATAAGCCTCTTGCCACTTTAACAATTTTCCTCACAATCTAAACTTTTCTATTATGAAACAAGTTACTTTGTATTAGGTTACGAAATGGAACTTAGCAGAAGGATTTAAATTTCTTGCCAAATTTATTCTTACTGTATAATTTATTTATTAGGCAATGATTTAAAAAGAAATGTTTCAGAACTACGTTTACAGTAGATTTGTGAAAGTACGATTTGGTTTGGAGGTTTGGAGGGGAGCTGCATTTCCTGCATGATAAATCACATCAAGCTCTCAGAATGACAGTTATATGCTTAATTGATTATTCTTTCGCTTCCTTGGGTTTTAGCTATACTTGACATGTCAAATTTTCAAGCCAATCAAGACATTAGAACATCTCTTGGGATTCAGATTTATCAAACCTCGTGCTTAACTCCAAGCAAACAGAAATATTCTATTCAAAATCATCAGGGAAATAGGCAGGGAAATTCTGATATGAGGCCCTTTACTATAATACAGTTTTCCTTTATGCAGCTATCTGCAACAACTAGCATTACCTGGGACCAGCAAGTGATGGGAATTCAAACTGGGACAATGACCCTTACTTTTCATCTCACTAACACTGACCATTAAAATGGCCAACTATCAACCACGTAAGCCAGCGAAATTCAAGATGGGAATTGGGAAAGGTGGGAAAATTATTTTTTTTCTGAAACTACAAAAGAAAAGACAACAAAAGCCTTACTTCAGAAATAGTAAAAGCCCCTGCTGAATTACAGAAATTAAGCACTCATTCCACAGGCAAAGCAAAAAAAGGCTTCATCAGAAAATTTTAACAGGCATCAAAGAGCAGAAAACAGAGAAGATTGAAGAGTTGCTGATGAATATGCACAGTTGTATTTACATATAAAGATTAGCGCAAGGGCCTGAACTCAGTCATGCAAAAGAAGAGGTAGTACACAAGGTGATGATCTAATCAAGTTCTTACCAGGGCTTCATTATCTTCTGCAATTTCTGATATCGTCTGCAAAATTAAAACTTGCATGTGAGGAAAAACACTTTAAAACATCTGTACTCTATTTACTGCATACACTCCCCCCCATACTTGAGTCATAAAATTCACATACAGGCATACAATAAGAGGCAGTAAATTGCTAACAATTTGCTGTGAGCAGAAACAGAAACAGTTCAGTAACCGGTAAAGAACACTCCAAATTCATTTCAAATATTTGTTCAGAATTCTTATGTTAACTTCTGTTAGGAAAAAAGCATATCTAGACATTCCAATTTAGTAAAGCATTTGTGCAAAAAGCCTTTGGTACAAAGCAAGAAAGGTTTACACATTTAGCATCTTCTGTCCTGTTTCAACAACAGGCAGCCCATTGCCTGGACAACTCTTTTATTTACTTGCAGTCTCCATCACTAATACTGATGTCAGAGTCATCAGCATTGTTAAAAGTTGTGTAGCTAGGATGGTAAATGGTAAAAATGGCACCAAAGACAGATACCTTCTTTGTAAAACACCACTTAAGCATATAAAAAATAAGGGAGCTAGAAAGAAACACAAAAAAAAATTTCCATCTCTTACTTAACCCCTTCTTGCATCTCCTAAATCTATTTCACAGTTTTATTTCAGAGGGTTGGCTGCAGTTCCACACTGGGCAGAGTAGTGTTCAAAAGGACAACAAAGAGGTCCCTCTTTCCATTCTGCATCTTCTCCCCAGGTCTTCCCTTTGCACTTTCCCTCACAGCAAGCTGCACGGCAGTGTCATTCAGCTCACGAGAACTCCAGGACTACAACCTCTCCAATCACCGATTCGATTCTCTAATTCTCTCCCAGAATGTGGCTAGAGTTTTGGGGCTTTTTTCCCCTTTTGGTAAAACAGTAATTCCTCCCCCCTTTTCAAGAGGGACCAGTCTCAAGGAGGGCAGATTTTGGGCTGGCTTGTGTAACCGTCAGTGGAGAAAACACAGAGAACATCACAGGAACAGTGGTTTGAAATCCTTCTCTGCCAGCTGTGAGCTGCAATACTCATGCCTGAAGATAGTGCTGGCACAGCGTACCATGTATCTAAGCACAGACTGGGCTACAGCCTAGCTCAAATTAGACAAGTGGCAAGATTTTCTCCTTGGATTTCATAGCCTTGGTTCTCTTATGCTACAACATCTATCTGTGTAGCCAGTAATAACGAATAAACAAAATCATCCTGATGATCGGACAGCCTTAAAAAGCAGGGCAAAATACCCTCCACATGCTTTTATGAGCAGCAAAATTCAAACCATTTTCCATACTGGGAGACCCAAGCTTCAGCAGAATGTCACTCCTGTGCTTCTGCAAACTAAGCGCTTCCATGCTGTGGCAGATTCTGCTAAACCACCAAGAACAATCACCACCACAAATGGGTTTTTTCATCTCCCAAAAGTGCATGGATCCTTGCAACTTTCTGCAGCACATCAGCCAAATTTCATAGCCCTCTTCCCAGGCCAGTTTTTTAAATAGCTGCTTTCTTCCAGGTCCTGACTTTGGCTAAGCAGCAAACAAACTTGAAATTAGGGCTGTATTTTTCTGATAGAGAAACGAGTGTGGTGTTTGCAGACTGGTAGCACTTCAAAGGACAGACTCTGTTTTGACAGAGATTTTTCACAACAGGCTGTAATCAGGAGCATTTTCTCCATGACTGAGACGGGGATTAAAGAACAAACATCTGAGTCCTAAAACAAAACATTTAGACAGCAACTGTCTTTGCATTTACAGAACTCTTATCCATCCTAAGTTAATCAGCAATCAGTTAACTTGAGGTCAGAAAGTGTGCAAAGTAAAAGAAAATATAAATTTAGAATAATGTGCAGAAATAATTGAATTATATAAGACCTTTCTGGTGAAGCAATACGAAGACAGAAAATGTTGACTTCAGAGGAAAGATAGCCATTGTATTAAATCAAACAATTTCTACTGATTTTTGTCGCTTTGGTGTGAGTAGAGCAGCAATCAATCTAGGACATCAACTGTTGCAGCAACACATGATTATAGATTGACTTTTACCACTGAAGATGTGGATGGAGGCTGTTGTCTAAAGCAATACATGCTATTTTCATCCATCATCGAACCAAAACGTAATAGAGAAGGACCTGGCATGAGCAGGAGTTCCTCTCATACTCACCCACAGACCATACAAAAGTCAGCAAGGAGGAGCCAAGCTGGTTCTTCCAGCAACCCAGCCTGGAAAGGAACTAAGTACAGTCTGCCACCTCCATCAGCTTTCCTCTTTCTATATATACAAAACTGTTATTTCTTCCAGAGGGCTGACTCTGTGGTAGCAACTGAACAGCTCTGTAGAGCCCTTCTTGGTGAGTTACCAAGGTATGGTCAAAAATGCTGAAAGCCTTACTTATCTAGACACTGTAATTAGCTCAATACTTGTATTTATCTTTTTTTTTTTTTCTTTTTTTTAAGAAACCATCCCTCAATTGCACTTGCACAGATGGGAACAAAACCACGGCAAAAAAGCAAATATTATAAGGGCAAATTAAACAGCAATTGAGAAAGGTTGAGATTCTATAGTGGTGGAAGACAAAACCAGCGATTTTTACACAGGCAGAAATCTCAAAACAAATGCCAACACAACGCAGAATAACATGAATGACAAGTTACCAGGTTAGACATTTTGCTACCATAATATGTTCCCTGTTTGGCCTCAAAGGAACTTTGTGATACACTTCCAAATGAATCCCAAGGAGCAGCAGTGAGTTCTCTTTCTCAAGCAGACGGACTTACTACTTGCTCAAATACTGCAGGTTACATCTCGAGCAGCTTCCAACAGAGAACAGCTTAGCAGGGACCTAACTGGATCATCTCCTATATGTTCATGTGCCAAAATTGCTGTACAAAGACTAAAGATACTCCAAATCTTTAGTCCAAATCTTTACTCCCAGCTGGAGTAACCCACAGTGCACAATAAGGGCTTGTCTGAACTGGAGGAGAAAAACTAGAATGTCCCACTGTGGAAGCCAGCGTGGAGCCACTGTGGCTAATGGTACCAAGAGTTAAAGCAGTCACACCACTTCAGCACAACGAATGTTTCCGAGCCTGTGCTGTTTGAACACGTGCAGAATTGTACAAAAGTACCACTGAGGAGAAAAGCTTTTCATGCAGTACGGCCCCAGAGAGGGCCGCTGTTACCAAAGGTGGAAGATGTTCAGAAAAACTTCCTCCTCTACAGCAACACTGACAGGATGAAGGATGAATGACCTGCTAACCACATTAATGCACCATTTGGCTACTGCTTTTCAGGCAATCACAGGGATAACCCACATTCTAGATAACAGGCAGCGTTTAGGAACATGACGAGAAAAATACAAGAGCACATATTTCTGGCTTCTGTCTGTAACAGGTGTGGCTATCCCAAGCATATGAAATCTGGGAAACACTTTGACCTGGAATAATCTACAAAATTACTATTAAGTTACACAGCAGCCCTCAGACTCCTCACAGCTACCACAACATCCCACAGCTACCACAGTCCAATAGACAAAAGCATCCTGGAAAGTTGCGGAAGTGGAGATTTTAAGCTCTTCCCCTTATTTTTGTTGGTTTCTCAAATACTACAATTTTGTCTGGAGTTAACAAAAAATAAAAAATTCCTTTTGCCCACCTTGGTACTTTGGAGAATATTTGGAAATATAAATCCACTGCTGGAGTTACTCTTTTTATAACAAAAAAGAGGATGCCAAAGAAAACCCAGTAAAACTGTCTCCTCTTCTCATCCCTGTTCCTGTCAACAGGGTGTTGATATCACCATTTAAATGCTAATATTCTCAAACACAGGCAAAGTAAGCAAGCCAAGCCAGGAGAAATAGTGTTTAGGATGGGGGGACCAGCAACTCTCCCTCTCTTCCCGGCAAAGATCTAATCCTTGATAGTTCCACCTTCAGATGACCTTGAGATTGGCTCAGTTGGTTAAAGCGTGGTGTTAATTACACCAGGGATGTGGGTTTGATCCCTGTAGGGGCCATTCATTCAGGAGTTGGACTCGATGGTCCTTCTGGGTCCCTTCCAAGTGAGACGGTTCTGTGATTTTATCTAAAGCCTACAGTGTGTGCTTTGCATATGCAAAGGATATAAGAAAAATTGTACTTGTGTGTGCTGAGAGGGAGGGTGTAATCCAAGCCTGAAGACTGATGGGGAAACAAACCCAAAATAGAGCAAGCAGCAGAAAAGTAAACCAACAAAAAAAGCCATTCCAAAAAAAAATCCTACTCCATCTTCTTTTTTTTTACGGAAACTGCACTGAAAGATGGGGCTGCAGCCCTTTCTCATTCTCCCATCACTACCATCTCCACAGCGGTATAGTAGGATTACCTGATTTTATATACTCTTTTGGATTTCTGCCTCATAGACAATAGTCACCCTCTCCCGACATTACAGAAGCACTAAGAAATGAAGATTGCGTAAAACCCCGGTTGGACAAGAATTGATTTTGGCAGCAACGTCAGATTAAGTAATCACTTCCAGGTGAAGCTTCAACAGGAATAGTTGAACCTGTTTAAAACCCTGTGCTGTCAAAAATACAAATTAATTTCCTCCCTCCATTGGCTGGCTGAGTTTCTGACAGTTTAGCAAATTGAATTGCATCACTGAGGAGTCAAATAAGCATTGGAGCTGAACAAGAGAGGGAGCAGGTACTACACAGCCAGTAGCCAGGAAGGGTGGAAAAGGACTACTTTATATAGTGGCAAACCCCTAGAAGCTTAGTATTGTTCATATCTTCTGAAAATTCATTTTCCATTTATCTGGCGAGTTGTGCTTGCACAACTGTTTTCTGAGGTAATGCTGTGAGCTCAATCAGGGAACTAAACTGGGTTCAGGAATATTGTATTAAAAGTAGCCTCTACTGTCACTTTCCATAACCTACACCAGTTTTCCAGTCCAGCTTGGTAGAAACAGTACTGGTATAACTCTCCAGATGAAGTAGGACAGGAACAAGTTACTGTGAGCAAGGGCAGCTTAAACGTTTTGACAGCACTGCTGAAATACTCATCAGTCTGGGATGGAAAAAACCACCAGCAGGTATTTGAGCAACTGTCCCAAAAAGTGTGCTAAAGTCGGAATAACTCCAAACCAATCTGTCTTCAGTTTTCCACTGGGCTGGTATACAGTATTATCTCTGCAAGACAAGCCAAGAGCTAGAATTTCACTGAACAATGCAATTTGTCCTTAAAGCATGCACAATTGATCTCTCAGAGACTTCCAGCTGTACTGCAGCCAACTCTGCAACTGCATGTGCTCAATGAAGCCTCCTCTCAGTCAAGACACAAAACCCATACAAATATACATTTATTTAGAAGCTTACTTGAACTTGGTCTAGCTGCATATTTATTATTTCCAATAGGAAGATAGCAAAATTTAACAACTATCACAATTAAAAGCAAGAGTTTTTTTTTCCAATCTCACACGAAACAATTACAACTCCCTTATAATTAAAACCAGGCTATCTGCAACCTTGTCTTAGCAGCATCAACTAGCATGTTCCTGTGCCATGGTTGTATGACAATAAAGCTGCTCAGCACAGTCTCATCGATGAAGCAGATGTCTGGAGAACAATCTACTCAACAGCAGCAGAAACAATTCTGTTCTGGTTACTGTCAAGACAGCTAGGCTTAGCGAAGTCTCTCTCTTTTTTTTCTTTTTTTTGGCAGAAACTGTGTGTTATTTCAGCCAAAAGGCAAGTCATAGAGATCAGGATAATGCCAATTTAAAAAATGCTGAAAATTTTGCATAGGCCTTCCTTCTTTTCCTCCCAGTCATGAGATCACCCTTATTATTATTAGTAGTAGTAATAACAAAAATAAATATAGATTCCTTTTATCAACTCTTTCTTCTTTCAATATTTACAGCGTGTGAATTACGTTTTCCTTTTCTTGCTTTATAAGGCATGATGAGGAACTTTTTTCCTTCTAAGGAAGGCTGAGAGTCTGTCCCAGTCACACAACTCTTCTGATACATCAAGAAAAAAACCCCACAACTTTAGCAGTCTTCTGCTACATCAGAAAGACTATCTGTACAGACATGATTTTCTGAAACACAGGTTCTAGGCTCGACTACAGAAAACAGCCCTGAATGAGAGAACTATGTTATCCCAGATGGGGTAGCAAGAAGACATGATTCTTTCTTCCATCTTGGTCCCTGAACATATTTTTTTATCAGTTATTATGATATCTACAACTCAGCAGCGTTGCTCACTTTCTGCCCCATTTTAGGGCGTTGCACCCTGAGCGGGGAGCGGAAGGAGCACACCCTCATCCTTCCCCTTTAGACTGTCTGTACATCCAAGCAGATGGACTGCACAGTCAGCTCCTCTTAACAGGGCACGGACTGGCTTCTGAAAAAAAGGTTTAGCATTAGGAGTGCTACGGAAAGCACTTTCCGAAAAGTCTCAGAAAAGAAAAATAGCTGCCTGCACGCACCCGTCCCACGCTTTGATGATACAAATGCACTGCCTGAGAAACGACTGGACATCATGGATAATTATAGAATGGAATCAGCATTTACTTCTTCATGACCTAACTTTTCTTGCAGTCTTTTCTATAATTTATAGGTCACCCAAGCCATAAAAATGAACATAAAACTGTCTCTTTTTTTTTCCCTTTTTCAGTTAATAATACTCGTAGCAATGCTGTGGAAGCAAGAATGAGCCTGAAGGAAAGACAAGATAAGCCATCTCAATCAACAAGATCAAGATACATGTGGACAGTTTCTGAGACGTTGCATCTCTGCTGATATAAATATATTCGTACTGACAAGATGCACTCTCAGCTCCACTAGGGCCCCGTGCACCCTACAATCTGCCTACCACCAACCCCCATGGCTTTGTGCTTGCACACACCATGCCCACAGCTCTCTATTCTCTAACACATTCTAATTTTCTTCAATATTCAGGAATATAACATATGGAAAACTAACTAGGAAACACTGTTATTTCTTGTCCACTTCTTATATTACTACTACTTTTCATCACCTGCTAAAGGAAACAAGTAACTAGAAATCCAGGGATTTACATTCTTTTACTCTGGTCACTGTAGTTTAATAGTCATCAACTTCACTGAAATAATGACTAAGTAGCACAATAAACAAAGCCAACTGTAAATAAAGCATAGGCCTTTTCCTCAGTGAAAGTTATATAAAAAGATGGAGTCTTGTTTTCCAGAGGCTATCCAGTAAAACTTAATTACACACTCAAATTATAACTTAAGAGCTGCTTCTAACAAGAAATCCATGTGCAAAGAAAACTTCAGAGCACCTCTGCACTGCGCACGATGGTACTTCTAATGAGCACTGCCTGGCCCTTTGGGGAAAATAGAGAATAAAGCTTGAATTAACAAAATTCATCGATTTCTAGCACAGCTGCAGCACACTGTGAACAGAGGCACCACTCAGGCTGGGCTTACAGATGTAGGGCTGTTCCCAGCTGCATTAACCCACGGGCAGCTGGCACAGCACACAGAGGGCATCCCTGCAGAACACCAGCAGCCACCCCATAGGGTGCTGTCTCATTCCCGCTCTCCCAGAGTCTAAGTGCCAGTCCCCAGGGTGCAATACAAGAGCTGGGACAGCCACCACCCTCACACTGTTTCCCAGCATGACCGCTCTCAGGCTGGGGCTCAGTGACACACCTAGGCCAATGTAATGGCTTGCTGCCTTTTCTGTATCCACTCATGACACTTCCTCTCTTGTTTCTTCAAGTGCATAACTGAGCAGAAAACTAATTTTAGAGAGTTTTCTGACAGAATAATGTACTCTGCAGTAAGTTAACAGGCTGGATTGGCTTTGTGAAGCACTCGGACACTGGAACCAACTCCTGGGACCAGCTCCTGGAAAAAAGCAGAACTGGGCTGAAGAATGGGGGTTAACACACAAGAAATGTGAGGAGAGGACTGGGAGCTGGACCATCTCCCAGCAGGACCAAGGCATTAGGTTTGTCTCAGCTGTATGGGTGACTCATAGCCCCATTCAAACAAGGCTGGCTCTACAGGAGTAACCCCAAGGTGGCTAAGATAGCCCCATAGTGAAGATATACCCTAAATGCGTCTTTATAAAATACATTGTCTTCTAAAACTGGGCTATGAAAGAAGTTTCTGCCTCACTCAGAAAGTTCTGGCTCCTCATTCCTCCTCTACTACCTGCCCCCTGCCCTTTATAATGCTAGTATAATTGTTTGTGTAGGTTCACCCATGAACACTGAAATGACCATGGGCAAGTACAGGTGCAGGGCAAAGGAGAGAGAAGAGCATTTTGTCCTGAAGCGTTTTGGTGACCCAGCCAGCTGCACAGCCCACAAGGCCACCTTGTCAAGGGCACTGAGTGCAGGTTGGGAGCAATGGTGAAGAGGCCTTCAATTTGATTTATCTGTTCAGTGAGCATCTTGTGTGGGAGCTCTTACTAACAGTAGTGCAGAGAGTCCAAGCGAAAACAGGAACAGAGAACACAAGAGGACAACTGACTGAATCCAGTTGCCTTTCTTTGACAGCCTAGGGCACTAAATGAAAAAAAAAGTTTCTTTCCTTTCTTTTGAGGAAGTAGTTTGTCTGTTGGCTTAGTGTGCTGACACAGCAGTGAGTGACAGACCCTGATGTGAGGAAACAGATTCAGTACCTTGAAGTGAGATGAGACAGGAAAGCAGCAGCACCATGGCAGGCTTAGACTGCTGTGCCTGTGTATGTTTCCTCCTTTCATTAAATCCCAAGTTCTGTTAAATATGCACTCATCAGCCAGTCATGCACAGCATAAAAGCAGAAGGGAATGTATGGCGTAGCACAGATGTCCTTGCTTTACAACTCCCTTTGCAAAACCATACTTGGAAAAACCCGACCTGCTGACGCCCTCAGGAGCTGGAGAATGTCTAGGCTGCTGAACATGAAAGACTGCAGGGAGTACTGAGAGCTCATCAACACGTGAAGCTGCTGGAAACCCTTACAGTCTGAGACTTTGTCCAGTGCCCAAACTCAAGAGTGTTTCTCCCCACAGACAGAAACACTGATAAATACATTAGACAGGTAGATCGATCAATGCATCTTTGATGACACATTACATCAGCAAAAAAGAAAAAATTTAAATCCCTCAAAATGCAGGCCATTTACAAAATAAAATAAAATTAAAGAAAAAAAGGCAGTAAACTCTGCTCATTTGTCCAGTTTACAAGCCTGCTGTGTGGTTTGAAAACCTATACCTTCGGTCACGACTTATTACAGGGTATAATTTGCTAGGCAGTTCTTTCAACAGTAGTGTTGCCTTTAGTAGTTTCTCTCCCAAATAGTTATTTTTAATCCAGACCAGTCTGCTACAGCTTGGCTCATCCCACAGCTACAAAACAGCAGTACAAACACATCTGAAGGGTGAGGAGGGCACTTCCTTTAGTCTTAGTGCAGCTAAAAGAAAAGATTATAAAAAATGTGAACGTTCCCTGTCTATTTCAATAGAAAATAAAATGTTTTAGTTAAAATACCTTCTGCAGTGGAGCAAGTTAAACCACTTAACCTAAAAAATGTCATGACAAAATAAACCACGAGGGCAGTGACTGTTAATTTTCCTGTGTTCCGATCTTCACAAGCATTTGTGAGCCCATCCATTTAGAATACTTTTCATTGGTACAGCCACTGAGTACATGTGTTTACATCAACTTAAATCTGTCTTTGCTTTTAAACTGAATTTGGCCCATAAACAACAAATATCGCATGAATGTAAGACAAGTTGACAAATTTGGTAACTAGAAGCACTTTTTTTTAAAGTGGCGTAACAGGTGAAGTGTGCCACAGACCCCATCACTGCAAAAAATAAAGACTCTAACCCCAACATGCTGAATATTGAACCATGAGCATTTGGAAATCTAGTATACAGCCATAGTTACACAGTAAGGATTCAGAGTCCCACGAGCCATTAACCACATAATGGGCAGGAATCAGGGAGAGCTTGCTTCTACACTGGCCAATCTATGGACCACTGGATTCTAGAAAGTAGTTAATCTTTCTGTGGAAAATCCACGGTATATCTTGTACAAGACCCTCAGAGACCGTTTGTGTTCCACTTCAAAGACCACTTACTACTTCTGCTTTACCTCCTAACGCTATTTACTTCCTTGAATCCAAGGGAACACGAGCACATCTTGAGGGGATTTGAACTGATTTCAGTTTTCTTTCTCTCAGGAGATGGTGTGGGTATTGATTTCTTCCTGTGTAGTAGAGGTTGACCCTGACTGCAAATCTCTCACTTGAAATCAAATGCTTACTGTTAGAGCATAATTTAATGGTGCAACAATCCAGTTGATACTTTCCTGCTGCACCCTCCACATTAAGCCAATGGACATTTTCTCAGGACTATGGTCCTGAATTTCACCAACGATGACATTTGGTAAGGTGTTCTGGTAAAGAATAAGTATATTTTTAGAGGTCAGCTTTCAATTTCATGACAAAAAACCCCACTGGTATTAGAAAAAATCCCATTCAGAATCAAAACAATAAAAAATGGAAATAAAGTAAAACATTTTTTACATGTGGGTTTTACCTCACATGTTCTCAGTAACGTGAAATTTAAAACATAGTTTTTAGGTGACATCACTTAAATATGAGCCTTTAAATATACTATCAATGGCTTATTGAAATTCCAAAGAATAGAGAAGAAACTAGGACCCCAGTCTCCCAAAACTTTATGGCACAGGGGGTACTTGCGACTTCCTACTTCGCTCATCCCCAGTCCTGACCGGCCCATTGTCAGGGAAAATTAAAAAAACAATATCTCATTGATAATTAATATACTATCCTAGCAGCCCAGAACTCTTGAGATATTTAATTCCTCAGCTCAGAAAGAGAGCATGAAATCACCCCCCACATGGAAGGAATGGCAGAATACTTACTCTGTGCCACTTTCAACCATTTGCGTTAGGAGGGAAATGCCATCCAGGTTTATAAATTCTTGGGCAAACGTAACATCCCGTGAGTAGTTGGCTAAGTCTTTCAGTGCTTCTAACTTTGCATCCATACTAGAAGACTGGATCCTCTCGTGGAGCTGCTGTGCATTTTGAGCCTAAGGGAGAAACAAAACACACAAAACAAAACCAACAAAACAGCTTTCGTTAAAATGAAAATCGTGAATAAAGCGTCAGTGTAAGCAAGAACAATGGCCATGTTTAATATTAATGATATTTAACACTTCCATGCTCAGAAAAGATTAAGTAGCTCAAATACAAATTACTTTTGTAAAAGTGTATTACTTGTGTATTACTCCATTATTACCTATAATTATCTAGACTCTTGAAGAATCATTAGCTGAGCAATGGGTAGATGTCCTAGTGTCTCAGGCAAAATGTAAGCATTACAAAAGACAGCCTTTGGCTTGAAGAGCTTATGTGTCACATCAATAAAAGTAGAAATGAAAATAAAACAAACTGCATCAGACAATCTCCGTAAAATAATAGTGGCACTTCTTTTCCTGTCAGCGCTTACTCAGGTTACACACTTCTCATCACCTTTAGCAACAAAGACCACATACTGTCCTAACCGTGTTCCATCAACAGAGACCAACTTCAGATCTTCTGCTCCTTCCTCCCCCTCTTCTTTTGTTCACAGTCAGTTCGAACACTCACACACCCTCTTAACAAGGAGTGTAGGAATAATTACTTCCCACATAATACTATGATATTATCTGTCATACATCTTTTTGCATGTTCGATAGCCTCGTGTTATGCTATCCTGCCCATTAGTGTTTCAAATAGAGGATGAGGCAGTGAAATTCAAGATGGACACTGATGATAAAAAGCTAAAGAAATACTCAAATAATGCATATTAAATTGCTTCTCTCTTTAGCCATACAAATACTTTAAAATACATCTCACGTTTTCAGTTTGATGCTTTCACTTACCTGAATAGAATACCCAAAAGCTTCAGTTAATAGCTAGCTAGACAATACCTTTCTTAGAAAAATAATCCTCCTCCCTACATTTAGAGATATTTGCAAAATTCTGTTTCCTAAAATTAATTTCTTACCTGCACCCAGGGAAAGGTGAATGAGAGGCTGTGTGTCATTAGGAAAACAAATTAAATGTAAATTCTGCTGAGAGTTATTTTGTCTGAGACGATGCTTATTCTTTCTCAGCTGGAGAAGAAATAGAGAAGAAAAGGCTGTGCTGACAGACAATTCCTTTTCTGTTCAAGTAATGAATGTACTCTTCACAGAGATGGTCATCTCTGAAGATCAAGATTCTGAGAAAGCAGTCACTTTTAGTGCAAGCGAACATTTAAACAAGGAGCCCAGAAAAATAACCAGCACCGTGTTGTTACACATGTGCCTAGCTACATAACTTCGATTGCTTCAAAAACATGGATAAATTAAGTGTCCCAATGTCCTCCAATATCAGCAAGGTTCGTTACTTCTTGTTTTTAGAAAGAAAACAAGTCAGCGTTTGGCCAGAACAGATGTGGTAAGGAGCATATATGGGGAAGGAAATACTTTCTAGTTAGTATGACTGTGGTTAACATCTTCAGTTAAGATAGTATTGAAAAAAAAAGGAAAATCTTTAGTCCTGAGCTTTTTTATGCTTTAAGTATAGGGTGATGCAGCCATAGCAGTTACATTCCCTATAAAAAAGCAGAATCCTGTCATCCAAAAGGTCTTTCTGCTACTGAAGGTTACCTCCTCTCTCAATGGATTTGAGTTGTAATGGGGAAACAATGGTTTATACAGTCTCTCTGCAATGGCAATGTCTGTCCAAATGGAAACTAACAGAATATTCTCTCAAGCTTAAGCAGGTGATAAGGGAAATCATTTGCCAAAGCCCATGGAAGAAGTAAAAATAGATACCACTTACTTTCAGCTTCCAGGATAACCACAGAATACTTCCCTCAGCCCTTTCCCTTCATCAGAGGGGTGAAGAAAGCTTTGCTAAAGTACTCTTCTATAATCAGCTACAAAAGTTCACCATTATTATTACCTGAACCAGAAGTTCAACAGCCAGCTCCCACCTTACCAAACTACCTCCTTCATGGAGCCATGTTTTACTCTGGACTCCCCACTTTTAACATCCCAGAAAGACTCAGAGATGCAAAGCATTCTCAAAACATTACTGTTTCTCTGAATACATGCGATGTCTGAATTTCCTGCCCACCTCAGAAAAGAAACACTCAGGAAAAACTTCAATACTGCCATGGCAGCTGCCTTCCCCTAACTTTGGAAATGATTGCTCATATTTAACCTTAAGCCTATTAAATCTGTGCACATGGCCTTCTCCTACCTGCCACAGTTCTTGAAAGTTACCACTCCCACTGTCTGACTAATGAAGGAAGTTCTACTGAACGGGAAGTTCTTCCAGCTTTCCTTAGGAACTCAGTCCTCTAAAAGCTTCTGGATTCAGTGAAAATGAAACAAATAGGAAAGGTGAACAAAACAACTGGTTCAGAGTGACTGAGCAGCTCTCCTGAGCTGCTCGGCCAATAAGTCTGAGTGGGCAAACCTTGGGCAGCAGAGCCGTGGCCAAACAGGACTGTAATTGCCTGTGTAGCTCAATAGCAAGCAAGAAAAACATGTGAGTAGAGCCAGGAGAACATCCTCCTCCAAACCCCTTCACAACACACTGTGCTGTGTAAACAACACTTTGTCTTCATACATATTGACAACAGATTATTTAGGGTCAATTTCACCCTTCCTCTTGAGGAGAGAGTCCTGCCCCCGGCAGAAACACCTGGGGGTAGTGAACTGCTGCTGTCAGCCAGTCAGACTTCCATTACACATGTATCCATACCAAGCATGGAAAGAGCTAACCATCCCTAACACCAAACCTCAGAACACCAGGACAGGGACGTACATTAGCAGCTCACCTGCACTGCACAAGAGCGGCATGAGCGGGACCAGCCTATCAACTGAGATACGTTAATCCTCTTTCCTCTGCAGTCAGTGAGAGCTTTGAAAGTCACCAGACTAAAACCAAAATATTATCTTAGATCAGAGACAGCTTGGAACCCTCTACAGAGCACAAAAATCCATGCTACAGAAGTGGTTCGGCCATGTTTTAAGCACATAAAAGAGTGCCTAAAGCCTAACATCATAGGCTTTACCTGACTATGCCAATGTTCCGTCAGCAACGTTTACACACAGTTGCAGTTTTCTTACATGAAACAAGTTTTGCACCGGATCCAATAAACCTTGCTCCTTCTACTCTCGGAAAAGAAAAGAACAGACAAATGGCAGAAGAGATCTTGATTAAGGAGGTAAACATACATTTGTCTCAGCAAGAGTGCTGGCACATGTCTCACTGGAAACATGGACAAAAGTCATATTGTCTGTTGCCATGCCCAAATGCCTGGTGGGTGAAAATATTGCCTTGGTTAACACCATGCAGTTCTCACAAGCCTTCTAATTCTTGTTGCCATAGCACTCATACACGCTTATGCAATGTACAGCTCACTTACTTATGAGTGCATTAAAAAATGAAACCCGGATGAAATATGCTCCAAGTGCTTACCAGGGAGCTATTTTAATGATTTGCAAGCCATCAGTGGATGGACAGAGAGCACAGCTCATTAAAGCAATAGCAGAGCTGGCTGCCATGTCTGCATTCTTACCGAAATGGCATTCAGGTAAGAATAAATACAAATATATAAACCTTCGCAACTGAGAATCATTAGAGGGAATTAACAGAAATATGGCTGCCCGAGTAAACGAAAGGCAGAATTAACTGCTCTCCTCTTTAGAAAGGAAGGAGGATGGGAAGCTTGTAAAACGTGTGCTGTTGGAGTCCTAGCATTACAAAAGCCTGTCAAGTGGCATAAGCCGCATGTCTAGTCTTAAATTACTTGCTCCAAGGACATCCAGAAAGGTTTGCCCTTAGGGAGTAGCAGTGCTTAAAAGGAGCAGCTTGATGAGATTGTCAGCTTAAAGAGAAAACTAATGACCTAAATCCAGGATGTGACTTTCTTAGAGACTCAAATAGCCATTTGGAGGTTAAGAATACCAAGATCGTCCTAACAAGGGATTCTGCTGATCAAATTATCATTTCTTTGCCACTGAATACTTTGTTCAAACTTTGAAAGCAACTTATTAACCAGACATACACAGGGCTTCTGTACGGAATACAAAATACAGCAAGTAAGGACAAGTGGGAGGACACAGATCCAGATGCAAACACTATCAAACATGAATGTGCTATGGAAGAAAGTTGGACCATTGATTTAAATTGCTGCATGTAATCGGTTGTCTTCTTTATCCTTTACAAAAAGCAAATAAAGTAAGAGTATTGTGATCTTCCCTGTAGATTTAGTCACATTAGTCAACATTTTACCAGAAAAAGGACATAGACCATCAGTAACTACCAAACACAGCTTTGTCCTTACCAAGCAAGTGCATTTCTGTGGTTTAATTTAAATCATTCAGTGTTGAAACACCGTGGTGGCTTAAACTGCTGCCTTTTCCTGGATTTTTATTGCCATTTCACCTACAACTGCATATATGTCAGAGAGCAGTGGGGGAGAGGATAAATTACAAAATCACCATTGTACACATACAGGTTCAGCAGACCCACCAAGGCTGACTAGCATCTGATGCCAGGTAAGCAATGAGATGCTATTTTAATTAATACATACATTAATGGTTAACATTTTTTACATGAACACTGAAGCACAGTTTCTACATCTAAAGCCCTGTACAGATGTGATACACAGGGAAGTCCTATGGAATGATTACAGGCAGTTAAGGAGGCAGTAACAGGGAAATGGCCACCTCTAGAGTCTTGCACTCAACCAATGACAAAAGCATTACAGATGCATAGCCACATGCATTAAATAAATATGCCTTAAAATAAGTTTATGCAATCAGTAGCCACTTCTCAATGCTTTATAAGCATTTTTTTCTTCTAGCTGCATTTGAGACAATCTCTTCCACTTACTATTCAAAGCACACCTTTGGAAACCTGAAAACATCAGATTAAACCTTTATCTATAAAAAGACAACCCCCAACTCCACTTCTCAAATCTACTATGAGCAGATATATATAAAAGTGGCTAATTGACCCCCCTGGTCAGTGCTTCTGGTATCAATTAGCAACTAATTCACCATTACATGATAAACATAATCACAATCACAGGCTAGAACTGAAAAAAGTTTTGCATTTGCAGAACTTCAAATATGTGTTCAAGCAATTGTAGATCAAAGATTATAAACTAGATCCTCAAACTTTTACTTAGAGGATTCAGATGTATAAGCAGAAACAGGTTAAAGAACTCTTTACACTTCCTTGTCTGTTTAGGTCACCTATAAATAAAAAACCCCATATTCCTCATATCTGTAGAAGCATTCAGAGAAAATACAATGATGACTATTATTGAAAACCTTTATTTACATGATTGCTCATGCCACAAATGCTGATACATCTGCCTACAAACAACTTACAGGTTTGAGAACTCAACTGATCTCTGACTGGGGGAGCAAAAAAAAAAAAAAAACATGTGACAAAAGCAAATGATCAGGCCCCACAAATACCACATCAGAAAAACCCCCTTGACTCAGGGCTTAAGGTGTATAGTTCATGAGCAAGGCATTTTTTGTAAGTGCCCAAGAAGCTGCTTTTAATAAACAGTAAATGCTCAAATAATCAGTTATGTTTGAAAACCATTGAATTAAAAAAACTACGCCAGTTCCTTCAGTTTAATTTTCCCAGTATTTTAGCACCTTTTTAAAATGATTAATCATTTGTAGAAGGATTTGCAGGATCTGATTGAAGGAATCCTGCAGCTGCACAGACTAAGAGGCTGGACTTTGCTTGCTGCATTGCAGGACACAAAAGTCCTTTCGGATCAGCCTCACGCTCGGGAGAAATTACAGCTCATTTATACACCTACCCACCATGCACTGGAATATGGTTATCACAAAAGAGACAATAGCAACACAGCATTTCAATTGTCACATATGTTCAAATACAAAGAAATGTTGCATAAGAAACTTTTCATGAGTCCCTTCAGAAATGCAAATGGACAAAGGGGGAAAACAGGTCACGGAAAACTGCAAAAACACACAATAGCCCAAAGAATTGGTAAGGAAGATGATAGGAGAGGTTAAAATAAATAAGAAAGATGATATAGGAACAAAGATAATATGAGAGAAATTCAATCTGCACTCAAGTTACCTAGGAAACAGAGTGCCTGTGTGGTGAGCAGTTTATAGAGGAAAAAAAATAGCATTGTTTAGAAAAAAACAGTCTTTCAGAGAATCTCACAAACTTAGCAAACAGGCCTACGGAAACAAAGAAGCAGTTCAAATTCCCACCAGGCCCAACGACTGGCGTTTGCAAACTTTTAACTCAAAGAAATTTAAAATAGGCACATTGTAAATCTCTCAAGGCAAGCATTTATAATGGATTTAGCAGCACACCATAACTGCAGTTCTGCCCTAGCAGTATTAACAATGGTTTTCAGATAAAGGTCCCTGTATAGGCACACAAAATAATCTAAATTGGAGATTAAAAAAGAGAACATATTTAACGTTTATATTCATGGAGTTAGATTTCAAATCCTCATTTTAAAAAAGGCAACCCAAAAATGCTGGTTTACTATTTCTAGATAAAACTACCTTTCTTTTCTCTCTCTTTTTAATCTTTAATAGTACCTACTCTGGGTACATGAGCAATAAATAATTTGAGGCTAATGACAACAAAACTCAAAAAGATTGCATCTCATCCTGCTCACCCAATTTTCTGTGACTCAGGCCATGCAAATGTAAAGGGTGCAGCCAGACTAGTGGCTGTCACGGTAATAAGCTGCATAAAAATTAAGGACTAGAAAAGCATTTTAAGTTCATGCAGCCTTCAGAACTGGTCAACACAACTCCTCTCAACTCCTCAAGGAAAAAGATTTCCTCAAAAGGCTTGTGAAGTTCAGGACAGATTTTTTTTTCCCCCACAACAGCCAGGAAGTAGGCAGCTCAAGCCTTTGAAACTACAGGGACACATCCCAGAAACTGCATAATATATATGTGGCTTCTCTTCATTTCTCTCAATCTTTCTCTCCTTTCCTAATTCCTCTACCTTTTCATAAAGCTTTTTTTTTTTTTAGTACGATTTTGGTTTTTTGAGGGAAGAGGAAAGATAGTTTCAGCTTTATCCTGTCATAGGATAGAGAAAACAGAGGGGGTGAGGGGAATTCAGAATCTTAATGTTTTCACATGATGAGAAAAACATTTCTCACCCAGCACTAACAGCTAGGAGCTAGGAAAGCATCCTTCCCATTTTGTAGGAGTGTATCATGCAGCCTGTTCTTCACATTATCTCCTCCAGCTACTGTTGCTCTCATACAGAATTTCAGAGGGAATATGGAAACAGATTGCCTGTTAGCTTTTTAGAGTAAATGACAAGCATTGTGTGGGTCACCAGTTTAAGAACCACAGCTTGGAGGTCTTTAATCTGTCTATTTTAGGTACTGCTATGATGACCACTTTGACAGTACCTTAAAAAGCAAAGAGACTGTTGTAGGGTGGGGACATGCAGAACTTCATTTTACACCTATTTAAAGAATACAAATACTTGCTAATCTGACAAAAAACAATCCGTTCCTTCAAAACCTCCTTCCAAGTTACCTCTCTGATTCTGGGAAAAGTTAACAAAAAATTTTAAAACATCAGGAAGTATGAAAATAAGCACTGGTTCAGGCATAAATCTCACTACTGGAGAATAGAGAGGAGACCAGCCTTCTATCTTAAAACAGGACGGCTGAGTGCCCTGTTATAACTGCAGGCTGAGTGTCCTGTTATAACTGCAGGCCAGTGCCATAGTGGTCCACAATTTGTTAGGTAACAGGCAATACCTCAATTCCTAAGGATTCCTGTCTTGGTTAACTGACCCTAAGGCAAATCCCCAAAGAAATGGGACAAGCAGATGGTAGTCCTGTGCAAAGCCCTGCCTTCCTGACTATGGTAGTACCAGAAAGTGTTATACACCCAAGATTTATCTTTTGTGTTCGTAGGTCACATTTCCAATTGCGCAAGTGATCATGAAGCCAGCCAGCCAGCCAGCCATCTCCACAGATCAGTCACAGCACAGCCTCTCTTCAGCGAGGCTGCACGGTGCAACTGGTTGTGGATTTTGAGATGGGAGGATTCCATGAACTGTCTTATGCGGTTATTCCATGTTGTGGTTGCACAAAAGAATGATGCAGTGCATTTGGACTACATTGGTTCTTGATGAACCACAGATGTTGTTTTGATTTCAAGAGATCCCAAGTCTGGGCAGTACTGGAGTGGATATTTGTTCTTCAGGAGTCCCAAAGGTTAGAAGGAGCTGGTGCTGGGGCTGTCTGTTTCTGAGGAACTTCCATCAAATGGGGTTTACTCGACCAGGAAGTCATTTTCCCATGTACAAGGCTGTTTTGGTGATATATGCCAAGAGACTCTGGTGTGACACAGACACCGACAGGGGCAATGGTCTTAAACTGCTGTTTGCTGGGGTTTTTTTATGTCTATAAAGCTTCATATATAATGGCCATTGAAAAAGATGATGAAGAGTAATGGAAACCTCTTGTCTTTGCCCAGTTGGCTGCCGAGAAGTGCTTTCTGTTGAGAAGCTACTGGGTGGCAGAGTTTGGCCATAAGAATGCTTTGAATCTGCAGAAGCTAGAACACCACCATGAAGAGGTAAACCATTTTAATGGCACACTAACTACATTTGTCAGCAAGGAAATGGGATTGCTGCTGCCTTAGACATACATCTTCCAGGACTAATAGTGGCTTTCAGCATGTGGCAGCAGTACTGCTCAACTCAGCAGGAAAACAGGCCATTACAGGGCAACCAGCAACTCTGCTGTGCTTTTCAGGAGCTGGCAACGAGACGGTGTGGGAGGGAAAAAAACCCAAAAACAAAGAAACCCCAGTAAAATCTCAACATTACAGTTCCTACTCACTCAACATAAACCCAGAGATCAGGAAAGCTCTGACCTGAGCCACCCAGCAGAGCTCTCCGTGATTCAAATCTCTGACCTTCCTCCTGGCTTTGAGTTCCGAGGCAGAAAAAGAGCAACTCGAGTGAGGCTGCAATGTCAGCAGGGAAGCAGGGATAACTTTGATGTGAAAGCTGCTCCCAGGGGAAGTGAGACACAAAAAACCCACCCAGTTGTGCCAACAGTATCGCCAAATGTCACGTAGAGTTATTACCCCTGCCTCTGTAACTCATAACATTTGCTCCTGGAGGACTGTGGGATACATGGTGGATAAAGCTTGGAAGTACACACATTAGTTCACAGTGATTTACTAATTGAATCTTCACTTTGAAGGAAGAGAAGAACAGAACAGTGACTCACTGGAGATGTTGTTAATCGAAGGATGGCTCCATTTTTTATTTCATTACGATTCTGAAAGAGAAAAATCCAAAGGTTTTACTTAAGACTTGCTCACATAAAAAGATGAAACATGCATTGAGCAGAATGCCATGCTAAACCTGCAACAGTGCTTTCCCCTGTCTGCATGCAAAACTTTCCTCTTTCAGATGTAAGCTAGTATCTGTTTTTCTCACTGAGGCATATAACATTAGCTTCAACAAATAGGTTGAATTCACATGACACTTAACCAACCTGAACTCTTTCAAGAATGACTTCATGTTTTTCAAAGTTCAGCTTCCACTGGTAACTTCTAAATATTTTTTTAAAATATACTGTCCATGGTGTCTGGCTCTGGTATTGTACATACTTGAGGAGTTCGTAAGTTTGCTGAAACCTGTCATTAAGCATCTGCAGGATTTAGAATTCATCCCACTGGCTCTTTATTTTCTATAACAAGAACATGCTGACTTAAACCACTGGAACCTACCCATTGAGCTCTGCCACCACGACTTTGCGTTCTCCCTCAAAGTAAAAAAAGCATCACTGCTAGCAGTGTAAAGTTCAAACATGCCATAAGTCCTTCTCCTTGCCTGGCTGTCAGAAAGAGAGGGCATTAAACATTTTCTTTTGGTTAAGCTCACATAGTCGTGGCGTAAGCTATGGTGTACACTTACAGCGTCCTTACAACTTTGTGGTCAAAGCCCATGTGCACGGTCTCCCCCTGTAGTACGGGTAGGGGAGCCTCCCCTCTTTCAACAACCACCTCCTGCTCACCACAGGGTAGGAGAACAGGTACCTACAGCGATGAACATACTGACAGGTACTGACTGCGTGCAGCGCAATGCCAGTCACAGTTCGGTAGCTTGCTCATGAGCTGACACTCTAATCTGTCAGAGGAATTGGAGGAATCCCTAACAGTTTGAGAGAGAAGAGCTAATTTTGTACTGAAGACCACGTTGCAGGCTTTCTGCAGACTGGTGTTTAGCCAAGAAAAAATATGAAGGTGTATTTCTTCTCAGCCAGTTTTTCCCAAATTTATTTCATCCTTCTTGTTCCCATTCTGATACATCTCAAATCCAAAATGCTAAAAACCAGATAAATCTTGCCTGAAACCAGGTCATGTAGTCCCAAAATAAAACTCCAGTACATTGTCTCATTCTTGGTATCCAAGTCGTCTGTGGGATTGGTTCTAGCTACCTCAAAGATCGCTCTCCACCCACAAAGACTTCTTCACTCTAACTGAAATAATTGAAGTGCCAGACAACACAGGGGGTACAAGAGAGGAGCTTTCTTACAGCATCTTTGCCTACATATGCAGCCACTCTTCTCAGCCCTCAGCAGTCTCCTCCTGCCAGAACAGCCTCAGGGAGACCAGCCAGGCTATACTCAAAAGAGGGGCAAAGAAGGGTGAGCAGCTAAACACTGGGTGACTTCCCACAGCACTAACAAAGTGCCAGATTTTCTCCACTTGTAGTGAAACTGCACCAGACCCAGCTACATTTCATCATGTCTAAGGAATCTGTGTGAAGTGGCCATAGCGCATTTGTGTGGTTTAATCTCAATCAGTGCTGAAACAAACTCACTTCACAAACATTTGTGGTTGCTTAAACTGTTACCACCTCCTGGATTTGTGGAGCTGAATAAAATTGCTTTGGGACAGACAATTAGCATAGCCTACCCCCATCAGCAGCTTAGGCTAAGCTACTGGACCCTCAGCTGCATTGGGCCAGAGTGTGTGCATGTACGCATGCGCAAGGCTCCATCAGCTTTAGTTGGCAGGCAGCAAATTCCAGCATGCAACAATGTGAAAACCAGGGAATCAACAAGATTTAAACAACTTGAGCTGTATTAATCACATTCAGAAGTTCACTGACATCTTTACAAAAACATTGGAGCTTAGAAGTAGACTGTTCCTAAACATAAATAAGAGCACACACAGAGGCTTATTTTTTTAAGCAGCAAATCATTAGGCCTATAGTTTCTCATGTTTCCTGCTGCAATTAGCATGAACTGAGTACAAATGAGTTTGTGGTTGGTTTGTGACAAGTCACTTCATCTGGGCCACGAAAAGCATCTCTGCAAACACTGTTAGTCCACTGCAAACAAGAGGTACTGGGCATAGCATGAGGAGGCTATATGGTGATCTCCAGAGACTGGAGGAGGAGCAGAGGAAACACAGAGAGGAACACACAGAGCACTTAAAAGCATCACTGGACTCCAGTTTCTTTGGAGTCTTTCTGTTTAATCATCAAGATGAATCTAAAACACCAAAGCTTTCAGACTAAAAGGTGTACTGCTTGTCAGAACCCACAACACACAAGCCCATGGACCTTTCATCATGTCTGGCTCAGCGCAAGGTGTGCACATCTGTCCTATACTTTAAATTCAGTCATTGTATCACAACAGAGAGCGAGCTCATCTTCACCTCCTGGTTTAGAAAAAGGCTTAAGGAAAACTGCCCACGCCTTATCTCTAAAAGCATTCAAAGCATAAAGTCTCTAGCACAGCAAGCCAGCCAAAATTTGAAAAAGGTTAGCAGTTACACAATAAAAAAAAATACAATTTTGTTTATCCATTCTAAATATTGGCTTAATCACATACCAGGAAACAGCATGTAAGAGTCCAATTAAGCCAAGAGGCTTTCCTACATTAACTGTGTGATGCAGTAGTCAGCATGCCAGTTAATTTTAATTGCAACATTTACACACGGTTAATCCGCTTAGTATTAGGGATAGCATCCTGTGGATTTCTTTTCCAGGATAACAGAACATCATTACAGCAGCCCAGCTTTGGCAGTCATACTTATAAGCATCACTTCTATTCAGGACAGAACTCACTCCCACTTATGATGGACAAATAAAAAAAAAAAAAAAGACAAGAACAGGACAAAAACTAATAAAAAAACCCCTCTTCCAAGATATTCCCGACCTGTTTCTCAAGTGTACATGAGGTTGGTAGGTTCATGGTGTTGATCTGTGTTAGAAAAGCCTAATCCTGAGCAGTGAAGGAACTAGTGAAATGGTACTATCCAAAATGTCCCTAAAATGTCCGTAACAGGAAAATAGATCTGTTATAAATGTTATCTAGGACAAAGCAGTTATATCAAGGATACAAATAAGCCCCATCTGAAATATTTTATCTAGCAAGATATAATATATCACAAGATGATTTCTGTCTAATTGAGTAGGTAATATTTCCAAGATGTGTTTTCAATCAGACTAAATACTTTCGTGAAGACACACTAAGAACAGAACACAGCAGGAAGTAGAGGATACCTGGAAAGTCCATCTTGCATTCCCATTTCAGGACCCTCTGCCTTCTAACTTCACCAGCTGAAGCAACGTGAACCTACATGACTATAAGTGCTTCAGAAAGCAGGAGAAGCAAGGAAGGAGAGGCAGTGGGGCAGCCCTGTCAGAGTTTTCCATTCTCAGAGAAGTAAGGAGGGGGTTCAACAGAACTGCTAGCCTGGAATTCTGGAGGGGAGATTTGTGCCTGTTTAGGAGCCTGGTTGACAGAACTCATTGGGAGGCAGTCCTGAGGGGCAAAGGAGTCCAGGAAGGCTGCATATCCTGCATGAAGGAAATCTTAAAAACTCAGCAGCAGGCCAATGCTAGACAAGCAGTGGGAAAGCTCAGCCTGGCTGAGCACAAATCTTTGGCTGGAACTCAGGTAAAAGAGGAGCTATTATGACCTTTGGAAAAAGGGGCAGCACACTCAGGAGGGCCACAGGGGTGTTGCAAAGTTATGCAGGGAGAAAATTAGAAGGGCCAAAGCTCAACTAGAAGTTAATCTGGCTACTGCTGGAAAACACAATCAAATATGTTTCTATAAACATATTAGCAACAAAGGAAGGCTAAGGAGAATCTCCATCAGATGAGATTAGCTTGGTTAGAAAGAGCAAAGAGCTAAAACCAGCAAGGCTGGGGGTTCAATGCCCATATGAGCCATTCACTTAAGAGCTGGACTTGATGATACCTGTGGGTCTCTTCCAACTCAGAATATCCTGTGATCGGTGGTCTGGATGTGAGGGAACACATAAGTGACAAAGGATGAGGAAGAGGCTGAGGT
>VZTA01025659.1:17267-64204 GCA_013398855.1 Mohoua ochrocephala
CCTCCCGACCCCCCCGCGAGCCGCCGCTCCGCCCGGGGCAGGCGCCGTGCCCGGCGGTGACCGGCGCTGCTGCTTCCCTTCTCCCCAGGTGGTGCGAGGGAGATGCGGCACTGAGGAGCGGGCTCGGCCCGGGCCAGCGCTGCGGGGCTGACGGGCGCGTTCTGAACTCGAAGCGGTCTGGATGAACGCGGCAGCGGCGGCGAAGGTCGCGGAGAGTTGGAGACAACATGAATACCTCGGTTCTCGCCCCACTGGGAAATATTTCCGGCCCCCTGAATTTTTCGGAGATGAACTCGCAGATCTTGCAGTTTGAGGACGAAGATTGCCATGTGCCTTTGGCCATGGTCTTCACTCTGGCCTTGGCTTACGGGACTGTGATAATTCTGGGAGTCTCTGGGAATCTGGCCTTGATCGTCATTATTTTGAAACAAAAGGAGATGCGCAATGTCACCAACATCCTCATCGTCAACCTGTCGTTTTCTGATCTCCTAGTGACTATCATGTGTCTTCCCTTTACCTTTGTGTACACTTTAATGGACCACTGGATTTTTGGGGAGGCCATGTGCAAGTTGAACCCTTTTGTGCAATGTGCCTCTATCACCGTCTCGGTCTTTTCTTTGGTCCTCATTGCTATCGAGCGCCATCAGCTGATCATCAATCCCCGCGGCTGGAGGCCGAACAACAGGCATGCCTACATGGGGATTGCTGCCATATGGATTTTAGCCACAGCTTCCTCTTTGCCTTTCCTGATCTACCACGTATTAACAGATGAGCCCTTCAGAAATGTAACATTTGATGAATATAAGGACAAATATGTGTGCTTGGACCTGTTCCCCTTGGACACTGCCAGGCTTTCTTATACTACAACGCTTTTGGTGATTCAGTACTTTGGACCGCTTTGTTTTATATTTATTTGCTACTTGAAGGTAAGACAGAACCCTCTTGCAATATGTACTTCTTTCTGTCTGATGTTTGCTTATCCTTGCAAAGATGACAGTGGTAGGTTAATTTATCCCATGTGTTTCTCTTTGTTGAATTTCCTGCAGATATACATACGGTTAAAAAAAAGGAACAACATGATGGACAAGATGAGAGACAGTAAGTACAGATCCTCTGAAACCAAAAGGATCAACATCATGCTGATATCAATAGTGGTTGCATTTGCAGTTTGCTGGCTGCCTCTCACCATCTTCAATATCGTGTTTGATTGGAATCATGAAATTCTGCCTGTTGCTACCTGCAGCCACAACCTGTTGTTCCTGATTTGCCACCTCACTGCCATGATCTCTACCTGTGTGAATCCCATCTTCTACGGGTTTCTCAACAAGAACTTCCAAAGGGACCTGCAGTTTTTTTTTCATTTTTGCCACTTCCACTCCCGTGAGGAGGATTATGAGACTATAGCCATGTCCACCATGCACACAGATGTTTCGAAAACCTCTTTAAAGCAGGCAAGCCCTGTCACATTTAAAAAAATATATAGCGATGACGATGAAAAAATATGAAGAAGTAATAAAAATTCTACACCAAACTGCAAGAAGTGTTATTGCAGGTGAAGTGTGTCCAAGGACAAGCACAATTATATAACAAGTACAAAAAGGGTAATGTTTTTCTTCATTTTCCAAGGAACTTTGATTGTTGTCACTTTGAAATTATGCGTTGTGCATTTTTGCCCCTTTTACTGCTTTAATGTTCACAGAAGTTATATCTGAATTTTATTATAAGACATAGTCAGACCTGCTACTACCTATGGTTTTCATCAGCCGTTTTTGTTCTGTTTTCTTTGTACACTTCTGCGCTTCAGCACAAAGGTTTAGTTATTGATTTTTTTCAAAGAAGTAGTTTTCAGGAGTGTCCATTTAAGACCATTAGAAACAATATGAACCACAGGGACACTGTCATTACAGAGGATATCCACCAAAGAATAAAACTAGGAAATTCTGATTTGAAGAGGACTTTTTTTTTTTTTTTTAAATTCATCTTTTGATCAATGTTAAAATCCTGAAAAATCAGTGTAGGTATGCAAAAAAAAAGAATTCTGTGGGACCTGTAGAATATGTTTAAATGGGGACATACAGTTGTCACAGAGGCAATTTGGGCTGTAATCACTTAGTTTCAAACAGAGGATTAAGAAAGAAATTCTGTTCTCATTTATAAGAATAAAACCCTACAGTAATTCCACAGAGCACAATGGGATAACTGATGTTTCAGCAGAGCAAATGAAAACATAAATGGAGCTCCAGTCCTGAATGATTACAGCTGGTCTTAATGACACTGGCTTTTTAATTTAAAAAATCCAAACCCCATTTTCATCTGCCATCACTGACAGGAGTTCCTGTTGCTGGGATGAAATGCACCATCTGTTCCAAGCCTATGAACCATGTAAGTTCTCCTCGAGACCTATGTCCAGAATCTAGAAGGAGATGGGACTGTTTGCTGTCTGGACAAGGTGCAATTCCATCCTCACAGGTGACAGAGAAATTGAGGTCTGCTATTAAAAGAGTAAGACTGAGCTACCTGAGTCTTTTCATAGTCATCAGTGTTGATCTATATAAATTATGTATAGTCTCATAATACTTTGTGTTCAGATGCAGTGGCATAAACCTGGATAATCTCCAAGACAATGGACGGTTTAATCAAGACCTGCAAAATTTAAAAGACGGATATGGATATAGTTTGGGTATAATTGGTATGTTTAGCTTCCAAGCTCACAGTTCCCACAGTTGGTTGAAGTGTGGAAACATTTGCCAAATATACACAATAGACCTCTGTTACTGCTTAAAATATATATCCTCCAATTACACAAAATATTCATGACTAGATCTCAGTTGAGGGAAACCATATAACTTGACTGCTGTAAATCAAATTACAACAGTATCAGCCAGCTGAGGTTCTGTGTCATACAGTGTACTTTGCTATATCATCAATGTCTTTTTGAATAATCAGCTTTTTAAAATACAATATAGACCGTACTTTCTTTCAGCAAGGTCACTTTAAATCATTCCGGCAGACAAGAGGATCTTTAAAATGGATATAAATGTAAATGCAGCATAAATGGAAATCTGATCTGATATATTTCTAAGCAAAAATATCTCAGGATGTTACGGTGAATTTAATATGTTCTAAATTTGACACAGATAAATGCCTAAGAAATTAAAATTATTTGGGTTGCCAGTATTTAAAAGTGAAAAACTGTGCCTTGTGCTGTCTTATAAATAGTGTAGAATATTAAAGTAGCAATGTGTTCTTGTGCATTATAATTCCATGTATTTCTCTACTGGAAGATAATTTAATTTAAAAGGAGTTTTCTGTGCTTGAGAACAGAGACGGAATGGAGAAAATTAATTATAAGACAGAAGGTTCTTTTAGAGCTTTGGCCTTTTGTATTTTATGAGATTTCCTTTTTCTTTGTGCTTCTCCATGGAATGTGTTGTTAGTAATTTGACAAGGGTTTCCCAAAATTATTTCCCTCTCACTTGGCAACAATTTTCATATTTCAAAGGATGTGTATTTTCACAACGAGATACAATGTACAAAAACAGCCATGGGGTTTTTTTATTAAGAATGTTACAGTGGGGTTTTCCCATTACAAAAAGTTACTGTGAATTTTATGGCTTTTTTTTCCCCTTTTTTTCTCTTTTTTTTAGAGGACTTTCTTTCAATGTAGTGCAAAAAGAAAATCCAGTCATTTGAGAAACTTTCCAGTTAGTTTGCTGGAAATTTTTGATCAAGCTGAGTTGGGTGCTTATAAAGAGTAGGTGTAGAGGAACTTTAGAGGAGCCTGCTGGTGCTCAGGGACCTTAACCAGGTGTGTCCTAAGATCTGGAGGTCTCCAGTGGGATAGCAACATAATTCTTCCTATGTCAACATTTCTCCTGCTTGAGGCACAGTCTCCAGTCATGCAGCCCATCTGACACTGTATCATAATATCTCCTGAGAATGCAGGTCAGGTGTTCTCTGCCCACCAGCGCCTGATACACAGGGTGAGCTGTAAATAGGAGCACTCCTTCTGCTCATCCTTGTCAGGCTCAGGACCCATTTTTCCTTTGCACTGCTGTCCTGGGATCAGGCTTCTTACGTTTCCTCACTTCCCTGCAAGAAGCCTTTCTGAGCCTCTGCTAAGGACGCAGGCCAGCGCATTGTCCCACAAATAGCACAGGGCACACTGCCTGTAATGGCAGTGGAAATGAACACAGGGGAAATGAACGCAGCGTAAAGACTGCTCTGCAGGAAAATGCATTTGGGGAATTTCAGAGAAATCGTTGCTCTTCTGAAGAATTCGTTATGAGGACAGATAAAAGTAGTCTCTCTGAGGTGCTGACCTAACATCTGCAGGGCGTAGATCAGATCTACAGAGAGCAGTATTTTTGTCTTTGGTTTCCTGACTTGACGCTGGAGTTTGAGTCTCAAAAGCTGCTGAAAACTTTCCCCTCTTGACAGCCAGCTACAGTACTGATCCTCTTTTTCATGTTCAGAGCTCCAGCATGGCTTCTCATCCTCTATATGCTAAATTTCTTTACAAGATAAGCTGACAGGTTTTGTGTTTCACTATAATTTTTCAATCATTCTGGTTTGATATTTATTTCTTCTACGTGCTGTTTTGTCAAGCGTCCCACACTTCAGCACATGCTGATTCCTGTCTCAAAAGCCTGAAGATCCCTTTCATTCTTTCAGACTGGTAGAAAAGTTTTACTGACAGAAAAACAGAACAGTGAGTGATCTATAATGTATCTTATTATTTATGTGTCATACATTTCATGTCAAATCTCCAGCCTTAAATGACAAATGTAACTATTTAATAAACATCAGTATTTACTTCATTTGTCAGTTATTTTAGCATCTTAAACGTCACTTTGATCAGCCACAAATATTTAAAGTTTCTGCATAATCTAAATAAACCAGCATATTTGTATATCATGTTAATAAATACGTCTGTATTCCCATTTTGCTTCCTTTTTCGAAAAATGGTTGTGTCATTGTTACTATGTACAGTAATTCACAACTTCCACGTCAACGTTAAAAAAAGGATAACAAGAAAGGAAGTGATAAATTGACAATAAAACCTGTCTTTAGTAGGCTAGTACAGAATTGGAAATTAAAAGATATATATCTACATGTATATAGTCAACCCTGTCTTTATGACCCCATAAAGAGAAAATATTTAAACCAGGAAAAGAAATGAACCTGACAGAACGCCCAAGGGACTTGAGCTGATGCTGACTGCATCTCATCACCGATGAAGGTGTGAAGGGCTAAGGGCTCATATGTTCTGACTCTGTGGCCTTGCACTACAGTACCGGCTTTTATTAATGGATCCTAAAGGAAAAATTGGATGCTGATTCATATTCAGACCGTAAATCAGTATATGTTTCAATCCAGGCCTGTATATGAAATTCTCATTTTGACCTCAGAGAAACGTTCTCAGATCAATGAAACTGAGAATTTTCTTAAAGTCAAATTTGCCTAGGCATTCTACTAAATAAAGCTGCATTGCTGGCTGGCAACTCACAGTCTTTCCTAAAAATCAGATTTTGGATATTAGCTTTTTACAGAAATAAATAAATGGCATATAGTTGTTTGACCTTTTTTTCTGGATTCCTCTCTGGATTTTTTTTCTGGGCCTGATAATGCTTCAGTTTAAAGCTTTCCTTCCTACTTCTTTGTATCAAAGAATTTACCAAAGCAGTGCATAGAGAATGAAGACAATAAGGAGATTTTCTATCTTCTCTTCTCATTTTTAAAGCATACAAAACAGTAGGAAACACGAGCTTAAATAACATCTCTGTCTGCAACAGCTTAAATTCATTCAGTTGAGTGGAAAGGGGAGAGGAATAATAATTACAACCAAATGATAAATTTTGTTGACAGTCATTTCCCAGTTGAAGGATATATACAACTCCAAGATCTACCATGCCCTCTTCATTCTTGTGTTCTTTAGTATGTGGTATCTGCTACCCTGAGTCATTACTAATTAGCCAAGTCATTACTAAAGTTGACGTGAAAGAAAATTCTTCTGTCCAGGTTTTGCAGAATTTCAAATGTTTGAGTATAACATATAAGATGAAAAAATGTGATCAGCTTTGGCTCTTACACTTTAATTAACCTGTGGTCAGAAATTACTTCTATTCAGTATTTCTGCCCATGCAAAACAGCGTTAATGGTCTAACTGAAGCTGATATTTGGGAGTGCATTCACAAAGACTAACTTCAGCTTTCCCAGCCTCCTCTGGCAGCAAGCCAAGGGCACTCACACCTGCACTACTCCGGTGCTATGCATTACCAAAATGTCTGTCCCTCAGTTATGCATGCAGACTGCTAAGTGGCAGGACTGCCATCTTCCAGGGCAGCACTGGGCCTGGTGACTACTGCCTCCCTTCCTCCGTCTTCCGTGGTGCTTCTGCTCTCACTTCATATTTCATCTCTTCAGTAGCTGCTTTCTGAGGAAGCTGTAGAAATTTGTACTCTGATTTTGTAAAGTGCCTGAGTATACGATAAAATTCAACTCTATTCAGGACAGGGCTTTAAATAGTTTCTTTCATTAAAATTGTCTTCCGGCAAGTTTCTCATCGGCAAATTTCTCAAAATTTAGAAGTACATAATTTAGAAAGCCTGTGTAGGAAATATGTCCATACAGAACATCCAGCTCGTTGCAGCAAAACTGACAGCACACACTGTCTTGTGTTTTCCAAATAAGTGAATTGATGATCTGGTTATTTATCATAGGTCAGGCTTAGTTGCAAGAAATTTGCCCCAGATGAAAACGTTTGAAACTGCCGTACAGGAGATGCTCTGCATGGTTAACTAACTTGCCACCAATTATGCAACATTTCAGATATACAGGGAAATAGAGTTTGGAAGAGAGACAAAAAGCAGATGCTTCAGATGAAGCCTTGATGCCTTCTGTCAGATATACACAAAAAAACCTCAAAGGGAGACTCAGATATTTATTTACTTGGGGGGCCAACAGACTGACAGGTAAATGGTTTTTTTGAGCAAAGTGGTGGTCAAAGAAGTATGTATGATAAACAGGTTCTCTGCTCCTATTTCCAGAAAAAAATAATATGAACCTTTATAAATGACTCTGAAAATGTAGTTTTTAAGACTCTTTACCTTGGATTAATCTAAATTGCTTTTTGAGATAAAGGAAACGAAATGGTTTTGGCACAATTGAAAAATAACAGCTTTTCACTGCACCCACCCACTGCACGTGAGTCCATTTGCTTCTACTTCTGCACAACATGGAGAAGGTTTGTTTACGGCAGGAGGAGTAACCTGATCAACAAAGCCCTCCTTTTCTCTCTTGGGTCATATCCACACTGATACTGTGCTGCTGCTTTTCCCTTTGCAATCTTCCCCCTCCGGCCCCAGCCTCTCCCAAGCTATGAAGTTTTTATTATGCTGTTTATATTGTTTCTTAAAAAAAGCTGTCTGTGAAAAGATGTCCTTGAAAGATCCTATTCAATGTGTGCTTGAACATGTGGGCGACAGGTCATATAGGACTTACAGAAATATGACTGGCAATGTGAAGGTGTTTTAGGCAATAGACAAGTTGAAAATGTAATTGTTGCATACTCTTATTTAGCCCTTTTAATTCAAAACTGTTTTTATACTTTTAATTCATGTAATCTAAATGTCAGCTTACTTCACATATCTGGAGTAAACTTCCTCTTGGTGATCAGCCACCAGAGACACTCAGCGAAAGGAGACACTGGGTAACCCAATTTATATCCTTACTTAGCCTCACAGCCTCTCACTGTTGCCTACAAGCTTCTTACTGTTTGTACTACAATTGAAGATATGTATGGAAAATTCTTCACTTCTTTCTCTTTAAGACTAGCAAAAGTTGTATAATTAAGAGATATAAGAGAGAGGACTGGATTATCTTTTTTGATTTTTATTTCCGTTATTTTTATTATGACTGTAAATTTTGAGGCTCTTCAATTAAGCTTTGACTTGTTATTAGTTTGGTCACAGGGGTAGTCCCCTGGATGTCAGTCACCATGCTGATATGTCTATAGTTAGACAGGTGCTGAAGTAAGAGCCTTAAAGCCTCACCTAAAACACTGCAAGGTTAATGAAAAGCCTCGCACTGACTTCAGTGAGCTTTGGGTGAGGCACTTGTTTCAAGTGACACTAAGGTGCAATACGTGTCTGAACACCTGCATCTGTCCAAGGGACAAATTAAAAAGTCACCTTCAGCTGGTTCCTACAGTATGGCTATCCTCTTAAGTTCTTCTGTGAGTTTTACTCTGATGTATTTTCTTGGCATATTTACAAGTTAAATGCATCTGCTAAGCTGCCTGGCTTACTGATTTAAACCAATTTGCTTCGCAGAAAATTGAAGAGGGTACTAGCAATTCATCACTAGTAAAAGTGTAGGCTTTTTTTTTCTGATGATGATGATGATGACGATGATGATTACTACTACTACTACTACTGCTTTTTTCACTTTATAAAAAATACAAACCAAAAAAAATCACTAACAGTCAGACAGCATAGTTTAGTTTACATTTGAAATTCACTTCAGGTGGTAAGGAATCTCAGCCTGGAGCACAGGCTGTGGATTTACCTGGTAGAGGTGCACCTTCAGCAGTAACATAAGCAATCATGAATAAAACCACTGCAAGTAGTTGCTTAAAAACAAGTATCTTCAGAGTTGGATAAGGTCACATTTAAGTATAGGTCACAGTATACAGAAACTTGAATTCAAATATGATTTTTTTTTGTGGTGGAAATTATGCATTCAGATAACCAAGTGACTTCATGAAATTATAAAGCCTGAGCCTGCTCTCATTCATATTAGTCAAATGCTTCAGGAACATCTCTGATATTGTTCAAAAGGTTATGGCATGGATGAGGCAGATAAATGAAATCAATCTGTGAAGCTGTCAGATTGGTTTTTTAGAGTCATAGATTTTATCTTACCTAGGATTAGGGTAACATAAGGAAATTAAGTACCTTGGCTTTTGGATTCCTTGATAATTTTCACTCAGTCCTGACAGATTTGCTAAAGCTTTCTGAGGGTGAAATGGTATTGGATAAGCTGAGTACCTGTTATTTAAATAACAGGTTGTTCTTCTAAGCAGGACATACACATTATAGGTGTTAGCATCTGAAGTCTTACATTCTACACAGTAGAATATAGATATATATGTTTACTGTCACTTATAGAAGGATTTTAAAATGCTGACTTCAAGTGAATTTTATACATTTACATAAACCCCGTAACCTTTAGCAGTTCTTATGTTTAGAGCATGTCTGTAGAATAAACAAACCAAGCAGTGCTGACCGTGCAGTTTGTTTTAGCAAAAGGGTTTTGGTTTCTCTAACCCTGGGACCCTGTCTGAGGATCAGCACCTGCTTGGGGGGCATGGGATCCAGTTCACTAAGTGAGGCAAAGGTATCTTTGCCAGCAGGATGTCTGACTTCCTGAGAAGGGCTTTAAACTGGGAGTGATGTGAAATGAAGACCATTATCAGCAGCCAGGGAGGGAGTGATGGACAGAGCTGTCCAGCAAAGAGCCTAGAGTGGTGTGAGTGAAGGCAAACACAAAAACCACAATAAAGAGCTTAAATGACCTTAAGCATTTTCAGGAAGCAAGGAAGTGCCTACAAGACACCAGTTTGGGAAAAATTCCCAATCCTTTCTGGGAAATGGCATGTCAAAGTGTCTCTGTAGTGCCTGTACACGAATGCGTGCAGTGTGGGGAATAAACGTGAGTAAGTAGAGAAATGCATGGGATTGCAGGGCTATGGTCTTGTTGGGATCATGGCAATAGAGTGGGATGGCTCCCATGACTGCAATAATGCAGTGGAGGGATACAGGCCCTTCAGGAAGGACAGGATAGGAAGACAAAGAGGTGGAGTTGTCCTTTATGGGAGAGAGCAGTTAGAGTATATGGAGCCCTTCTGAAGATGAATGAGGAGCCAGCTGAGAACTTATGGGAGAGGATTAAACAAAAAAACAGTATGGATGACACTGTAGGGGGTGTCTGCTACAGGCTGCCTGCTCAGGGAAGCAGCAGATGATGTCAGAAGAAGCCTCATGTTCACAGACAGGCCCTGATCCTTGTGGTGGACTTTAACCACCCTGATAACTGCAAGGCATTTAGTAATCCAGGAAGTTCCTGGAGAGCACTGATGAAAATTTCCTGACAGACATGATGGAGAAATCAGTGAGAAGATCTGATAGATCTCATACTTGCAAATAAGGAAGAGCTTGTCAGGGATGTGAAGACTGAAGGCAATACTGGCTTCAGTGACAGTGGAGTTCAGACTCCTAAAAGAGGGGAGCAAGGCAAACAGCAAGATCACAGCCCTGACCATTAGGAGGGCAGACTTTGGCCTCTTCATGGATCTGCCTGAAAGAGTCCCATAGGATAAGGCTATGGAGGGGACCAGGCTGGCTGTTTGATATTCAAGGATCATCTCTTCGAAGCTCAAGAACAGTCCATCACAATGAGCAGGAAGTTAAGCAATGATAGCACAAGGCCTGCATGGATCAACACGAAGCTCCTACGAAAATGCAAATATGGAAAGCAAACATACAAAAGGGGGAAAAAGTGACAGGTAACATGAGAGGAATATAGAAACAATTTTTGAGCATGCAATGACAGGATTAGGAAGAGCAAAGCTCAACAGAAGTTGAGTCGGTGAGGGAACAAGGCAACAAGAAAGGCAGCAGGATGGGCTTCTGTAAGTACATAAGCAGCAAAAGGAAGACTAGGGAATATGTAGGTCTGCTCCTAATTGGGGTAGGGGCCCAGTGTCACAGGACATTGAAGAGGCTGAGGTACTGAATGCTTTCTTTCCTTTGTCTTCATTAGTACGAGCAGCTTTCAGAAATCCCAGGACCTGGAGACCAGGGGGAAAAGCAAGAACAAGGAAGGCATGCCCTTGGTAGAAAAGGATCAGATTAGGGAATATTTAAGCAACTGGACATAAATAAATCCATTGGATCTGGAGGCAGCCTTCCCTCACAGTTATTGAACAACAGATCCTGAAACTCATTTCCAGGTTCATGAAAGACAGGAAGGTGATCAGGAGTAGTCAATACGGGTTCTCAAGAGGGAAGTCATACTTAACCAACCCGATAGCCTTCTATGAAGATGATTATCTCACCAAGCCAGCTACTGCAATGGTAGATGAAGGCAGAGCAGTGGATATTGTCTACATTGACTTCTAAGAGCACATTTAAGTTTGAACAGCAGCCCCGGTCTCTGAAAAAGCCTTTTTACTTACTTTGCAAATGTTTCAATGCCAACACATTGCCATGTACTGCTTTTACTAATCCATTAAGGATTGATCCAAGTACCCTTGCATGTAGAAGTATGGCCACTTACTGCGCTCTGTTGACCAAATTTGGTGTAATAAACTTTTAGACAGACCTTTTAAACTACGTTTGAGTTATATAAGCACTGTTAGAAAAGCACTGAATATAACAGTAGCTTGGTGTAGTTGTACCCTTACAAGTTTGGGGAAGATTGGGAGCTATGCGGGTAAAAGCATTTTTATCAATGCCCAAGCAAGGAAAATAATGGGAGACCCACACTTGCCTGCTACATTTGGCAGCAGCCATCCAGCCATGTCATCAATAGATACAGCAACAAGTATGCTCTTATGTCTGATCCAGGCACTGCAACATGGTAAGGAGGACCACAGGGCCCAACAGTTATGGAGCACAACCAAGAGTCGTGGTAATGCAGTTTTAGCCCCTATGGAAATATGAGGAGAGAGTTGAGGCAAATTTCGTGGGCTGAGAACAGGCCATGGAGACGTGGAATCTGAATGTTAATAATTTTGTTATTTAGAATAACCTGTAGTAGGAAATGTATGACAATTATCAGTTCCTAGGTTAAGCTTTAGTACATGTGTTCGTCGAAGTTTGTGTTTGGAGCATTTTTATTTTTTAAATAAAACTCAGAATTATTTGAATAGTAAAATCCAGTTTAGCGTGGTTCCTGCGTTAGAGAGAGAACTTGTCATTGAAGGTGCTGACCGTACAAATTATTCTGTTGCAACTCTAGAGTTGCATAAGATGAATTTGAAAGAATTCTGATTGCTCTAAAATACTTTGCTCATTAGGTACGATACATTTTTTCAAAAAAGCTAAAGATGAAGCAATGATTCTGATGAGAATATATGCCATGCTACTAGCTTTAAAATAAAGACACAAGTGTTATTCATACATTTTGACTAAAAATTGGCGCTAGCCCTGTCACACTGGGTAGTACCATTTGATTTCTTGCGTGGTTTTCTTAGAAATGCAGTGCTGTTTGTACGATGACTATGATTACTGTTAGGCAAAAAAAAGAGCCAGACAAAGCCTCTCTGCTCAGAGCATACATTTTGACATGATTTCTTAAACCCCTCTCTATCAAACACCACTTCAACCTGTGTTTTTAGTTCAGGGTAGCAGAGAGAGAGAGTTTTGATGCCATAAAAATCTCGCTGAAGGCTTCTGCCGTTACTGACCCAATCCGAAAGCTATGCTGATTTTTCAGTGCTCTCTGGAAGCGGATTCCTGCTAACAGGAGTATTTAATTATACCTGAAACTATTCTGCTACTGTGCCCTATAGTCAGCCAGATTTCAAGATCAGATGAGGCTGCTTTGGTTAGACAGAAGCTGAGATAAACATGTTCTTTATGCAATGCTATTTAAAAGCACCTTTTATACAGTACTGTTTCCAGAACAACAAGAAGACAAGTTCCAAGTGAGCCTGGGTTTAAGAAGCTCTATCTCTGCTTCCTTTCAGTCTTATATTTGCAACTCTTTACACTGACTCTCTGTGTTGACATTGCAAGCAGCCACTGTTGGGACCACAAAAATGACAGTCACACAGACCTCTTGTAGGTATTGTACAGGATTAAGCAGTCCCTCTCCCCGCATTTCTCTCTTCCCATGCCTACGCATCACAAGCACTTGTCACACTGAAAGGTAGACTAAGCTGTGGCATAGATCCAGCTTAAGAACAATAAACTTAACAATAAAGAAGGGATTTGAATGGGGGAATTGGTCCCATTTGTCAGCTGGTTACACAAACACTTGTTCTTGTGTGAAGGGTAGAGGCTGGTGAATGTCTAAGGATGGGAATGCACAGTGCTTAGGCTGGCATGGCCACATAAATATATTAGTCAATATATTTTCCTTTAATAAGGAAAATACTTATTAATCCATCAGTGATAGCTCTGACCTGCTGTGAGGTCAACTGTTTTGGGTGGCCCCCATTGTGTGAACAGCTGGTTTTGCCAAACAAAAAGGCTTGTTTGGACTTTGTCTAGAGCCTGAGTACTTGCTGCTTTAAAGGAGGCTGCTCTTGTCTTAGGATTTAAGCTTTGCATTCTGACAACCATTATTGCTTTTCCATACAGCAACACCTTTCATGCCCACTATGCTATAGAAGCTGTTAACTCTTTTTCAAGAAATATCATAATCATGGGAGTATGCATTTCCTAGTAAACTCTACAACCATGTGCAGTGATCCATGGTGTGAGTCTCTGGATTCCAAAACCTGGTATTTCTGTGAGTTTTTTTTTTTTTTTCTTCACCTGGAAACTGTGTGGAAGAGACAGATTGTTGCAGGGCTACATCCAATGATAAAAGAAAGAGTTATGCCACTGAGTAAAAACTGAATTCAAGAAACTGCTGTGGTCAAGATTCCTTTGATTCTGTGATTCTATGAATAGGTTAAGCAATGTCATTAGCCCTGATATTTGAGCTTTCTCCAAGCATATTCTGGTATGCCAATAAGTTCAAACTATCTTCCTAAAATCAATCACTTTTACCAGCAATTACTATGTTGAATCACTGTGAACTTCAATTTTCAACTCAAAGTTTTAACTTACAGGGAATTGCCTTGATTCAGCTAAGCTTGACTTATGAAATCATGTATGACTCAGCCTCTATCCTCCTTTGTAAAGTGCTCAGAGACTGTGATATGTGATACGCATAAAATGAGGGAGCTTATTTACTGTGTTCACTGAAGCTCGTTTGCATCAAATATTTAAGTTTGAACAGCAGCATTTTCTTGAAAGAGAGAAATAATAACTAAGATCTGAAATGTGAAATTGTTTTAACTGAGGTTCAGTGCAGTCTCTAAGATATAGATGCGCACATTATATTAATATCCAGTCTGGAGATCTTTTAACCGACTGTATTAGCAAGTAATTGCAACGACATATACCTGGTTTACACATCACAACTTCTGCATGTAAATGTGTCATAAACGCATCCAAACCCATTGTTAGAGATATTGGAAGGATTACATGGAATAAAGTGACTGAATTAAAAATCTAGAGGTTTTTAGAAAACTGTTACTTCTTGACTTTCAGAAGTTTCACAGCAAGATATAATTTGACTTTGTGTATTCTGCCACATTTCTAAAAAGAAATGGCTATAGCCTGGTGTTTTGAATAACAGCCTTTTTCTCAGTAAGTTCGCATTCATAAGATGGATATAAAATCTAGGAGATCAAAATGGAGTACCTCTCTGGGTTCACTATGAATTTTGCTAGAGGAAAGGATAGGAGGTGCTGATTTTTCTTTGTTGCAGGTCTATTGGTATTTTGCTAACACTGGCGTACTCCTGGGCGTTCTCATTTTATTCTGTGGAGTTTGTTTCATGATCTCCCTTCTGCTCTGTTCCTTTTTTAAAAGTATATTACTTTTTCTGGCCAGCCCTTCAGCTGATCTTACCAGCTCTCTCACTTAAAACATGCAAAGAATTTGACGGCCAGTTTTCTAAAATCTAAGATTTTCATTACAGTCACGGAAGGAAACTCTGTCTGATTCATACAGTATATGAAATGAACCCAACACACTATAACATAACTTTTTAATAGAAGAAATCGATTGTCATCACTAGCCATTCATATCGTAGTCTTAGGTGTTTCCCTGCTGATCCCCTCTGGCAGCTTCTTAGAATTGCTTTGAATGTACAGTTTGTGATGCTGGGAGTTTTAAATGTAATACTAGGTTAGATTAGATTGACTCAGTATTAAACAACAAGGCCCTGCTGTGAGGCCTACAGAAATCCATAGGAAAAAACTTTCATTGCAATATAAGATGTGCATTCTTCACTGCATTGAACATTCATGGTGTTGCTGCATATGAGCTGTGCTCCATGTTGTATCCCACATTTTCTTGTGTCCTGATTATTTCAGAACACCTCCTCAGAATTTTGCTACTCCTTTTCAATGGCAATTAGTACACAGCCCTGCAGATTCCTGGATTCAGGGTTTTGGAAGAAATCTTGGGCTGCCTTCCTCTAGACAAAACTGGGAAGGATGAATCTGCTGAGAAAGATAAGAGATAATTCCAACAGCTTAAAAAGCTGCTTAAGAGATTCATAGGTTTTTCTAACTTGCAGAATTATGTATATATATATATATCTATATCTTTTTTTTTTAATGAAGGCCCTGTTCATTGTGTATATTCTCAGTGCACCCATAGAAGCTATGCTGGCAGGATTCTGGTCTTCAGTTAATCATCTCAGCTTGAGTGGAAACAGTTCAAATTCGCCGGAGATAAGGCACTGTGATATTTATATATATGTTTCTATGTTGCAACATGAACACAATGCACATTAGCTGTCTTAAAGCTAGCATGAATAGTTCCAAGCAACATAAGACATAAACTAACATTCTTAATATCGTGAAGACCAAGGAAACCATTGTAGCGAGTACTGAATAATACAAGTGGTTTTCTTACAGCCTGGTAAGTAAATGTAATTATAACTATGAAATCCCACCAGCCTGTCTGCTAGTTCTTGAAATAGTAGAGGTGGTACAATTTGAGAAGTGAACCTTCAACATATGGTGGAGGTAACAGGCAACAACTGGAAGTGTGAAGATGGGAGCTCTCTCCATACACAGGTGTTTTATACTATCCTGATGTAATGGACAGAACAGCTCTCCAAGGGACAGGGTATCCACACAGACAGCCTGCCTCTGAAGTAGTGGCCATTTCAGAAAATTTCTGCGTGAAGCTGAAGGAAATATTTCTATATCCAAGTAAGATGAGTAAGGTCAATCTGCCAGGGTAAGCGCTCAAACCATGAAGTCCCATTACGTCAATTCTGTCCAAACGAAGGCAGAAGAAAATCAAAAGTCAATGAAGGTGGCAAACAATAACAAGCTGATAGAGCACTGAGGATAAAAAAAAGTAGCTTTGGCAACAAAGTTACTGATTTAGTGCCAATGTTCTTTTTGCCTATGGGTTAGAGAGAGAAACAACATTTGCAGCAATCTCCCTCCAGGCACCAGATTGCTAAGAGAGGCAACAGAGCTTGCAAATGCTTTGGTAAAGTTCCAGTGTGGTGAATGGATGAGGAAAATGTGTAATAGCTTCACTGAACACTGAAATTGAAGTTGAAATAATAGCACATCTTTTTTTTTTTTTTTAAGAACAAAAAGAAAAGTTAATTCAAGGAAATACATGGTTTGGGTTGTATGCGACTACCAGTTTGGACTTTGTAAAAAAAAAAAAAATCTGTATACTGCTCGGGTTTATAAAAAGTTTTAAAACTTTTTTTCTCTTAATCTTGATAAAATTTTGAGGCAAAATGCTGCTGTGAGATGAAAAAGTTACATTCTGCCATTAAATGTTCAAAATTAGTTGTTTCAGCTTTTTTTTCAAATAAAACATAATATTTTGATAAGATTATGAAATTAAGCACTAAAAGGCATCTAAAATCCTCTCCTCACCTCTGGAAAAAACCCCATATTGGTTGAAAGAAGCCAAATTCTATGAATAGCATGGTTCCAAAGAAATGACATTTTTGGTTGTTTTGGTGCTTTATAAAGATACACTGATAGCACTTCTCCAGTTCTTACACACTCTCATAACATCCTAGATGTTACATGAGACTTCACAACAAATTACAACCCTTTTAATGTAAATGAAAACCATTTGTCTTCTTTCATAATTTTGTAAGGTCTCTTTACAATAATTCTATATAGAATGGGACTGGAGAATTAGAAAAGGATACATAACGTCTGTAACGGAATTTTCTACCTTCTCTTCCTAAAGGAGGTAGTAACTCAAGTGAAAAACTGCAAAACTGGAGGCTCTGCAAAGGAAAAATAGTAGGGAAGCTTGGGAGGATGAGTTTTAGACCAGATTTGTTTTAGAAACTGTAATAACACTTGTTGCTTTAAAAAGTAAGTTTGAAAATTGCCTAAGATCAATATGACTTCAGAAAAATCCGAAAAGAAGTCATATATCTTCACTTCTTAAAAACATAAGATGAATACTAGAGAAATTAATTAATCCCTTGCAACTGATATTTCTCTTTTCAGTAAACTAACTCCTATCTTTGTACATTTTTCCACAGTAGTTCTCACCATGCACAGAGGTCACACTCTTTTCTGTGATTTTTCACAAAAAACACTAAGTATCTACTGTACTTATTCTGTGGTACTATGTATATTAGAATGTTTATTGGAGGAAGAATAAGCAGAGAGATGTGTGGGTGATAGCTTTGTTATTGTAGAAAGACTAAGCTTGAGAAATAAGCAGTAGTCACTATGGCAATGAACTTAAACTCACCATGTGCCATTTTTAAGGTTTTTAAAATTCAATTTTTCTTTTTTCCGTTGTTTTTTATTAGATGTAACATACAAACAATGAAGGAACAAGTGAGTCTTGGCTTACAGTCCAATTCTCCTAACTACATCAAGCTCAATGCACAGATCCTGGGGTGCTGGAAAATGAAGAAAAACTGAAACAGAAAGGGCAAGAGAAAAAAAAATGTGAGGAAGGAATGAGAAAGAATAAATGCATTATACTTTATCAATCTTTCTTGACAATAGTACTGTTAGCTTGGTATAAGCTTTAAGTTAATTTTGTTCAGCAGATACTTAACAACTAACTTTACTCTGCAGAAATGAAATGCACTTCCATACTCGTGGCTTAGTTTCAGGCATATGACTGAATGTCATAACTCATCCACTGAAAGCTGGGACAGTCTGTTTGGACTGTTCATAGGACTACTGGTAAGCTTTCAGCTATTTAATACAGCCTTCAGTTGGATGAAAGCAACTGGCAGGATGTAGAAAAAACATGCATGGTCTGTTTTTAAAGCTGAGCCATAGTACTAATGAATTGTTAGTGAGACAACTGTGTCAATCACTAGTCAGTAAAATAAAAGTGACTATGTGATTTTATGTATCCTCATATGTACAAGTGTGTGGATATAGATATAGATAGATATACACACACACAATATTATACAAGAGTTTTTCTTGTTTTCTTTTAGGTTAATAACCATGAATGCCTAACCCTGTAATGCAGTGCTGTACACAGATACTCTCTGACTGATTACACTGTCACTGTAAAAATTTGCTAAGATCGACTTTGGAACCATAACAATTCTTACCACTTACTCTTCTAGGAAACTGAATGCACTTCAGATCCAAGGCTAGTTTACTGCATCTCATTTAAATTTCACCATACCTACTGCTAGCATTTAGATTTGTTAAACAGTGAAAAAAATTGTAGTACAGGATTCCTAAAAATGCAGCTTCTCAAGCTGTTGTGCTTTCCTCTTGGCTCTTTTGGGGGCATACAATACCAGAAGAGACCACCTGGGATATCCATTCAAGCCCTCTGCCACAGCAGAGTTGTTCTTTGTTCTACATGTGAGCCTTCCTGTTGATTCATAGGAACAAATTTCTGTGGCTGCTATAAATTCAACAGTTTAGTCAAAAGTACTAGAGGTAATCAAAAGTAGCTAAGAGAGAACAATTTGCTTTTGTATTACCAATAATTTCATTTCTGTATGTCAGCTGAAAAGGAAAAAAAACCCTAGATTAAGCATTGTAAACATTGTAGTTCATTCTAACAGGTGACACAAATCCTCAGTTTTACAATGCTGGAAGTTCTTCCTGAATTTTTTTAAAGGAGAGAGAGAACCAGACTATGCTGAATATGTATATGTGTGTGGAATGAAATGTAACAGATTGGAGAAAACATGAACTTTTTAGTCCATTCCTGAAATTCTGATGCTGACAAATGGCAATTTGTCTTTGTTCCAAATGCAACTCTTACAACATTTTGCAAGAGCAAGCTCTCTAATAAAATATAACGTAGCAATTAGTAATCACATTGCCAGTGAGCTGCTGGAAGGCATTTAGATGCCACAGTAATGCTATAATCAGCACTCAAAAAGAACTGCTATAAAGAATGCATAACTGAGTTAAATTGACAAAAGTGCATATTTTTATAGTATTACTTTCTGCTCAGACTTAAATGATTCTTTATAGAATCAGAACTGTCAGTTACTAAAATAAATAAATGTAACCGGTCCTTCGTCTCCTTTGTCTCCCTGGCTACTGTGTGTGCAGTGCGTCAGTGAGGACAGTTAATATCTGTATGTCCAACCCACTGCTTTCTTCCCTCTTATCTCCTTTATTTGTGGACCCACAGGTGATATTTTCCTTTTTTTTTTCTCCACTAAACTACTGTTTTCATTATACTGACAGATGCCATTAGGTAACAGGGAAGCTAATTGCTGAGTGTGGTGGAAATGATTCGTTACGAGTCCATCAGCCCCATTTAGGGGAATAATTATGCTTTCTCTGCTTATCAGTGCAGAAATCAAGGGGCCAATATTTTGGCACTCAATTTTTAAATTGAAAATAAATTATTGATTTGATTATGATCACCAGGAACTTTTCTGAATTAAAGCCCCCCAAATCACTATTTTGCATCAGTTATGAGAGAATGACACATTTAAAAAAAATCTACGTAGAACAGCCGTTGCTTTTCTTTTAAGGTTACAATTCCTATTTCTTATTGTGTACCATAATGATTTAGATAGTTTCCTCGCAAATCTTTTACTACTTAAAGGTACCCACACATCCACAAAACCCTTTGACCTGAAAGCAACAAGAGGTTCATTGTAGGCTTAGTAACATGAAACTTTTATTGATGATGGTTTTGGGACAAACAGCTCATGACTGATATACGGGAAATAGAAAAATGATAGGTGATTGGGGTTTAAAGAGAAGTTAAGATTTTGATCTAAAAATGCATACTTTTCCTATTTTCCCTAATAAATTTAAATTTAACATAAATTCCAATTGGTTAGAGTACTCAAATGGTAAATTCATAATCTCAAATTTTTAAATTCATTAATGTATTAATTGACATTCAGATAGTAAAGGTTAGGAAATCATGCTCTCAGTAATACAATGTGGAAAAAAACCCCCATCCTCCACCACTTCCACAGGCATTTTTTTCTACCTTATGACTTTTCTGAAAGCTTGAGTAACTCATAGAAAAGAGCAAAGCTGAATTTATGAAGATAATGTAACTGCCTCACCTGCCATCATAAATAGATTGCATTCATCTTAGCTTCCCTCTCCTTGATTACATTTCATGTTTGAAATTATTATTATCCTAAATTATTTCCTGTTTGAAATACAGATTTTTCAATTCAGTCTGGCACTGAGGTGCCTAATTGCCTTTATGCTGGAAGAAATTGCTTGAAAAACTTGTGCTTTCTAAACCCAGACTGATTCATATATAAGGAAATATCTAGACAAGATTATTTTTCAGCATGCAACACAAAGCATGAAAATGGTACAAGATCTGAAGACTGTAGAAATCAAATCCCTGAGCACCCAAAAATCTCCTGTTAATCCTGTAGGGAAAGGCCTTCTATATCAGGATCTAATCTGAGTACTTAATATTTCAGAAGAAAGAGTAAGGATTTTAGGTGCTCAAAGACTGTGTTTTGCCTGATCACCCTGCTGGGACCGTAACCGATGCAGCTGAAGAGCCCATCAGACGACAACTCAAGGAAGTCTGAACAGGGACTATATAGGAAGTATCACCCTTTGCATGTTCCTGCTCTATGAAGGAAAATAAGACTTTTGGTCCAGGGCTGAAATATTTTTCAAACATTTAGTTCATTTACCTACTTTAAATCTTCCTTCTGTTGCTGAAACCAACCACTTTCTATTCAAACTAAATGTTACAGTGAATCTCAGTACTACTCACTGTCTTTGCTGCTCAGAATAATTGATTGTAACAGCAGAGCAAAATGAAAACATGCAGCTCATGCAGCCTTGTCTGTCACACCCCTAGGCTAACATCAGAGAGGGGTGAGGTGCAATATGAATCAGTCCAGAAGTGGAGTTCAGGAAATTTATGGCTCTGAGGCAACTTTTTTCTTGTTTCCACATGTGGAGGGATCAAAAGAGCCCAAAGGAGAATGAGTCCAGAGCAATACATGTTTGCCTGGATAAGCCAGTGTATCCCAGGAAAGGAGCAGGCAGCCTTGACACAGATGCATAAGATGCTTGTATTCTCTTGCAAAGTGTCAGTTGTTCCAAACTCAATCTTGTGTAAGACCAGGAAAAATTCTCAGCGATAATTGCCAGGAAAACTCCACCTTATCTTTAAATCCAGTGGGACCTAAATATCTTATTAAACAGTATGTGTTTGTGGAATCATATGAAACTCCTGATAACTTGCTTTAAAAAAAAAAAGGTTTTGTTCTCTAAGCATGTTTGACTTCCCATCAATAAACGTATCTGCACATTTGGTTTCTTATTAGTGTTTCTACCATCCTAGTGGAAAAAAATGTCATAAGATTGTTTTCTTATGCTAAGTTAATATACTGGTTTTGCAGACTGGGGAACGTTTGCTCAGCAGGGAAATAATTATTCTGAAAGCAATGGATTTTTCTTAATGACATCTAAATCTTCATAAGATATCCAGGGCTTCAAGCCAAACCATCCACAGCATGAGTTTGACTCTCTTTCGTCAGTGACTGTGTCGATAACCACGCATCTAAAATGTTCCTTATCCTACTTATAGGTGTATAATGTATAGTTAGATCTATCCAAAAGCTAGCACAGTCAGTGTGTCGAAACAAGCCCTTCGTGCCCAATACCCATCTGTGTGCTGGTGGGCACGGCACTTCTCAGGGGTAAAAGTGGCGTGGTGCTCTCTCACCTGTTCTTGCAGCTGTGAAGCTTGGCACGGATTAGGGCCACGTCATCACTTGCACCTTTTTGACTCCACGAGCTGTGCTGTACACCAGGTGATAAAACAAGTCAGAAATTATAACTCTAGGCAACACGCAATACGTAGCAAAGAGGGACTTTCAATGATTTCGTCTCAATTTTTGTAAGTGCAAATAAATGACGGAATTCTGTAATGCAGCACTTAGCATTTTCCTGTCTAAGAGCTGCTTTTGATCTCAATCCTGCCTCAGTCATTTAGCTTTAGGATGCTTCAATGCCATTAACTGAAATGAGATAGGTTACATTAGGCAAAAAGATTGCAGCAGTTTTCAGGAAAAAACATGCTAAAATTCCATTAACTTGCCAGAATTGAACTTCTGTGTTGAACTCTAACTCTTCAAAGCTTCCTCTCGATATGCTTTTATAAATGCAAGACTCTGGCTATAGTGTTTTAAATAATGCTCATTTAGAGTTTTAGATTTAATTTATAAGTATTTTATTAGGAATATTTCCATTTATCAGTCATGTATTTTATTGTTTAATATGACTATTTAATGTGACATTTAAGAGATGCTACTGACTATAACTTCTATAAATTCCCCGAATCCAGCTGTTTTCATCACTGCCAAACTCCTGTTATTTGTTTACCTCTGAGTTTGACTGCTGTAGCTGCTGGAATTTATGAACAGGAGCAGGAATAACTTAAATCCTAAATTATGACAATCCACTATTGTAAAAACATTTTTCTATGTGAGATAAGTATTGCAACAATATTTGTTTGCTCAGATCAGGAAAGGTCAGAGAATAATTTTGGAGACCCTTATTTGCCAGAAGAAATGACTTAATGGTGAAAATAATAACAATTCTTATTTCGTAGAATACCTAGTGCATTGAACACATCTCCATTTTTATCTACTTTCACCTTCTTAAATAATTCTAATAGATAAGAATAATGTATTTTTTCTTCGGAAAAAAAATAAAAATAATTTTTAATTGTTCTAAAATTTTACTTGATTTTCTTATTCCACAAACTTCTGCCTTCTTCACTCAACTCCTTTTTCGAAGAAAGCTTGGGGGACGGTAATTCTATTAAAAACATAGCATTTGCAAGTCTCCTCTTATTTCAGACTGTATTTTGTGTCAAGACTTTTCTACAAGTAGGTAATTTTTTTCTTTAAAAGCGTCTAAAATCAGTATTTTGATATTGATATGTCTCAAATGTGCTGATTATTTTATTAAGAAAAAAATTGAGAGTGAAATAAATTGTTTTTCAGGGGCCTAAGTTGCACAAAAAAATCTTATTTCATGTAAAAAAAAAATCCCTTAGTACCTTGATTAACAATGCCTAGATAGGAATTGAAGCAGACCATTAATTTTGTTTAATGTTATTTTAATCATGCCAAATTGATACAAAATACAAATAAATTTGAGATTATTTCTCATTCTTCCACGGTTGCTAAAGTCCACACTTCTCTCATGCAACCAGCACATAGACAGAAGAATATAAAAGCATCCAAGTTTTTTTTTTTTATCCCTGAAAGCAAGCTGTTGCTTTTAAAAGAGTTTAGCCTCATAGTTTGTGGAAGTCTGGAGTTCACGATTAATGTGGCTATGTATCTAGTTAGTTTTGCAAAATTATTTTAACACAGGATGGTGTACACTTCTAAGTGGTAGAAAGCAGAAGAGCTTTTAATATTATGTGTCACCGATTTTATTTCAATTAGATTTTTTTAGTATCTGACATCCCTAAAAGTTGTTGGTGTTCTCATGTGTGGCTACAGCAAATGAGAATTTTTCAAGACTATGGAATCTTATGCCTTACTCTGCAGTAATTTAATCAAAGGAAATCCACCTTTTAGGGCTGGTCTGAGAAAATTTGTCTAATGTCATGTGGAATAGTCTAGGTGAGCGTGTATGGCCAAAGTACCATAAAAATAGTAATCTCCATACAGAGAACTTTCTGAGCTGCAGTTGTCTGGTTTATTGCTGTTCTTTAGTGCTACAACAGACATTAAGATACCTTCATCTGTATTTCTGCCAAAGTCTAAGTTCCATAACTGGAATTGATTGTCACCTATTTAAACGGGTACCTCTGTCATCATGTGCCCCTAGAGTGTCTTCTCTGCGGTTCTTATCATTATGGTATAAAATGCAGTCGGAAAACACTGCATATACAACAGAACAGCAATCGACAGAAAATGTGCAAAAAGATCTTTCTGAGGGTTACAAAGTACCCTATAGACACAGCTTGTTGTAGTCAGCCACATAATTTACTGTGCAGAAAAGTTCCTCTTGACCCTTCCTGCCTTTATTCATGTTGTAGATTTTTTCCAAGTTCGGTATCAGTGTAACATTTGGAAGCATTAATCTCTTTGAATTACTTTAAATGACTGACAGGTATTGATAGATCCTGGCTGGGGAGGGTTTATTTGGGTTGGGGGAAGGTTGGTTGGTTGGTTTGTTTGTTTATTTGCTTGGTTTGGGTTGGGTTTTTTTGGGTTTTTTTAATATATGTTCCTAATTTTACAGCACGGATGCCTCTAGAAGAGCTGATAATGTACCCTTGGGATTTATATGACCACCCATGTGGTCACATAAATCACAAGTGTCAAGCAATAGAATGCTTTTTCTCTAAACAAAGCAGAAATGCTGCATGTAGAGTATTTTCTCCAAACATCTCTCTAGGGAGACTCTTCCAGGCTTTGAGACCTTACATCTGAGCAATACTGAATCCTGTCAAAGAGATCTGCTGTGAAGTCTAATGTTTCAAGTCTTGGACAATATGTCATGCTAGTCCTTACAGCATCTGCAGTGCAGCAGTCATCTTCAGCAATTAAAAAATACCCTCGTGTCTGTCTTGTGAGTTCCCCAAACCTAGAAATTAAGAAGCCTTATTACTTTCTATTCAAAGATAGCCAACAGGCTTCAAATCCTGCCTAATTAATAGATATCACTTTAAATGAGGTAGATCATCTGAATAACAAAAATTTATGCAGCTTATGTCTGTCTGGGAAGGGGAACATTTCTCTCTGCTAATCCTTCAAAATGCTTTTCAAGTTTGCTGACTGCCACGTCGAAGTTGCACAAAGATCTCTCTGGGACGCCGCTAATCACCCGGGGATAATGAGACACACAGCTCACTGCTATCTGTAATGTACTGCTGACTGATCTGTGCACAGTCTTCCAATAGCCTTATGTGGACACCGTAGGAAAAACTGATGAAAACAGATCCATTTAAGAATCTAAATATCTGACTTTTGAGGAAGAACAGCATTTGTCCACCCTTACTTTCAGAAAGGTGTGCTGCTGGTCAAACAACCTACTGGTATTTCAGCATACACCTATTTGAAATGTAGAATGAGTTTCCCCGTTTTGTACTTATTTGCAGGAACAAAAGCCACGGTTTGAATTTGGAAACTGAATGATAGGCATTTAATGATTGAAGTAATATGAGCATACCTCAGTCTGGAGTATAATAATGATATAGGCAGTTTGTGTCCAATTTTACAACACACTGCAAACTTCCCATTGTTGATTATGAAAAAGAACATTTAAATCATATGTACAACATTTCTATTTGTGTAACAAAGTGCCCATTTTGTCTTTCTAGCATAGTTTTAGAGTAATGATAATTTCTATTCAAAGACTAAGTGGATGGCATTTAGGTTTGGGGGTTTTTTTGTCCAAGCCCTGTGTATATAATTTTTGTCATAAAGACTCCTGCAGCATTCACAGGAAGGTTCCCTGACACTATGAGAAATGAGATAAGAAAAAACACAAGTATTTTCATACAGAAAACTCAAAACTAAGAACATGTATTTCAAGGTTTGGCTTCTCTGATTAGTAAATAACAGGAAACAATGGTTTCTGCAGAAGTTCCAATATTTCTACATTTTAAAAAGAGTCAGTTTTAGCTCAGTATTTAGTTATCTGAAAAAAATTTGCTTCACACAATTCTGGTATAAATTTTATAACCCTTAAGAAGAAATAAAATTTTGGAACAGTATTCTCTAAATTTTGTCCATAATGGAACACAGCTTTCTGTGGTAGTTCATGTCATTATTACCATTGGACACAACCTTATGTAGCTTCAAAATCTTTCACCCACCTACATTTATCGCAAGCAATTAAAACTGATTATTTATAAAATATATGTAAGGGAAAAACCATATGCTGCTTTCAAGTATTTCCAAGGCTACAGAAACAAAAAAGGATAATGGATGACTGCAATTAAATAGTTGCTAAAATATAACAAAACATTTCTCTAAAAAGGGTTTTACCTTAGCTGAAGTGTATGCCGCATTTCTTATGTAAAAAAGAGCCCCATCCCAAAAAGCTAAATCCTGACATCCATGGCACTCCACAGTCACTTGCCTTTTCCCAGTATCTCTGGTAGCATCCTCCTAGCTTACCTGAAGTTTGTTTATTAACCAGACATAGGACCAGCTGAATAATACAAATCCTGCCACTCCAGTGGAGGCAATAGCCTCCCTCCAGGAGCATGCAGATGGGGAGGACCAGGTCTTCATCTTTTTGTGGGTATTTTCACTTAACTACCACATTTATCTTCTTGATGATAGACGAAGGTAAACGAGGTAGCAAGTATGCCATGATTTTGAGGGGAACATTGGGAGAAGAAACTTCAAGCCTGTCCTTACTCCTGACTGTTTGAGCTCCACAATGGAGACAAGTCAGACAGGATATCAGAACAGACAAGAATCCCCTGTGCTTCTCTCTGACACACTGCTGGAGCAGCCAGAAGAATTTCACATTTGGGTAACTCAGCACATTTTCATGTCATGAAAGGAGGAGGCAGGTCCACTGCAGTGGCTACCCAGGTATCACCAATTCAACCCTATTTTGAAAGAAACCTGATAATCTGAAAAGTCAAGCTAATTAAAGCATTCTGGGAGTGGCTGCTGAACCAACATTTCCTGTTATGGTGTCATTAGGATCTGATTCCATTTATGGATGGTAACATGATACTGTATCATGCTATATTGTGAACTGATATTACAATCAGTCTATATAATATCCTATTATTGGATGTAATACTTCCCATAAATGTCAGGCTTCACCTAAGGGTTTGAAGTATGACTCCATATCTATGTGTAATTTAGCAATTTGTTATGTCCAGTGTCTTCTGCTGACATGAAATATCAGTGTCATCAATTCTTAAAATAACACATATATTTATGTTTTCAAGGCTTTGTTTGCTCGTTTGTTTCATTAGAAAACCAATCTTCTCTTTCTCAAGGCCAAAGATCAGTTCTTTTCTCAAGGGCTTTCCACGAGTCATTCTACTCAGGAATAACTTCTCCGGTGTCTAAAATGTCACTCATTTCTTCTTATCTCTGATTTGACCGTGAGTAAATGACTACAGGCTGTCTGTGCACTGTGCAGCGTTAAAAATGTTATCAAAAGATTTTTCATCTTGAACAACGTGATTCTCTCAGGACACAGCTCCATCAGCAAGGTCTGTTTATAGCCTTGAGTGTTGAAAATTTCACAGTGAGAGGCAAAGGGCAAGGCTCAGTCATATGCTGTGGCAAATGCACAGAAACCATCAGGTTATACTGTTTCCAGGAATGAGAGGAAGGATAGGGGATGATATGTCAAAATTGTACCAACAGCAATGGATGATTATCTCAGAATTCTCTCAGAATTCATGGGACCCTACTTTCTCTTGCCCTAATGGAAAATTAGGATGTGAAAACACGTAAATGGCGAGGCTTAACTTCTGGAATGTAAGCTGACATACAAGATGGAATTCTAAGTTTCTCTTGACGAGTATTATAGAAACCAAGATATTACTCCCTTTCATACTGAAAAAAGAGGAGCAGAGCTCTATCTTTCTCAAATGTCTCTAACTTTCCACTGTCCACATTGCTTTAGGCCACTGTATACATCTCTCTTTGCAAATGCACAGCTAAACCAGTGCAAAATGGAAGCCTTAGGGGACAAGCATCTACAACTGTTTCAGATTAGACTTTATGTGCAAGCTCACTCTACCTGTTTCACAGGACACCACCCTTGTGCACCTCCTCCCTTCTGTCAAACCACCTCCTCTCTCCCTATTAAATAAATGTTACTATCAAAATAAAGTAAAACACACACATTTTATTTTTTTTATGACTTATGCAAAGTCACAAAAGAAACTTTCTGAATTTAAAGCCTCTGTTATGTAAAGTAAATTAGGACTTAAGGGATTGCAATTCGGTTTTCTGAGGTCATGAAAAGGAGGTGTTTATTCCATTTTCACTGTAGTCCTACAAGACAAAATGCAACACACCTGTAAAACATACTTCTCTCTGATTTGGGATTAACTTCAAATAACATAACAAAATTGAAATAATTTTATTTGCTAATTCACAATACCTTCAAGTGAAATTAAACCTTTTCACAGTTTGTGAAATAAACAAGTAGCATCTTTATTCCAGTGAGCTCTAGTCATGGGAGAATTTGCAATTTTTTAATTGAACTTACAGCTCACAACTGGATTTTTCTACAACTGTTGCACCTTTATGAATTCATGTAACTTGAAGCTTGCTGAGGTCCACTGTAGTACCTTCAGTTATGCATGGCCCTTCTTAGCCCGCAACTTAGGCAGAGGAAAAGGGGTTGGAGTTGCCAATAATATGTTAAGTGTCTCAAAAACTTTCATAATTTCACCCCTATTAACTTTCCACATCAGTCGAGTTGCACCACACATCTCAGCTTTGCCCCTATGCTGCACTTAAGCGTCCTCTACAAAATTGTATGATTTTCATCTATTCACACTATAGACTTTCCATACTGCAACTGAAAGATGAGCTATTAAAAAACCTGATAAAAACCACCACTCTTACAGAACAACTCCACCGACAGAAAATTCCCGAACAACAGCAACAAAATTCCGAAGCTGTGCTAGAAACAAGCTGCTAACTGGCAACTTCCAAAAGAATCCTGAGAAGACAAAGAAACCTTAAACCTACAGTAGTCAAGAAAAGCTAATAGCTGGGGGAAAATTAAATGCAAATGTGAAGCGCAATTCTGACGGCATGAGTTAAAGGAGAGTTGCAAATTGCTTTGCCATTTGATGAGGAATGAGTGTTCTTCTTGGAAAAAGGCAGGCACATAGGCCATTTTCCTGTATTTTGACGTTAATGGCAATCTCTGGTACATGCTTTGAATGGGAAATATCTATTGGTTCTTTTAACTTCCAATATTGAAAGAATGAGACAATACGAACAAGGAATTTCAGTTTCAATTTCACAGTTCATTCAAGCCAGCACTGGACCTGAAATCTGATCTAGAAATTTGCCAAAACTCTCCATTAGAATAAGATGCTTAGTTCCCCAAAGCCAGTGCAGCAACCTAACTGCAAGTATAAAAAAGAAGGTAAAAAAAAGTTCTTGGTGTTAAGGAGCTGAAACCTAGGAATTCACACATGATTTCTCAGAGGGATAGGAAATCTCCAAATCTAGCAGACGAAAAAAGCAGGCATAGGTCTGGCTCAGGTCATGACGAGAGGGATATCTCTCAGAGCACACACAAAAAAATCAACCTATACCCAAGCCTCCTGCTGCAGACGTAGCGACTTAAGGATGCCCAACCCACCTAACTCCCAATTCCGAGGCATATCCAGCAAAACTCACCACTGCTGCTGCTGAGTCATCTGCCCCTCGTAGGGGAGGTGTCCCAGCGCCTTGACTGACACTTGTGCTGCCCAGAGCCTGCAGGAGCTGAGGCTGGTGCTCTGGGCACATGGAGCTAGGCTTGGCAGCAGCTCCAGAGGCTTCTCCCTGGCTTGCAGAGCTCTTAATCCACCACCTTTGAGAATGTGGCCACAGCCGCAGGGCTCGGCCAGGCCCCCACTAACTGGGCAGCCCTGGCACCCTGCTGATAGGGGGCATCTCCAAGCAGGGGGGACACAGAGAGGCCTGTCGACAGGTGATCCCTCTGGCTGCTCAGAATGAGCATAAAACACCCCCAGAGTGGGGGACGCCGGCCAGCATCTTGCTTACATGCTGCCCACCCAGAGACCTCAACTCCAGCAGCGGGTGGGCCCACCAGGAGAAAGCCACAGCAAACACTCAGTGCCCCCTTCAAGCAGAGCACGTCCTCAGCCTGCCCCAGGGACATGGGGTCATTCCTGTCTGCTGCCTTGCAGGGCACTAAGTTGCTCCGGGTGACAAAGCTCCACAGCTTGTCACACACAGTCCTGTCATGCTGAACGGACTCTGACAAGGACAGCCAGCCAGGCTGGCACTACCAAGTGGGGTAATGCTGTCCCAAAGTGAGAAGGAACAAGTTTGAATGCTCCTTGGCCCTGGACAGAAGGCAGGATTGACCTGCAGGCATGCACGAGGTTTGTATTCCAGGCCTGGGAAACCCAACTAATCCATACTGCAGTGATTTTATTAAAAAAAAAAAAAAATCAAACAAAAAGCCCACAGACACGCTACAGGCACACTACACTCACAAGTACACAAACAAAAAAAGGAAATTCCAGAAGAGAAAGACCAGCCTGAGCAGCCAGAGACATAGGTCCTAGACTCCCAGACAGGCTGATGGAGGCCAGAGTTCTCAACACATTGTCTGAAGAGGCCACTGCTGGGGTAAGTCCTAATTATGGGCTTGTCATACTGGGTTTGGGACCAGCTGGCAGAAAGCTTACAGGTGAACAGTGCCCTCCTCTACAGGAACAAGGGCTTGGGGTGAGCTCAGGTTCCCCCTTAAGTGAGAGGAGAGGGACTCTCACCCTCCTTACAGAGCCATCACTCTCCCCACACAGCCAAAGGAGCAATGTGGCAAATGGCCCCCACACCTCAAACCTCACCTTGTTCACAGGGAGGTCAGCCAGCTCTGAGCAAGAAAGAAAACCAGTAGGCCCCGCCATGGAGATGCTCATATGGGACTGAATCCCTGTGCCCAGAGCACCTCTCTTCTTCGGCCCTTCTCCACTCTTTCTTATCCACCCTTCTTCCCTCAGTCTTCCCAGTCATTCTTCCTTCTTTTTGCTTCTCCACAGCCTGTGCCTTTCCTCCCCTGCTTCCTGCACCCCATTCCTTGGCAGTGGCTCCTGCTGCTGGGGGAAGAGACACAGCACAGGTTAGCAGTCTTTTAACTTGGCCAAGACTCTACACATATATTTTAGGCCTTGAAGGGGAAGCCCTGTAAACAGGGACAGGAGGAAGAAGCACCTCTGCGCAGAACTTTGCTCTCAGGGTGTTTCAATGTGTTATTTTTTTCCCCACCCAAGGATTGTGCATTGCTTTTTTTTGTTTTGGAGTTTCATTAAGATATAGATTATTTAGTTATCAGATGCATTATATGTCTTATTCCAATAACCTTTCCTGTTTAAAAAATTGTTTAAAATGTAAAAATCCATGTCCCAAAGACTGTGTGACTGTCACTGAATTTTCTTCTTATAACCTGCTCCAAACCTGCATTCATGACTCTCCATTGACTTGTATGGCAGCTTTTCATGTAGAGCAAAAGTAATTCCTAAAGCAAAGAGGATTTTCAAGTATTTCCTGCTAAAATAGTTATTCTTTGCTCCTACTTCAGCATATTGTTGCACAAGATTGTTTCCTCACTTACTATCGTGTGGAAAGATTCACTACACTCTCTAGCTCTTTCTCATCTCAAGTTTTCCCACCTAATCTCTAACTCATTCTCAGTTGTACCTTTCTCTGGTCCTCTTGTAGTGAGTCAGTCTGCTTTCCCTATGGAAACCGTGAGGATGAAATGAGTCTTTTTGAAGGCCCTTTTAGGGTTTTTTTTAAGAACACTTCCAATTTCCCAGTAAATTCTCACTCTCCTTGCCGCAGTAGCCATTCTGGGAACTCACCTGCATCTCAGTACTAGGTGTTAGCTTACGCCTTTCTTTTTTTTCAAGAGCTAATTTACTGCTTCCCAAATCAGACTTCTTTCTTGCTAGCTGCTACTGTATATATAATCCCAGGTAGCTCAACATTTTTCCACAAAGTCTTGAGCTAGTGTCCCTTAGTATTCCCCTCCTCAAGTCTCCTGCTGTTTAGAAACCCTGTCCTCTTCCACTTAAACCCCTCTGTTATCACTTCTGAAGTACTTCTACCCACCTAACTGAAACCCTTCAATGCCCATATGAGGATAAACCTCTTTTTGCTTCTGAAATCCTCAAAATATCACATCTGGGATACCTCAGCATTTCCCAACAAAACTTTCTGCTGTCCCTCAGACGAACTTTGATGCATCCAATCTGACACTCACTTCATCACCTCTCCCATGAATTAACTCAGGTTTTACTAGCCAAAACTATTCAGTCTTCTTTCTGAGTCGTATTAGCGCTTCTAATCAAATCCTACACTGTTCCTTCAGGTATTTGGGAGTGGTTACCCAACTCCTAAATTTCACTTTCACCTTGAGGCACCTTACCACTTCCTACCCATGTCCTCTTAAAATATCTGAATGTCCTCTACCCTCAAGAACCTCCAGTGCTCCCTCTGAGATACCTCAGTTTTTCTCCTCAAAAATGGTCTGTCACCTTGGCGTACTTCAGTGTTTCCTGCCAAAAATCTCCTAGACCCAGCTCATATTTGGTTGGGCTGTGTCCTGCCCCCTCCACATACTGCTCCTTCTGCAGGAAACCTGTGACAAACCTTGCTCAAGGCCTCCACCATCAGCACTTGCCTTTCTCACCCAAGTTTCTCCCTGGAATCTCACACTTCTCTCCCAAGCCCTCTTAAGGACCTCAGTGTTTCCCATAGAACAGCCCCTGCTCTCCCCAGAGACACTGCAGCCCATCCCACTCACCTGAAGTATCTCAGAGCTCCCAAGGTACTTGAATGCTCTCCTCCTCTGAGGTGACTCAGCCTTTTGTCCTACAATCCAGAACATTTTACCCAAATACCTCCTTTGTCCCCCTTTGGAAACCGCACACAAAGGGGCATAGTGGACTTACTGAATTTTGAGCACTAGAATATTAAGCAATTCTGTCTGGTACTGCAAAATGAATGCCTGTCGAGGCACCTCAGCACTGTTGTACCTCAGAGGCATGTTGGAAAATCATCTGTATAAAATACAGCCAAGAGTCTACAGTGGCTAGTAAGATTAACTCTGAAACTTGGCTGCATCCTCTGTAAAAAAGCCTTAGGACCGTTGTTCCAAATTGCCAGCTCACCCACTGAGTGGTCATGGCTGACCTGAACTAAATTATATGCAAAGAACTGTTAGAAATTCTGAAAAACGCTGTAGGAAAATGTTCAATTGAAGAAACTTTATCCATAAATGACTCTGCAAGAAAAGAGGCCTGTAGATTAATGAAAACCCAAAACAACAAAACCTACCTTCTGTTATGAAATAGCAACCTCCTTGATGTGATATGATTATTACGATTTATTAGAGAGATGCCTCTGCCAGAATTAAGGTGCAAATGACTCCATATGCTGAATTCAACAGTAAATGTGAGGTCGAGAGAGAGAGAGAAAGAAATAGAAAAGAGAGAGGGGTAGAGATAAAGAGAGTGAGAGAGAGAGAGAGTCATCCCCCCCTGTGGATCCAGTGGTGTCCTGTCGGTCCCTTCTTCTGGTCTTCTTGGTGGTGGGGGTCCCTCAAACCACAGCGTTCAATGGATTGATACAGGTTCAGGTATTTGTGGGGACACCCACGCACCTCCCCTGTGGAGGGTTTTACACTGTCTTTTGCAACAGACTCCAGATCTGTTGCAACACTTGTGGATCACGTGCAGTCCTCTTCTGGAAGGCCTCAGAAATGAGTCTGGGGGGCACTTCGGGGGTCTTTGATAGTTTATGGCTCTTTTTAAGACATGACGGCTGCCTCTCATGTGACTGTCCTGTGTGAACATGACCTTCCTGAGGTAAGAGAATTTTACAACTGAGCCAGCTGAGTCTGTGTAAGGGAGGATTCTCTGCAGGGTCCGCTCCTCATCTGGCTCGTAGCCTCCAGTGATGGGTGTCCATCCCCTCTGTCTTATGCAGACCAGAGGTTTCACCACCACACACCCAAAAACTCTCCTCTTTCCCCTTGTTTGCAGGGGAGAGTGTGCAAACCTAGCCTCAGCAAATGAGTCGGAGGGCTATGGCCAGCCCCAGCTGGACTCAGCCAGAGATGATTTTCAGCACAGCTGCTAAGTTTGGTTTTCCTTGTGGCTACACTCTTCTCTCTCAGATTTATTTACTCCTCCTTACACCTGAGATAATTGGAGAATATCTTATCTCAAGTTCCTGTAATCAGGAGGCATATTCAGGGGGAGGGAGGTGGCTTCAGTGGTCACAGAAGAGCAGTTCTTTCTTTACAGTTTCCTACAGTGGGCAAAGTCCTTCGGTGATTTTAACAATGTTTGAGCCATTAACCATTTCAGTCTCTCACACTCCTGAAAGATAAAAAAAGAGGTATGGGGTTAAGCAAGTGCCTTTGATGCAGATCAACACTTCTGATGGCAAACAGATCAAGAATCTTACTTATGGAGATAAAGATGCTGATTGCGTTCTTTGAGGGCTCAGAACGTAAAATATTAGAAGTAGATATTAATTTTCTTGGTCTAACCCATTTTATGTGACAGAGTGTCAAGAGGAGTATTGAACTTACACAGAAACAAAATAGGTGAGTTTTCTTACGGTAAGACACAGAAAAACTGCTACAGATGTCAGTGAATATAACATTTTGCTGATCTGTTTCTGTGGCAATTCCTAGTATTTATGCTTAGCCTGAGTTTTCTGTTGGAAAACCAGATCGACCATTAGGACCAAGGAATCCTCCCATGCCAGTGTAAAACATCTAGAAGGATTTGGATCTCCTGTTCATGTAAGTGGTCAGGAGATAATTGAATCTCCACTCCACAACTGATTGAAAACTCCATGCTGGGCAGTAAGGAGAGTAGGAATTGCTTGCTAACTTCCTTATTACTTGGCCTTTTATTTTCGGCTGAATGTCAGTGAATATGTGACTGAAGTATACATTTTGATTTGATGGACACTGAGAAGATTTCTCGGCAAGATTTTGTATCTCTCTCAAACAGGAAACACAGTATTAGAAAAATCTGAAAAGTATATTAATATATAAATAAATCTTCAAAAGGTGAATAGCTGGTAAGTATTTATCTAGAATGTACGTTAAATAAATGGAGATCACAAAATTAGAGGCTTTATCTGTGAAAATATTTTAATGAGAACAAATAAGTGTAATTGGTGGACTTGTCTTCTGAACATGCTTCAGATAGGACTGCACCATCTGGAGTTACCCGCAATTTGATGAAATGCCAGATTTCTAGTTTTGAATTCACTGATATTACTGTAATCTATTTGAATAATTCTTTATTTTGGATTCATGACTAACATCACAATGTGCTTTCTGCAGAACAAAAATTGCCTAACAAAAACACCTAGCTATTTCTACTTTTGGTATTCCTATCTTATAGTTATGAAGCATCTAGGAATATCTAGCTGAGTAATCACTATATTATCTAAACAAACTCTTTTGCGACATGGTATTTTTTTAAATATTATTAATGATCCTGGTCAGCATCACAAAGAACACCAGCCCCCAGAAACATGGTTTGGTAAATACACAATACAAATATACAAACGAATACAAATCACAGAGTAGTTTTACTATGTCATGTAACAGCAGATGACAAAGAAGATTACATGAATGTAAAACTAAAGTAGTAAAGCAAAGAAAAGACATACTTTTTGGTTTAGAAATTGGCCTTCCAAGCACCTTTGTGTTTGATTTTCTTGTTTATGTACAACATGATAAGAGTAAAATAAAAAGATATAACACATATGAAATTTAGAAATAGATTTTAATATAATTAAAAGAAGAGTTAAGCACTCAAATAGTCTAGTAGTTAAATTTCTGCTTTATCTTCTTAGCTCAAATTTACTCAGTCTTGTGGCTAGCTTTGATTTTTAAAATTTGTCACTACTATGGCTATGTGAGCCACTAAAAAATATTCTCCTCCTTGATCACTACCTCCCTAAATACTCAAATATCTCTCCCTTCTGCTGTTGTATATTATCTTTTCCCCAACAGTTTATTAGGTAGCTTAAAGTTAGTTTGCCCACAAATTGGGGTTTCATGTGTCATTGTGACATACATCATAGTGGCATAGTCTAAACTCCTTTCTCATTCACAACCACCGCTTCTCTTTCAGCCTTTACTAGTGGCGAGATTTCCCCCTTGCTACTACAGGCACTGCCTTGTTCTGCTGTTTGATGTTGTAGCATCCCAAGTCCAGTGTTTTTCTCTATGGAAATAACTGCCCTTTCACTCTTTCCTTTATCTTAAACATTTTAGGTAGAAGATACAAGGAAATGAGTGAGGAAATGGCTTCATTTATAAACTTCCCATTCTGAAGTTTCTCTTCTTTTTCATCTGCAACAGAAACTCCTTCCTCTAGTCTGACACTGAAAAAACAAGATGATGACCTAAAAAGACTAAAGAGCAGAGACTCACAGCTGCCTTTCCTTTGTGTATGTCCATGTATTTGGTGTATTCAGCTTTGCAGTAATGAAGAGCTAAATCATTTGCAATAAAGAGGCAGACCCAGATGACTGGAAAACAACTGAGCATCTCTAGAATGTATTTCTTTTATTGATATTATATTTATGACTATATATCATGCGTATAATATGATACATTTATTCTCTCTACATAGGATATATAATTGATATTAATATCAATTGAGTGATCCAAATAGGCAAATCCAGTCTTGTCTTCTACCAGAAACAGCCATGATTGTTGAAAGTTCTAGAGTGTCACTTTCTGGCCACAAGCTGGAGAAAGTCTTTCTCCCTGATGCAATTAAGCACTCATTATTTAGCAAGGAGTTCATCACAGGGTTTGAAATTATATGTCCTGTTTCTCTAACGTTTTGCTAATATTTTCTTCCTCTACTCCAACTTTTTTTGTTTCTTTTAATAGTCTGCTTTTGGATCACCTTTTTCCTCACTTCTTTCTCTTCTTGCCCCCAGAGAAAACAGGGCAAAGCAAAGCGGTCTGGTTTCTAACACCTGTCAAAGTATGATCTTGTACAGGGGCAGTACACATTGGTTTGCGGTCAACACATTGCTTTTGAGTGGGAGGGACTGAACTTCTAGTGAAGTTTTGCTTCCTTTTCCACATTCTCCCAGAATTATGTTTCTGATGGAAGTATACTGGCTCATACAGAGGGTTTTATTCATAAAATAAGGTAATGATACTACTGACATCCATGTGGAAGACAAAGTCTTAAAACCTTTACATTCACAGTAACAGCTTGATAGAAAACAGAATCTGAAGAAAAAAGTGATGGCCTAACCTTCCAGCTGTAGACTTACTGCATGGTCAATGAGGTTAAATCTGTTCAGTTGAAACTTTTGCAGCATATGACCTTTTTTCTTAGCTTAATCAATAAAGCAACCAGTACTCCAGTTTTCTCTGAATCCATTTTGAACAGCAAAACCAATTTGTCTATGGCATATCTCCAAAATTCAGAAAGCAAACCTCAGATACCAACTGACAAGTGGAATTTTGAGGTAATTTAATAAATCTAAGCAATAATAAAAAAAATACTAAAGGATATGCAATAATTCCTGAAATAAATTGAAATTCAGTCTGAAAGTACAGGATGATGTGTCTTGTAGCACACTTTTTTTTTTTTTTTTGTGAGAATCATCCGCTAATTATCATCATTAAAATACAACGGGGAATGCAGATGCTATATTCCTTTTTTCAATAAAATTGTTTTGTGTTTTAAGTGCCATACTGTCATTGAAATTAGCCTTTTGACTAGGGAAAGTAAACCATTTCTTAAAATGATTCATTTATTTTTATTGTTGGATAAGATACCTGTAGGTCTCTCAGGAAAATTCTGCACATAAAAAAGAGTAAATACACCATGCAGCCACATGCATTATGTCTGTCTCTTAGGCAGTGTCAAGCCAATTGTGTACATATTAATAAGCTGACTGAGAAGTCTCTGAGTGTGTACAATAACTGAGAGCATCCCTTCTGAATGTGACTTAGTGATCCCAAGCAGATCAGGAAGAGAGTTCCTGTGCAGTAGCCATTGCTTTAGGAGTCCTGTATGCTAGGATGTCTCAGGGGAATAAAGGAACTACTGATCAGGAACTCTCTCTCTCTGAGAGAACACAAAATCATGTCTGTTTAGATGAAAGATGCATCTAGGTGAATATCTTGTCTGCATCAAAAGATGACACTGTTTATCTGAAAGAAAAGCATAATTAGCAAAGCTAGTGTAGGTGCTCCTAGTCTTCAGCAATCTGTGGGCCAGGAATTTTCTGAAGGCAGCGATGTTATCTTTATCATTATTAAAAACTTCTGGTATCCAAAACGTTCTGTAGAGAGAAGTTCCATAGCTCAATCTTATATGTTGTGTGAAGGACCATCTTTCTTTTTTTTTTTTTCATTTTGACCTGCCACATGAAGATTTTAATGTTTTAATGTCAGTGTCTCAAGCCTCTTGTTATTGCCAAGCGTTGTTTCTTATTCATATGCCTCCTAAATCTCTCTGACAGTACATCTGGATTGTCTTTTTGCAGACTGAAGAAGGCTGTCTGTTTAGCACAGAATCTTCCCCACATTTGTTCCAGTTCTACTATATCCGTTCTGACATAAGGAATTGCATACGGTATTCAAGAGACAGAAGCACAGTCAATTTATTCTGCAGCACAATATTTTTTCTCTGTTTTTTTTTCCTCTTTTTCTTTCTCCTCCTGTCTTTGTCTGTCTTTGTCTTTTTTTTTTTTTTTGATTCCTACTGAGTGCTCAGCTAATGCTTTCATAGACCTATTTATTATAATCCTAAGGTGTTTTTCAAGATTTGTAGTAAACATCTAAGAACCTATTTTAGTACCTGTAAAGTTAGGACTGTTTCATCTCATGTTTGATTTTATAAATTTTGTTTCTGAAATTTTCCTGCTTTCTATCACCCAACCACTCAGTCTTTCAATGTCCATCTGCAATTCTTCACGGTCACCCATATATTTACTACTGTTATTTGCATAAAGGTTAGCAAATTTTGCCACCTCATTGCTTTCCAGATCTCTTGTGACAATAGATAAAAGAAAGTTTTCATATAAAGTTTGTCCATGTCCATATATATGTCCATTCTCATTCAAACCGAGAAGTATCACAAGCAGATTAAGCACTTCAGCTCTTCCATGTATTTAAAATTCACTTTCGAAAAATTAATCAGCAAATAGACCAGAGATTTGAATTCAGCAGCTCTCCCTGGGTTTCCAGACTCATGGTTCAGGATGAAAATAATAACAACAGTAACAATATGGATCACTTTTCACCAGCATGAGTAAGTGAGGACTCACTACTGGCACTGTTGATCCCATTTGCACGGTACCTCTCCTTTTGCCTGGTCAAAACTGAGGTAATTTCTGTAACAAATGGCCACTCAGTGCTAGGGGGAGAAAGGTTTTGATCATTTCATAAGGTCTGTTTTACTTTCTTTCTGAGGCACTGTGTTAGCATTGCTTTTCATCTTATTGTACAGTTCATCAAATAAAAAGAAGTATTTTTCCATTTTGTGATGTGGAGAGTGGATGTTTTCTAGTCCTTCTGGACCAACCATGATTCACATGATTGCCTGAGATTGCAGGAGACTGAATATAATATGAGCCACATCTCTTTCCTGTGTGGTTTGAGATCCAAGGAACGATTGTGTTCCTTGGTTCTCAAAGAGCCTATCAACAACAACAAATTACTACGAAAAAGAAGGATTAAGTCAAACAAACAAGAAAGAAGAGAAAAGGAAGGGAACTTGGCATGATAAGAGAACTCCTGGGACAGATGGATGGCCAGCACAAAACATTAATATTGAAAGGAATGAGAAGGAGGTGTCTTTACAAACAAACTGTGGGCCTGCAGGTAGATACAGCCAGATACTGAGAGGTGAAAGAAACAATGGGAGGAACCATAAATTCCATAGGAATTCCACTAATTGACAGAGACTGTTACTCACTCAAGACTGTGCTAATCCCTGGATTTAGAGAAAAAGAACAGAGACACAAGGAAAAGAAGTGGGGGGTACACATTAGAAANTACACATTAGAAAGGGGGTCTGTATTAGGCGATTCGGGAAGTCTGTACCCCTCAAGTACCTCAGCCAATGCGGAAAGAGAGAAGGAAATGTGGCCAGGAAATTAAGATAAAAAGGAGGCTGCGTCCTCTAACAATCTGAGAGACCCCATGGGAAATGCCTATGACCTCTCCCTTTATTCGAATAAAGTTACAGGACCCCTCTGTCTCCTCTTTGGACATCAACCTCTGGTGTTTGTGGACTGATTTTCCTGACCGTTCCCTGAATGGGAAACTGGAATGTAGGAGGAAAAGCAGAGGCAAAGAATTTCAGAAAGCCCTGTGCGATATATATTCATTTTAGTTTCTTTTCCCACTTTCTTTAGATCATTTTGGCACTTTGGGTACAACTTGTGTATGTGATGTAAAATGTTCTTGCTTTATCTGATGACTACTTTCAGAATAATCACTAAGCGATCTCAACTGTGTTTGTATCTTATCGGTGACGTTATGAGAAGATTCCATCTACGGGATTTTCAGTTTTGCCAGAAGACATTGAGTTCCTAGGCACTGTAATTTCTCTCAAGAACAAGATAATATTTCATCAGGCGGGTTTTCAAAATTACCTCTTTCTACAGACACAGTTTTACTTTAACTGACTTGCAGCTTTCATGAGGCACAGCGTGATGCAGATCTTACCTATCAGTGAGGAATCACTCACAAGAGTTGAGCACTAAGGCAATGTGCTTTCAGTAGCCATTTTTGCAGGTAGACACGCTTGCATTTCCTGAAATACCTTTATTTTTTGTAAGTTTCAGGTGTTGGGGAGTTTTTTGTCAGTTTGATTTTTTAAGAGTACAGAGAATTATAATTAATGCAAAGGCTTAATTGATTCCCTGTGGTTCAGTCTGAATGCAATGCAAAGATTAAACCAGTGTATTTTGTGGAAGGAACTCCCTGAATACCAAATGAATTATGAAGGCCAAATGAGCATGCATAAAATTCTTGAGGACATAATGATTTCCCAAAAGCCATTCAATGAGTCTAAATATGCAACTTTCTCACCTGGTGGTCTCCTATATCTTCGTCTTATCCTGTGCTAGACTGCTTTCTTCAAACTCCAAAGTGCCTGTTTATGGTTTTCCATACAAACCAGTTTTTGTTTCGAAGGGACTTTTTAGAATTTTTCATACCCCTTCTGTTATTCTGTTTCTTAACACTTATCTTTTGGAAAAAAAAAAATCCAACACAAACCAACTAATTCTTCCTCATGAGTAGGAGGAGGTAAAACTTTCAGTTTCACTCATGCCTGCAAGGACAGAAATGCTGGCACAATGGAACAGACAGAAAATGAGAACTGGAGAAAAGGTAAAACCACTTGTTTCGCTTCCAGTGCCAGTTTATGCAGCATTGAAGTTACGAAAATACAATATGAGAAATACAGTCTGAGATGTGAAGTGTGCAGAAATCTACAGCAAAACACCTGAATAAAGTGAGAAATATTTTAGATTCTATTATCATAAGTGGATTAAAAATTACAATCTTTAATTTGTTCACTGATTTCATGCTTAATGCCTGTCATAGATTGACACTTTAATGAGTGCCTGTCTACCCAAAACATTATTGAAAGCATGGAAAGAACGCTAGGCTGTGCAGACAAAATGAGATGGATTGGTTGAGAGCATATGTCAGGACAGCAATAGAGATCTTCCAGGCTCTGGACAGTTGATAAAGTCCTCTGACAGCTACAAAAACTTCACCCAGGGTTGTGGAAGACATGACTGAACCATGATAATCAGATAAATACCCAGTTCACTAAAACTTCTTCTATTTCTTATATAGAGGTCATTACAGAGAAGCCACTCTCGATTTTACTTGAGTTACTCTCTCCAAATGTGACTCCCTACAAACTCCAATACACTGACTTCAGCTATGCAGATAGTTGATATTTGTGCTGTTTCTACATACCAGAAAAAATCACATTTATAGATGCAAGTTGGATCCAGTTGGTTTTGTAACTAATGAAATTATGGTTATATTGGTATAATTTAAAATATTGTCTGAAATAAACTAGAAAAAGAATGTAATAGACTCCAATAGAAGAATTGATAAATGAACTGTACACACTCTTAGAATAATTGGAGGTGAACTTGTCCATTGACCTGTGAAAGGATTTGGAATGCTTCTGCTGAAATTGGCTGTGGGCAGCTCGGTCATCGGAAGATGACTGGCTATATTTGGAAAAATAAACTAAAATAAGTATATGGTAAATAAAGTTGTACATTTTTTTCCATATTTAAAAATGTATTTTTGGGAAAAAATTCCCTTAGAAGTCATATTTTTTCTTTCCATCTAGTTATAAACTGCCCCACTCTTTAGATGAAGAAAGAACTAAGAAATTTGTGTAATTTAACTCTGTACAATAATTTTAAGCTTTGAAATGAGTAAAACATTCTGTACTGTAGCTATTTTAATCTTGTTTCTGTACTAGATATCTCAGCTGTGCAAGCTACAATATTGATTCATCTGGGTGGAATGAAATATGACTAGCAATGGTGATACAGAAAATTCTGTTGATCTGATTTCCTTTCCCTGCCACTGCTCCTGACCATGAATACTTCAGCTTCCAATAGTCCAGCTGAAGAGTGAAAAAAATGGCTCTGAGATAGGAGCAGTAGCTTCAAGACTGTTGCAAATTTAAGCTCGTGGTTTCCCTGATGTGGTGGTACAACTCCCCTTCCTCCTCGGTGCCACTCTAGAATCTCACTAGAATCACAAAACCACCTGAGTTGGAAGGAACCCACAAGGATTATTAAATCCAACTCCTGGCCCTGCACAGGGCAGCCCCAAGAGTCACACATGTGCCTGATAGAAGCACTATCCAAATGCTTCTTGAACTCTGCCAGGCTGGTGCTGTGACCACTTCCCTGGGGAGCCTGTTCCAGTGCCCAACCACCCTCAGAGTGAGGAAGCTTTTCCTGATATCCAACTTAAACCTCTCCTGACACAGCTTCATGCCATTCCCTTGGGTCCTGTCACTGGTCACCAGAGAGAAGAGATCAGTGCCTGCCCCACTACCTTCTGCTTGTGAGGAAGCTGTAAACCATGATGAGGTCTCCCCTCAGTCTCCTCCAGGCTGAACAGACCAAGTGACCTCAGCTGCTTCTCATTCAGCTTCACCTCCACACCCTTCACCATCTTCGTTGCCCTCCTTCGGACAGTCTCCAGTTGCTTTATATCCTTCTTATATTGTGGCACCCAAAGTTGCCCCCAGCACTCGAGGTGAGGCCGCCCCAGTGCAGAGCAGAGCGGGACAATCCCTTCCCTTGCCTGGCTGGCGATGCTGTGCCTGATGCCCCCCAGGACACGCTTGGCCCTCGTGGCTGCCAGGGCACTGCTGATTCATGTTCAACTTGCCATCAACCTAGACCCTCAGATCCTTTTCCATGGTGCTGCTCTCCAGCCTCTTGTTCCCCAGTTTGTACATACATCCAGGGTTGCCCCATCCCAGGCGCAGAATCCAACATCTGTGTTTCTTAAACTTTATACAATTGGTGATTGCCCAGCCCTCTAATTTGTCTGTGTCTCTCTGCAGGACCTCTCTGACTTTGAAGGAGTCAATGGTTCCTCCCATTTTAGTATCGTGGGCAAACTTACTTAGAGTCCTGTGTCCAAGCTGTTTATGTCGACATGCAAGACCACTGGCCCTACGATGGAACCCCGAAGAACACCTTTAGTGACAGGTCGCCAGTCTGATGTCACCCCAGTCACTATGAACCTTTGCACCCAACCCGTGAGCCAGTTGTTCACCCATTGTATGACACGTTTATCCAGGTGCTGGACATTTTTTCCAGAAGGGTATTGTTAGAGACAGTATCGAAAGCTTTACTGTTTTAAAAAACATTATATCAACTGGCTTACCAACTGCTTATACTGCCTATAGTACAGGGATACAGTGATATCACTGTGTATAGTCATTAGAATATGGAAGCATAAAATATATAAATGATAAATAGTGAATAGTATTTGTTTTCATGTTTAAAATATATAAAGAAACACGACTTCCTTTCTTATTCGCACCTTTTCCTCCCAAAACATAATAAGCAGCACACTGAAATCTCCAACCTATTTTCCACATTCAAGTCGAGGAGAAATATCATGATGAAACTATGTTTTTAAACAGACTCCTTTATTGCATCCAAAGAAATTCAATAAAACATTGTAATAATAGTTTGAGAGCCATCACTTTAGCTTTAAAAGTACGATGGGAACAATTATGCACACCTGCCTCAGCCTCAAGGATGAAGAAATAAACGTAGGAAACAACACCTCCAGAGAGCTTTATCAAAGACTTGGAGGCAGAAAACAGGGCTTACAATACCTTTTATCCCAGCCTTGACAGATGACGTCAGATTCCAGTCCCAGCAGTGACATTTCTTAACTGCTCAGACCTTGAAAACATGCGTTGGAACTACTGTGATTCAAGTGCTCATCTCTGAAATGTTTCTTTTCCTAGAACATCTCTGTGCTCACGCTGTTACGCTGCAGATTATTTACAAATGCCCTGGCTGAGTGGATGACGATGTTTACTCTGCATCAAGCCTTTCAATATCCCCATTCTAAGAGCAATGCTATCTTACATGTAAAGGGCTAAGCTGCAGCATTCAGATGAAATAAAGTATCTTTTTTGTTTGAAAGATGCTGCCAGTTCTGCACAAACACAGAGGAAACTGTCATAACACAATCTATGTGCCAGAGTAAAGCTATAAAACACTTACTAAAAGACATGGTTCATAAGACAGTTGAAGAAATTTACTTACAAAAATGCAAGGTAGAAACCTGAATATCTTTTTACATTTATAAGAGATGTGTGTTTAGCAAATAAAATTAATTTTCATTCAACTAATTCCATCCTGCATTATGGCATCAATTATTTTACCTTTTGTTAGGAAAGGATGCGGCTGATACAAGGGGTTTGTCTGCTTTGGGGAAATTATTCCCTTCCAGTCACACTGATCAACTTTCTCACACGAACTCACAGATCTTGTAGTATAGTCCATTTCAGATACCTCTGAAAAAACAAATGAATATTTTTTAAAAAACCCTCAGACTAATAAGAAACTGTCCTTGCTTAGTTTTAAAATGAAACCTGGTTTTGCAGAATCTGTTTTTGCAGAATTGGATTTTAGCAGGATTCTGCCTCTATTCATTCTTTAATTGGATATAGATTTCATTTCTGTCAGTTCCTTAGGGATTAAAATATATTTGCCAGTGAGATTCAATATAAACCATTTTTATGATTGTTCAATATTTAATCTCCATGCAATTGACAACTAATTGTTGTTGACATCTAGTTGCATGATTTTCTAAAGATCTCTTTTGTTAAAGAGCTTGCAGTACAGGTCAGTAATATTCAGAACACGCTTCCCACGTACACTCGCTTCAGGATCCCAACGCTGTCCCTGAAGATGGAGATGATTCCTACCCTAGGTGTTCTGAGTAATTGTGCAGTGAGAGTTTACTGCTGCTGTTTACACACACGGCCTATACAGGCTCCTCACTTATGACAGTGCAAAAACTATCAAATGCCCACGATGTACCTCTTCTGCTTGACCTATACATAAACTGTAGGCAAATGGAAAAAGTACTGATGAATTAAATTACATACACATTTGGATACGTATAATTTTCCTACTAAATAAAATTCTGCTGGTTGCATCTGCTGTGTCATCATGAAGAGTGGAAGTACCAGAGAATGACATCTTCTGCCTTCAGATGCTCCCTTCAGCCTGTGTGGGGTGCCGGTGAAGCACTCTTGTGACGGTGCATTCAATGTAGCCTGGACCTTCTGGACAAGAATAAAATGTTTTGGGTGCCCTTTGAGTTGTGGGGCACACAGTTCTCTCAGAGCTGGAGGGGAAGGTTATTAAATGGAAAACATATCATTCTCTGTTCACATCAGATATTCAAGTCCCAGCACTCTCTGGCACTTCCAGCATTATCACATGTAACCTTTTCAAGTATTTACCTATTTTTCTCTATTTATCCTCCTCAGGCCTATACTGTACTCTGCTGCTCACCCTGTTGCCTGGTAATGAAGCCCTTTTGGAATCCTGTCCAAAGGACAGTGTGATGTGGGCAGGAACACGCAGCGTTGGCCCAGGAGCTCAGCTGTCAGGCTGCACTTTGGAGGCTGGGTTAAATAACAGTGACCTCCTGGCGCCGCGTGTCTTTTGCACATCTTTTGGGATTTCCCACGGATAAATTGTGTTAAAGACAAAACACGGTGCTTTTTCCGCTGTTACCCTCGTGAGGAAAAGGTTTGTCTCTGTGACAGACAAATGACACGGAGGGTGGTCAGGAGGAACTTGAGTCTGTTCTCTCCCATGGGTCAGGGACACCACGTGTGCCAGATCCCGGGATGCCAAGAGTCCTTCCGCCACCCCCACCGAGTCGTGTGAGACAGACACCAAAAACCCCTCAAGCTCCAAAAGCATAAGTATTTATGGCGAACTCAGAACATATATGGACATTTATGTTTTGGTGAAGGATGTGGTTAGGTTTTGGAGAGCTCGGCATCATTATACAGTCACTATCATCATGGGGTCACTATGTCAGAATACTAGAAATTACTATTAGTATAGTAATTTGATATTATACAGCTGGGGTTTTTTTGGTTTTTTTTTTTTTGTTTTAATTACGTGATACTCCGTGTTGTCAGCACATTTAAAAAATACCGAAACGAATCCCTCCCAGCAGGTCCTCAAGCTCTAGCTCTGTGTTTGAAGCACGCCCCACAGCCACAGAGCTCGGGCGCAGGGTTTAACCCCGCCCGGAGCGGGCCGAGCGCCGGGCCGGGCCCTCACGCCCCAGGGCAGACCCCGCCCCTCTCCCGGGACGCCGCATTCCCGCGCACGCGCCCGGGGGCGGCTGGCGGCGGCCGGAA
>VZTA01025659.1:65068-77976 GCA_013398855.1 Mohoua ochrocephala
GTCCCCCTTGCTCGCCGAGGCCTCGGGCGGCGGCGCGGGCCTCTGGTGCTGTGGATCAGCGCCCGAGAGCCCGCCGGCCTCCCCTCGCCCCGGTGTTACAGCCTCTGGAGCCCTCTCCTTCCCATCAAAGGTGGAATTTTCAGTTACGTTTCGCTAGCAGTCTAACTGTTAAATTAGGTCTCCAAAACAGTGCCTGTAAGGGCGTGGGATTTAATGGAAACATGAGTTTGGTGATTGCGGCCTGGAGGGCGTGTTGGGCCACCCCACCGGCTTGACGTGCTCCTCACAGAGTGCACCTGCGGCTCCTACGGCGGGACACTCGCAGTGTTTCTGCTGAAAACCTAAATGTTAGTGTCAAGGTGGAGAGTCTGCACACCGTGCCACGTGCTCTGATGTTGGCATCTCAGTGGAAAAGCTCATTCTCAACCTGTTTGATTGCTTTCTTTAAAAAAAAAGGTTTCATCTTCTAGTTGCTGCATCTGTGCTTTGATGTTCAGTGTAGTTGGTGAAAGGTAACTGGTTAAACGTGGGCTCTGTTGCAGTGTTTGAAGTCTGCGCACTTTGGTTGTTGCAGTAAGTTTTGTGTTTTCTTGGGCAGGTGCAGCAAGATGGGCTTGTGCTTCTCTTGACTGGAGGAGGCTGAAATAAAGTCTAAGAATCGCCTCTTAAAGATACAAAGCTTCTTTAACAGTTAATTGATTAAAGTTTGACTTCTGCTGGTTCAAAGTTTTCCTTGAATATCATGAAGTGATGGGGAATGAAATTCCTGATTGCCAGAGGCTTCACCTATATCTAGTGTTTTTTACTTCCAAAATCTGTTGTGCTGATGAACACTAAAGATGAAATGTTGGTAACTTTAACTTACTTATCTGTCCACATGTATCAATCTTTTTGGCTTTTTTTGTTTTTTTTAAACTCCCTTCACTGATCGGTCTTTTAGTCTGATTTTTTTTTTTTGTCTTTCTGCTGTATTGATTTTGTTCCAAGAAGTCCATATTTGACTTTTTCAAAAGGTTTATTTGGAGAGGTGCTCTTCTTGTTATTACTATGAGCATTTGTTGGAATAAAGAAGGGAGCAATAGAAAGCCATCCATTTACTTGGGAAGGAGACTGTGGTATTACAAGAATCTAGAAGGGAGTGAGGGGTTTTTTTCAGATAAGAAAGGCTATTTTGCAAAAGTTTGCTTGTTTCAGTGTGTTTTTTGTGTAAGGTATTGTATTGTTTTTTCAGTCACCCCGATCAGTTGCTCCACGTTTGTTTCTTCCACCAGCCCTTTTAGAACTTGGACCTTTGCTTAAGCGAATATGTTGACGTGATTAAGGACTGGTTTCTTACTCCACTCTTGAAATATTAAGAGTCTAGGATAATAACCTCACGTGACAGTGAGAGATGCTGAATTACTCTGTGTGAACATGTACTGGGGGATTTGGACGGGACATGAATTGTGAAGCTAATCCCTTTTATTTACGAAAAGTAGATTTTTTGTCCTTTCATTGTGCCAGATGCATTGCTTGGAATAAGTATTTTCTTAACTTTCACTCGGCATTATGCTGATGTTGGGATTTTACAAGAACAGTGACTGTGAGAAGGCAGTATTCTAACTCTCATGTTTGTTTTTTTATTCAGTGATTCAGATTCAGATAGTTCATCATCTACAGTCTCCTCTTCATCTTCAGCAGTATCTGATGAAGATGATCATCCAAATGAGAGAGATAACAGATCTTACTGTATTAGAACAAAGGATGAGTTGCCTATTGATGTAAGTATGATGTGGTATTTTTTAAACCCTTTCCTATTAACCCAACTAAAAGTTTATGTTTTAAGTCACTCCTCCTGTGTCAAGATGGGGGATAGAATAGTAAAAGAGAAACTCTAAGGCTGAACTAGTCACAGTGTAGTAGGTAAAGGAAGAGCCACACAAACAAGCAAAGCAAACCCAGAAATTAATTTACCACTTTCCATGGATAGGCAGGTGTCCATGGAAAGCTGGGCTCCGTCACATGTAACAGTTTCTTGGGTGTACAAGTGCCATCACTCCAAGTGTCCCTTGTTCTCCTTTTTCACCCAGCTTTGCATGTTGAGCATGATGTTACATGGCATGGAATATTCCTTTGGTCTGTGCAGGTCACCTGTCCTGGCTGTGCCCCTCCCAACTCCTTTTGCACCTCCTCACTCATGGGCTGGCATGAGAGGCAGAAAAGGCCTTGGCTCTGTGTAAGCCCTGCTCAGCAATAACAAGAACATCTCTCTATTCAATGTTTCCAGCACAAATCCAAAACACAGCCCCGTGACAGCCACTGTGAAGAAAATTGACTTTGCTGCAGCAAAACCCACCACAGTTAATAACTTAGAAAGTCATGTTTTTCAGGTATATGTGTTAAGGAGTGTTAGTGGAACTGTTTTAGAAACCTCTTGCTTTGGAGCAAGGATTGGCAGATGCTGTATATAGTGGGGCAGAAGGTACCATTGTGAGATACAGGATCAGAATTATGTCTTCCTGCTGGTCTTTGGCGTTTGAATTGCTCCTAGAAAAATGACTCAGTTAAGTCTTATCAGTGAACTTGATTTAATGCTGGAAAAATCACTGGCCTGTAGAAGGGTGTGGTGTTTCTATCTGAATTCACGTCTTGAGTTTAATGATATATTGTAATATTTGTGAAAGTCTTGGCCTTTTTGATCTTTGTGTTGCTCTATAAGCCTTTGCCAAACACGTTTGTTAAGTGAAGATTGTCAGGTGAAGTGTTAATAAACCAGGATAAGATTCTTCTGTTTGTGTGGGATTTTATTTCTAGTTGTGGCCTTTCAAAGTGCAGTTCAGTGCTAAGATTTGAACTCTATCAATTCACAAAGTGTTGAATTTGAAGATAATGCTTACTTTAGTTGCCTTGTATTTCATGAAGTTCATACTGAATTCACAGCAGCATAGTGTACATATATGTAAATTTTAGTTTATGAGTAAATCGGAGGTAGATGATGAACTCGGTGTTAATCAGTCTTTGGTAGCAGATTTTGATGCTTATATTAGAGGAAAAATTCTAATTTGAATATTGTGTAGTACTTGTTTTTGTATCTGAAGTTTGGCTTTTGTGTTCTGTTCTCTAACTATTCTCTTGTACCAAATGCAACTATCAGCAAAAAATAATTTTCTTTGTATCAGTTGTTGTGATGTTTACCTCTTCTATAATGATCCAAGTCATGATATAAATGGGTAGACACCATTTTGTTAAATCAGATGATACCCATCTGGTGTATTTTATCTATATTACCTCTTGCTGTGTACATTTTTCTTCTCGCATGCATTGAATGTTGTTGCAAATGGTCTTTTCGATTTCTGATTGTTTCATTATTGTGTTGTACATTGAGCTTATTTAATCTAAAAAATTGGATGAAATTGTTGGCTTTCTCTAGTTAAATAAAATTGGCTTCTGCTTTAGTTGTGATGGAAATATGTAGAGTAGCATCTCTATAGGAGATGTGTCTTCAGAAGTGGTGGTTCCCCCAGATGAGTTCATTTAGGATGATTCTGAAAGAGGCAAATCAAACTAGATTTTTTTTAAAAACAAAATCTTCAAAATGCAAGGAGATTTTTCCAAATTGTCAAATTTCTGCAGTGACAAAGTGATAAATGTCTTCATGTAATATTATATTCTAGACATTGTCTTGATGTTTGCAGGAACTGCCTCCAGTTGAAGACTTATCAATAATTTTGCCAGATAATGTTGAACTGAAGGTCTTCGGGACAGTTTCCAGCATCATTGAGCAGCTAGGTAGGCAAGATATGTTTGCTTTGTTTTTAATTAATATGATTTCTGTATATCTCTGCATGAAGTGTGTTCTTAGCTGTTCCCTCAAAGTGTCAGTCCTGCAGCATCGTATTTCTGGGGGTAGCAGGTTGTTTAATTGGAATTTGAACTAGAAAATGACATTTGTGTTGAATTACCTTTTATTTGGCTTATATAGTACTAGGACTATTATGCATGTGTTTCTATGTGACTTTCATGTTTAATTTTTTAATTAAAACGCCCTTTTTTCCACAGTGTATTATGGTTTTTATATTGATACTGGCAACAGTTACTGTATTTTAAGAAAATCTTCCATTCGTAGATGCTATTTTTGAAATATCCCTGAATATATAGGAGCTGTACAACTGAAAGCACAGATGCAGTACAATTCAGTCCCAAGTACTTGCTTGTTAATATATGAGGACAGGAACAAGACTTGTTTCTTCAGCACTGCAAGTTCTTTTATTTATTTATTTATTTATTTTAATCTTTATTCATCCCATTTCTGGCACCTTGAGCAAATGAAAGCTGCCCATGTCAGCAGTCAGAGGATGGTATGACTAACATGATTTATAGGTGGAGGGTAAGCTTAATGGGATTGAGATGTAGAATAGATGTAAGCTTAACTGCAGGCATAGAGATTTAGGGATCTTTTCGGGTCTGTGTGGGACCTCAGTGTTTGATACATGAAATCAAAGTTTTGCTGAAGCTCGTATTACTAAAACATCAACAGTATGTTCGTATTTAAGCTGTTTCAGGTTTTCCATTCTACGTGAACTGCTTTCAAAGCAATTTGCTTATGAAAATTAGAAATTAAGTTCAATTTTGAAGTTAAAGTATTTATGCTGAATGTAGTACAAAAAAAAGCAAGTAACTTTTTCTATTTATTTTTCTTTTAAAAGACTTCAGGTAATACAGGCAATTCCTCTACATTATTTTATTGGAGTGAGATTTAATTTCATTCATTTGCAGGAAGCAGGTTGGAGGGTGTGCAAGGTACTAATCTGGTCCTGTTCTACTTTGCCCTTTCTTGCTTCTTGATAATAATGAGGACTTGGAGAAGGCTGTCTTCAGCTAAAATGGTAGTTTGAAAACCAGTTTTAAAAAAAAGTTGAGTCATACTTGCTATTATTCTTAGTTTTGGTCTAAAATGTGAAGGTATAAATAAAGCTGTTTTAAAGACTGCGGTTTTGAAAACCATCCTTAATTCTAATCCTCACTGGTGAGTATAATCTTTTCAAATACCGGTTTACTGGCAGGTGAATTCTTCAGGCTGCATCCTACTTTATGTAATGTAAGTGTATGAAGAGTTGAATTAGATTTGTTGCTGAAAGTTAGAAAACAAGCTAATAATCATAATAATATAAAACTGTATGAATGGCATGAACCCTCAGGACATCTGTGATTATTTTCTTGCTTTTACTACCTTGCTTTATGACTTCTCCACATTTTAGTTTCTTTTCAGTTGTTCTGGAAACAGGCCTCAATTTCAATTAATTTGTGGCCATATTAGGGATGCCAGCTAGTTGGGGGTTGTTTTTTGGTTTTTGAACTAGACTGGTACTTCTGTATACCAGGTTTGTATCTAGTCTGAGAGGAGTCGATGTCTCATTTGGAAACCACAAATATTATTCTGATGCAACAATCGGTATTCTTTTTCTGTCCCTTTGATGTCTCTCAGAATCTCTGCTATTCTGTGTAGCAAGCTTCCAAGTTCATCAGTCTGCAGTGAGTGGTACTTGTAACTTGGATATTTCATCCTGTGAGGTAAATTTGAGGCTAGAACGGTGTAGGTTCATGCTTGCTCTGCAGTAGCTAAAAACAAAATGACAGTATTTTTTGTGAACTTCTGCTCGGTGTATCAGAATTTTACAAAATTTTTGATGTGTTTTGCTTCGAGGTACTTTCAGAGAAGAGAAAAATTTCCTGTGTGGGTTGTGGCCTGGAAAGTAAAGTGCTTTGGTGTATATGAGAAACCTTCCCTGGGGCTGTACTTTGGGCCCTGCAAGAGTAGAAGCTGATAATTTAGGCTGGGTTGGGGTAGGGGAAGCTGTAAGTAAAATAGGCTGGAGGTGGTAATGTTTCTCCTAAGTTTCACGGGACTGGCATGTCGTACATTTTCTGAATATATTTTCCTTAGCCTGCTGAAGGCTGGGGGCCATGTGTGGTGAATCAAGTTGAGAACATTATCTGAGAGTTTTTGGTGTGTTGTTTTTTGTCGGTTTTTCTTGTTCGGATGTTTGTCTGGGTGTTTTTTGCTAAGGTGTATTTCTCATGAGGTTTAAAAAACACATTGGGTACTTTTACTGTATATTTTATCTTAAAGGTAGGCACAAAAGAAATTGATTCCACAAATTCTCTTGAAATTCGGTGAAGTATTAAGCCTGTAGAATTGTCACAGACTTGTTTGGCATGTTAAGATTTTTGCAGATTGCAGTGGTAGCAGTAACTTTTGGCTTGGTGACATGTTGATTGCTGAAAGTCCTGTTATGTAAATTTAACAGTGATGATCTTGAGGTTTTGTTGGAGTCTGAGTGACATTAAGTGCTTGAGCGACTTTATTTGCTGACGGACAGGCATTCAGAATGCTTAATTGAGCATTCTGTTGTTTGACAGGCAGAGAAGTTTAATCATCGTTAGGCCCAAATGTAGTCTGAGACTTATATGACATTAAATTGCAGAATGTATATCAGATTGTGTATGTGCAAACATAAACAACACCATCAGTTGCTACTGTGACTGAACTGCCAGACAGGTTTTGTGTTCTGGTCTGATTCTTAGGACTCACTCTCTTTACCCCAGAGAACAATAATTCTGTAAGCAATGTAAGTATTAGCACTCATGTATCTTTGGAGAAGGGGTGTGTGGTTCTAAGTACTTTTGTATGTGTGCAAGAATATTTGGTTGCAGCTCTATGAACTTAAGTAGACAAATAGTGGTGTGGTTTGTTAAGTTCTACTGCAATTAACGACATGCAGTTGAGACATAAAGTGCTAATTGATTTTTTTCTTTCCATTTTAGTCATAATTGAATCACTGAGAGGCCTACCTCCAGTAAATGAGGAAAGCATAATTTTTAAAGAAGATCGGCATGCAGCAGGAAAGGTGTGTGTAAAATAAAAACTTGTTATTCTAATATAAAATTGGAAGTATTCTTTAGCGCTCCAGGAAGTAGAGTTGAAGTTGACTGAATGAAAGATAATGTTTCCTTGATGTATAGTTTTTCTTTGTGCCTTTGACTCTTGCTGTATTCATCTGGTTTTTTAATCTCAAGAATTCCTAACCTGGAGTTAATTGCATCCTTGCAGAATTACAATGTCTGGTGAGTTTCCAGTATTCGATGAGAGTGCTTGAGGAGAGGAAGAGATTGCTCTCGGGTGTATGACATCTTGGAATTACAGGCTGTGCTTTTTACTGCCAGATAGGGGCAAAGGTTACAGTGAAGTTTCATGAAAAATGGGGAATGTTTTCTTCGATGCTGTGCTGTTCTGGTATAAGGCCAGCGAAGAACGTTTGCCGCGAGGGTTGTTGCATTGAGTTTTCTGTTTTCTGTAGAAGGAAAGCCATCGTCTGCAATGGTTACTACTGAAATATCTCTGAATGCTAGATGCGAGTGGAACAAACTTAGCCTGAATTGCAGATGTTCTGTAAAACATGGCAAAATTCTTGCTCTCCATGGATTTGGGGAACAAGTGGTAACTGATGTAAAGGCATCTTGTAAAGATGAACTTTGAGAAGAAAATGATCAGGAGATGTTCCAAGTGTTAGGAGACTTGAAAGCATAACAGACACAGAAAAATAGAGATTTAACAAAAAGAAGGATTACTAAGGATGTGAGAACATGCTTTTCCACAGTATAACAAACAGTAGTTGGGGAAATACACTGTCAAACAAAATCCAGTAATAAAACTAAAGTGTGAAAGGAACTTTTATTTGATGCTGCATTTTGAAAATATATTTGACTTCTTAAATATCATTATCTACAGTGAAATAGCTATCTACTCGTGGTAGTTTATTTAAACATTTTAATTTTATTTCTTTCAGATATTTGAGATATTTGGTCCTGTTTCACATCCTTTTTACGTGATAAGATTTAACAACTCTGAGCATATCAAAGCAAAAGGTATTAATGTGCAAGATAGCATGTATTTTGCTCCATCAGTGGAGGACTTCACCCAGTATATATTTGCAGAGAAACTAAAACAGTGAGTCTGATTTCTTTTCTAAGCTGGGTATAATGGTTTTTTTATATAGCTAAGAATGTTGGATTAAAGTTGAGTCTTCAGTAAGACGCTCTAGTACTAAGCTTGACACTAAACTTTATATTTCCTTTAGATATTCTCAACTGTGTGGTCGTAACAAGACTGTGTACTGTTTTGCCTTTGAGAACAATAAAGAGTAGCTGTAAACTGCAAGCTTTTAAAGTGCTATAATTACTAAAGTTTAGCTTCTTATTCTACTTAATATACTAAGCTTGCTTTCTTCTTATGCTGCTGTTAACTAAAATACCACAACCAGAAAAGTTCATTGATACTTCCTCCACACCCTCTGACACACATATACATGAGTATAAAAAAAAGACAGTTTTTCAAGCTGAACTTTCCAGATTTTATTGTTCTTTAGGTTCTTGTATAGTTGCAGAGCTGATAATAAACTTGTGTTCTGAACAAGTTTGTATTAATTTACTATTTTAATTTCATATTGCAAGGCCAGAATTAAAATGTAATTATCAATAAATCTGTTATATAGTTGAAGGATAACAATTCTTGATAAAAATTACCCTCTGCGAATTTGCAAGAGAGGCGTTTGAGGGACAATGTAGTATGATGTTCAGAAACTTCTCAGTAGTGTTTGTGTGTCCCAATCTGACTGAGGAAAGTAGCATGAATAAATAGGACGTGATGCCTTTTAGAGGGAGGTGTACTCAAAGATAGACTAACAAATAAAACAAAAAATGATGGCTGGGTATTAATGTTCTAATTCTTGATGGAGAATCGTCAGTATGTTGATCGAGGTTAAATATCTTTTGTCATACAAGTGACTTAGTCTCTGTTTATTAGGATTAGTTCTCGGGGGTTGCTTAATTGTCTGCACTCATTACAGCTGTGCCAGTATTCACACTGAATAGTTCTTTTCTTTAGTCAAACGTGTAGCCAGACCTGCAGGAGTCTTTTTTTTTTTTTGACTTCCTCATTTCTGTGCAAGCAACAAGCATATTTTCTTCCCTTTAGTGAGGACCAAAATAGATCACTTTCTTGCTCTGATGCTTGTTTGTTTTTCTGCAGCATTTCGATGCCAGCTGGTCTTTCATTTGCGCTATTAAACTTTGTTGCTTAGCACAGTAACTGCACAGACTTTAATCATCTGCTTGCTGCATCAATAACTGTGTGCTGTACTCAGCAGCTGAGATGGGAGACTTGTGTTTCAGTTTGTTTTGTGCTTTGGAAGTAGTTTTGGAAACCATTTTTCATGTGGTAGTGCTTCACTGCCACGGGTGGTAAAAACCTGAAGCCTAAGCGAGGTACTTCAGGCATCCGTGGCTTCCCAGCACAGCTGAGCAGCGCTTCAGACATTGTTTCTTGCCTTGAGTAGGATGAGTAGCGTGACTTGTGTTACGGTTCACTGAAAGAGTGTTTTATTTCTGGGGTTTGTCAGTACAGTTTCTTCAGCTTGTATGGAGCATTTGGTTGAAGCTGCCTTTTCACTAAATAGGTTTCATTAAAAACGGGTGAAGAATTTCTGATTTCTGACTTGTGCTGTAACGCTATATATGAAGAAACCTTAATGTTATAAAAAGGTGGCATGAATAGTAGGAAACTCAAGCTTTGGTTAGTCATCCACTAGAAGACTTTTAGACCTTGATAAATGGCAGATTTGATGACCAGTAATTTTTATTTTCTGCTTTTTCTTAGTTTGACTATGTGCAGACCAGATTGTGGAGTATTACAGGCTTAAAGTTTTAAAACTGCTGTTCAAAACTGCGATGGTACTTTGAAAAGGAAAGGAGTCAAGATTAAGATCTGAAAGAAACACTGAGTTTGAAGCTTTTTCTGAAATCTGAAATGCAATCTGCTTGCATTGTACAAAGTTGCAGTGCTGTGAATAAGCCTTACACTTTATAGAAAAATAAGTGAAAGTGTAGTGTAAAACTTTTTGAATGCAAAATAATTTGTTGCTAAAGATAGACTTGTGTTGTATTGCCTGAAACACAATTCTAAAAAAGCTCATGTATTTTCATGATTCCTCTGAATCACCTTTTGTTAGACTTCCAGATCTTACAGTATCTGACTTCAGAAATCAAAGAATTACTATATTGTTCTTTGCAGAAGATATTAAGTACCTTGGAGAATGAAAAGCAGGGGGTTTTTTGCTGAAATGGGGAAGGCTGCTTTGGGAGAGTGAGATAAGCTGCCTGACCTTAAAGGTTTAAAGTTTGCAGTCAGTGATGTTACATATTGCTGAATGACCACAGGTCTCGGAGATTCTTGTGTGCTCTGGTATTTCTGGCAGGTACGTGTTGCTCCAAAAAAACAAGATGAAAAGAAGAAACAGTTCAGTTCATAATAATGAAAATAAGTTTTCTGCCGCTGAGAAATTACTCATATAGAGTCCTTATCTTCTGTTCCTCCCTGTAGCATTTTCTTCTAATTGAACTTTAAAATGTCTTCCTTGCCTTCCTTTTGCTCGTGATCTCAAAGGTTGGTGTCTCTTTATGGTTTTCTTCTGACATGTAGAGGTTGATCTTCAGTTTTACGGTTAGGGATTGAGGCACCATGTACCTCCAGATGGCTTGCCAGTGCTCTCGTGTGTGACAAAGGACCTCTGAAGTCTCGGCTGCTGATGCTGATGGTTATATAGTTTTTTGTAGTTGCTGCTACTTGATTGTTGCTGACTTGATGAATACGTAAAAACCCCTTGGTTGTTAGAGCACTGACTGAAGACATTTCACACTGAACACGTTGATGTTTTTAACTGTGTGGTTCCATTTTGCAAGTAAGACTTTTCAGTGTTGCACTGTTTTATACAGTTTTTCTGCACAGATAAGGATTTCACTTTGACATTTCAGACCAAAACACATTAAATTTGTGAGCAGCATGGAAAAAACCTTCAACAGACTACTGGCAACATAATTTAAATCTATTTCACAAATTCTTTGCTAATCAAAGAAATTACTTGAATTTTAGTGTGGGGCTTAGCAGTAGGTGAAATAAATTAGACTAATTCAAATTTATTTTGGTGCTTGTCAGGCAAGACAATTGAGTTTTTGCTTCTTTAAATGTCTTTTGCCTTGCAGTTTAGTTTTACGTTTACAACAAAATAAAACGTGAAACCTAATTATCTAGCTAACACTGTCTTAATAGGATTGTAAGCCAAGCATTGAGGGTCTTTTGGTTCTGAATTTATTTTGCTGTAGTTATACTGAAAGCCTGTGTCCTACTGAATGAGTTCGTTGTTCTTTTTAGCTGAAGATACTTGTTCTGAAACCAGAAGAATAAGAAAGCTTGTGATTGTAGTCAGCAGTTAGCATAAGAAAGTTGCAGTGGACTACCAGGTTCAAAGAAATTAAGGTTCAAAAGGATTTGTTGAGAGAATATTGACCAAAACTTAATGTAAGCTGGATGAAATGTTCAGTCATCGCTCAAAGTAGGAAGATTTTTCAAGTGTAGTGAAGTCCTAAGTTGACCTATACATTACTATTGGCTTATAAACAGTATTAAAAACCAACTCCTTGCAAACAGGAAGCTCCTGTTGTAGGAGACCTGATGCTTTATAGAAAATAATAGCCTTCCTTTATCTGTATTGTCTAATTTGTGTTTTGTTTGTTTTTTTCTTTTAGGGAAAAAGGTTCAGATGCGTCTTGGAAGAATGACCAAGAACCACCAGTTGAAGTAACTATAGAAGATTTTTTTTGTTTATTGTTTTTGATTACACAGGTCATATGTGGAAAAAATTCTGTGCAGAGCAAGTAATTAGCAAGCTTATCTTTTTATGCAGACAAGGGTTGAATGTACCTCTTCATTGAAAGAAAGGATCATGCTTTTCTTGGAGAGGTCTCGTAGTGAGTGTGGAGAGTACTACCTGTCTATGTACTTACTTCCTGCAGTTGGCAAAATGCGTACCTTCGGTTCGTCTAGTCCTTCAAGAACACGTTTGACAGCCTGAGTGTTTAACTTTATGCGGCAGTGCTTTTACCTTGTCTAATAATTTTGCTTCTGCTAGGGAATTTTTGTCCCTGTCATTCTTTCGCTGCAGCTTTGTCTTCAGTTTGCCAGAAGCAATTGTTTGTCTTTAAAGGCTTACTAGTACTCTGCAGACTTACTACTTGGACATTTAAGCTGTCTGCTCTTCTAGATTAACTTGATACCTCCTCCGTTGCATTCTTTGAATGGCTTCTTAGTAAGCTTTTCCTACAGTTTGCTGATATAAAACAGCAGTTCCATGAGAGGGGATGGGCCTTTCCTTCCTAGAAAGGCTGTCATACGGTATCGTGTAGAACTGAGAGCTCCTTGTGACCATTGGCATCATTTGCTATAGGATCTGTAAACAGTTCTTCAGTGACTCACAGGCTGTCAGTGGTCCTTAATTCCACTCTAGCTATACATTTTGTGACTATTCTATTCGATAAGAATCACTAGGCTGGCAGTTGTGTTGAGGTATTTTCATGAGATTTGTTTTACAGCACAACACCTGAGTCAGTTTTCCTTGCAATTCCTGCTTTAAACGTACTTTATCTAAAGTAGCTGAAATTCCTAGAAGCCTTGTGTCTACCATGATATTCTAAAGTGATCTGTCTGCTTGCTTTGAATCTTCCAAATGCTTGCCTTTTTAGCATAATTCTATGCTATGTAATACATGCTTCTCACTCTATAATTTGGTAGGAAAGATGTGTTTTGTGGGGTTGGGGGGTTTTTTTGGCCGGGGAGGGGAGGGGGGGTTGGTGGNGGGGTTGGTGGTGTTTGTTTGGTTTTGTTTCTCCAGTGTTCTAACTGATGTTTAGGGTGGGATAGAATAGACTATTTCAATTGGAAGGGACCTACAGCAATCATCTAGTCTGACAAGTTCAGGGCTGATACTGAAGCATGAGCTGAAGCATGTTGTGAAAAGCATTGTCCAAATGCCTCTTAA
>VZTA01025661.1:0-11382 GCA_013398855.1 Mohoua ochrocephala
AATTAATTAATTAATTAAAAACTACCCTTAGCCAACAGGGATGCATAACCACTACTCCAAGTGTGCTTTGAAGTGACGCTGTGCAAAACCAGAATGATGGTTTTTCCTGCAGAAGCATAAAATCCAAGTTTAGGATGAATAAAAGCTGTTGAGGAGGGCCTCGATTCCCCCCAACAGCCCAGCAGTTCTGGTGGGGTTTTGATGGCTGTGAACTGAAAGGAAAATTTAAGGGAAAAAACCCAAATTTTGATAGCTGTGAACTGAAAGGAAAATTTAAGGGAAAAAACCCCAAATTTTGATAGCTGTGAACTGAAAGGAAAATTTAAGGGAAAAAACCCCAAATTTTGATAGCTGTGAACTGAAAGGAAAATTTAAGGGAAAAAACCCCAAATTTTGATAGCTGTGAACTGAAAGGAAAATTTAAGGGGAAAATGGAAAGTAGCAAAGTCCAGACTTACAGGAACACAAATAAAAGGCAGGAGACTGCAGAGCAGCAGATCTTCACTGCATTTTCCTGTGCTCAAACATCCTGCTCCGCTTCATTTAGCCCGAGCCCAGTGCTCAGACAGCAGAGGGATAAATTTGCACATACTGAGTAAAAACCTGAGACAGGGAAGCAGGATTGCTTCCTGTTCAGTCATGTGGAATGCTGAAGGGAGCTCCAGGAGAGCCAGTCCTTTACCAGAATGCAGGATCAGCACCAGCACCACAGATGTGATTTCAGCTCCAAATCCTGGCCTGAATCCACAAGGCCTGAAAAATACAATTGCTACTCGTTCTCTGGGAAGCTTTCCTTATAACAGAGCAAAGGAGGGATGTGATTCAGAAAGAAATAGCTGCAGTTCTATAAAGCCAAGTGAGGATATCAAGTATTGCCCACTTACTTTGCAAGCTGAGCCTGAGTTGGCTGTATGGCTCATTACCAGAATTTTGGACATCATCCACAGCAGAGCAAGAGCATTTCAGAGCAGCATCTCTGTGGATTGCACCCATCAGTAACATTCTGCCTTAAGCCAAAACACTGGTTTTTTTTCCCTCCACAGACTTCAGCAATGAGAAATGGTGCCATAATCATTTCCTGAGCTGTTCTGCTCTGAGCATGGCAGAGGTGATCAGAGCCGAGCTGGTGGAGATTATGAAGCGCATTGAACTTCCCATTTCGGAACCAGACTTTGGATCAGAAGAAAATCTACTAAGCATTAAGAAAGCTCTTTTATCCGGTTACTTCATGCATGTAAGGCAAAACACTGTGGTTTCATCTTCCTGCACTGTTAAATTATGCAGAATGCTTTCAGAAAACTTAAGTTCATTAGTGAAATCTCTTGATCACCAGAAAGGATAAAAGCCATTTTTTTTTCCCAGCATATCAAACACTTCTGCCCATTGCAGCCTTTTCTCTGGGGTTCATCTCTCACTGCACAGAGTTCACACACTCCACAGCAATAAGGAAACTGCCAATATGCCTTTCACTCAAAGAACTCTTGTACCTCAAAAAACTCTTGAACTTGCATTATTCTCTCAGGAATTATTCCCTTTCTGAAGGTGTTTTTGTGAAAATTGCCTGGAAATACAGAAATGACTTGGATATATTTAGGTGTACATAATACACAGCTTGCTTCATCTCAGGAAGGCACTCAAACTGTAACTGTAAATGGAAACTAGATTGATTTATTCCCACTTGAGTCCCCAGGCTTTCCTTCACATCCCTGGGCTCCACCTCAACACAAAAATGACCCCTCCCTCCCAAGTGCACATTTCATGTCCTGACACATTGTATTTAAAAGTCTATGAAAAGCACACACGTTAAAGAATAGATGTTTGTATGTTTTCACACAGACCCTTCAAAGCCAAAGTCAGATGTTTTTGTTCTCATTTGTTGCAGCTTCCTTTCAAAAACACAGATCAACATTTTCTTTAAGTCTCATTTCGTGGTATCCAGTCCCAAGTTTTCCCACACAAAATTGGGAAGAAGTTTAGCCTCTCCAGTTCAAAGCAGCTGAAGGGAAGTTTAATTTCTGGTTTAAAACCTACTAGGCACTGATCAATTAAATAATGGACAACTCTCTCGATTATTTTTTTTTAGATTGCTCGTGATGTGGACGGCTCAGGGAACTACTTAATGTTAACACACAAACAAGTGGCCCAGCTCCATCCCTTCTCATCCTATTACAACAGCAGGAGGATCCCAGAGTGGGTTTTATTCCACGAGTTCAGCATCTCAGAGGGCAACTCCATCAGAGTCGTCTCCGAGATCTCCCCCCATCTGTAAGTGAACGGTGATGAAATTGCTCCTTCCCTCCTAAATCCACCACAAAATCATCACTTTGGGGGGATAAAAACAAAAGAGGGAAGATCTGTGATCTCAGGCCCTCACTATTCTCAAGATTTGCCACTGTAACCGTAATCAATTGAAAAAAACCCACATTATTAGCTGCAGAGGTTTCTCACAAAGTAAAATATACAGAAAAAAAAAATCAAACAGAGTTAACAGAGCAGTGTACTCCCACATAAATCCAGCTGGAAAGGTCTTTGCTCCCTGAAAACCTATTTTCCAGCAAATCTTTTTCTTAACGTATTTTCTGTACCCAGCCAACCGAATCATGGACTGTTTATGGATCCAGGGAGAGAGCAGAGTCTTCCCTCTGCAAAAATCTCTTTACACGAAGAATATACATTTCACTCTCCCATCTTTTCTATTTCCCACGTTCATAGGAGAGCTTTTTTCATGATGTTATTGAACCACTCTGCTCTAAAGCAGGGAAATTGCTGTTTAATGCAATCTGCAGCACTGGGAACTGCATTGCACCTCAAGTGCAGGCTGAGGATACTCAGTGCAAGGCTGCTGAAAGCACCAACTCCTACTTCATCTTGGAGGGGATCTTGGATTCTTGCAGAGTTTTGGGTTGAAATATCAACTTTGTAGCTTCTTTTACATATGCCTGGAAATAATGACTGGAATATATCAAAATTCAATTGAAAAATTAACAATGTTTTGTGTCATTTCCTCCCCAGATTTGCAGAGCTGGTACCTCACTATTATTTCAGCAATCTTCCTCCAAGTGAAAGCAAAGATATTCTGCAGGAAGTGATCAATCACTTGGCACCTATTCCAGCCATGAAGGAGGAACAGAAAACTGCCAATGACAGCCAAGAAAATGAGGAATTTCCCCAAGCTCCCACTGAGCAGAGATGTGTTATCCAGTGATTTTAGACTGAACTATCTCACATATTGGACAACAATAAATAAAAGCAATATATCCAAAGTACATCCCCGCCTTAACCCATGCAATTAATTCAAACTTTTGACATAAATGCATTTAACAGAAGAAACAAAAAGAAAAAGCACTTTTCTCAACAAAAGGGGTTGCAAGCATTATTTTGGAACAAAGCCACATGATTCAGCTTTGGTTAAAAATACATTCAGAAGATATTCAGGTTTTCTTTTGACACCGAGTTTTTACTGACTGCTTCATGATGATACCAAAGTAAAAGAAGATGCAATATTTAAAAATATTCATTTGGTGGATATTTTTGGTGGCACAAAACCGTTGACTCAACAGCAGTTCTGAAAATATTGGGAGGTCACAGTCCCTCATGGCTGCTCTATAAAAACCTGGTGTTCGTGGGGAAGCTCAGAGAGAGAGATAATCTTTGAGTTTATCCATAATTCCGTGAATTCCATCAGCTGGAACTACCAGAACAGTCCTCAAAGGCTTCATTGGTACATCATCAAAGGACCATCTGCCACCCAGACAGGTGTCACTTTCCTCTTGCACTGAGTAGTTGAATTTCAGAAGGGCTTTCTAAACAACAGAAATAAAAGAATTCAGATGAAAATGTTTCATTAGCATGAAGATAATACATCATCTAAACAAAGTGAAAATAATGAACCTATTATGCCCATGCTGATTAAGAAGTTTTTCTTCCCTCTTGAAGTGTCCACCAAAAAATCCACTATTTAAAGTGTTTTAAACTGTTTTCTTTTCACAGAATTTATATCATTCGTACTTAATTCCAAAATGACTGCTACCATTATAGTTTGGAATCAGAAAAACTAACTGGGGAGGGAGGTAGAGGGGGAAAAAAAAATCAATGCCAGAAAAAGGTCTGAGGCTCTGCTGCTTTCAGGGCCTACTCTTAAAACTGCCCAGAGTCCTAAAAATTAACAAATCTGCAAGAATATGAGTAGAAATCAAATACCAAGGGGATGGGCACCAATATGAATCCTGAGGAGAATTTCAGACAGCTCTTGGACAAGCTCCAGATGGCTGCAGCCACTGGAAGATCTATTTATGCTTCTCCAAATGGGCAGGTGTCTATAATGTGTATTATTTTTTTCCAGGGATATAAACCCCATCCAGAAAGTCCCTTTTCATCAGCTTTCCTAGACAAAATTCCTGATGGATAAGAAAACTGTACCTAATAAATGTTTCCAGTTCTCACACGAGTCAGGTTAAGAACTCTGAGCTGAACCATCAAGCAGAAAAAGGCACCTGATTCCTTCCCTTTGTGGGAAAATCAAGATCCACTCTCCCTTTTAGGTTTGCTTTCCACTAACAATGTATCAAGGCTTTAAATCTCATTTGGGGAGAATCACCACATTAATTGAGTGGCTTTGCTCAAGAACAATTTGAGCACCTTTAATCAGTTCCAAGTCAGGTTATAATAGATTTTCTGGTTATCATTTTAAGGAACAGAATAAAGCCCAGGGAAGTGGCAAGTGCAGAAAAAAGGCTTCTCTCAGTTTGAAATGGCTCCAAGTGTCTGCCTCACCACGTTTAATGCTATTTTATGGCAATCTAATTAACATTATGTGTGATCAGGGAGGACAGACACTCCAGCACTAATTTAACATTATTAAGTAGGGAGAGACACTTAATTTAATACCCTACATAATGTTTAAAATGAATTTTTTTAGAACACTGGGAAGACTGTTAGAAAGAAGAACATGCTCAGTTTGAGTCTATCCTTTTGAGCTGAGAATTCCTGCAGTTATGAAAGCACACCATTAGCCTTCAATAAACAACAAAGCTGAGATAAATAAATACAAAATGGCCTTTCTAGAACAGAACACCCATGGACACATGAGCATCACAGGCTTCTCCCCAGCAGCTTTTCAACAACATTTTACAGAGCTCAGGTTAGCTGTTTCAGCCTCTGTGGCAGGAACACAAAAACAAAACCCCCAACTTGCTACTGCACAGGGGCTACACCAGCATTCCCTACAGCCACCAGTGAATTCCCCCACTCACATCTTTCTGCTTCCCAAGAAATAAAATTACAGCCCCATCCCAGCCCCTGTCAGAGTGATTACACACAGGAAAGCTTTGCCATTAACCACCCCATGCATGTGCAAGCCCTTGGCCCTGCAGGCACTGCCAGAAATGAAAAATAATGGGCTCTTGACAAAGTAATAATATTGGAGAATAGTAGTTTCAAAGCTTTGGGAACCAAAAAAGAAACCGGGAAAAATTCTTTGCATTTCAAAGCACATTTTTAATTTAATTTCCTGCATTTTCCCCTCACCTGATCTGGCTTGGGACCAGCAGAGTTTTGTGGACAGGCTGCCTTAGGAAATGGGAAGTAATATTTTCATCTCAGTGTTTTAGCATTTTTTATTAATATACTTGCCCTGAGTAGAACAGAGACAGAAAAGGGAAGCAAGAGCCACTTTTTAGGATCTCCAGAAGTTTTAATTCTGACCATTTTTTGAGAGCAACAGGTACCCAGGAGGAAACAGAAAAATCAATACAAAAGCACAGCTTGATTGCTCCTCTCTCTACACTACTCCAAAACACCTTGGATTTAATTTAGAAATATTTGTGATCACCTTGATAAAAGCTCCCCTTGAATTTGAGGTGAAACATCTCTTGCTGATGATATGTAAAGAAAAAGAAGCATTTAAAATTAAATAATCATATGGTACCTCGTGAAAGAATTCTTCCTCTGCATTTGCAAACATTAATTCCTCCTTTGGCTGGTTTTTCCCTTCCTTCCTCTTGGAATTGCTCTTTGTGGCTTCTGTAAAGGTCTTGCTGATAAGGAGGTAATAGTGGCATTTTCCACAAGGTTTGTTTGTTCTCTGTGCCTCAGTCAGCTCCTTCCTAAAGAGGAACAAATGTTTACACACTCACACAATTTAAATCCTAAAATAGCACATAAGTGAATCTTACAATGTATTAGTATGGAAAGGATATTCCAATTACAGCCTATTCTTTTATGAGTGCCTCAGAAAATCAATTTTACAGGTGCATTCTTAGTCCTTAAACATACCATTTGGACTTCTAAACTATTAAAATATGGGTGTTTTTCCACAGCTCACAGGATAACCCTTTTTCCCCAGAATCCTGTTCATGGTAGAGAGTCTGTGCAATGATTCGAAGTGCAACTCTCCTTAAAAATACATCACAGTACCACTTCCATGAGGAACTGTAACTGAAGAGACAGAAAACACTCCTGCCCACCCTTGTGTCCAACACGTTGGAACTCCAAAACCTTCAAGACAAAGAGGCTGAGATCCGAATTTGAGCTGTGACAAGTGCTGGATTTGTGGTGACCTCAATCTGACTTCTGATCTCATCTCACAGGAGAGGAAAGAAGGAAAAAAAAATTTATCTCCATTCTATTACTGGAGTTCCTTACCCAGCAAAATCTCCTTATTCCCAGTTCTCAGCATGGCACTAAAATAATGTAATGCTGTGTTTCAGTGGATTAATTTATTTACATTCACCCAGCTTTGGATGTAAATCCACAAATTGGTAGAGATCAACCAGCACTTCACCTGCTTTTTTCATTACTTGAAACTCATCAGAACACAGCCACCCTTTAAGCCTTTCCCTCAATCCAAATCTCCCATTCCAGAGCCAGACATTAACACATAAACAGCAACACCCAAGCTGCTCGTTATCAGTGTGCTAAAAACACTCTCATTTTCAAATTTTCCTGTATCAGTGTGAGAATAATCTGCAATACAAGGATAAACTGCAACATACACACAGCTATTTCTGTAGAACAGCTCATGTTCTCAAATTATATCCTCCACAGAGTCTGAGAAAGTTTTGTATCTTTATAAAGATATAAAAAACATTCAAAAAATTAACTGAAGACTGTATATGAGATAAAAATTATTTTCCTGTTCATGTTTTACTTATATCCATAGCATCAACTGTCTTAACACTGCTCTATATACAAAAGAGTGCTGAAAAATATGAAGAAAAAATACCATTCAACATCATGCAAGAAAAAAAAAATATCAACAAACTTACTGGAGCTGCTGGTGCATGGGCAGAGCAATCTGTGGAGGGACATTGATGAACCTCTCACTCAGGATGAGCCCCACAGGCTTCGTGCTGTCATTCAGGAGTTTGCTCAGCTGTTCCACCACACGCTGGTCACAGCTCTGCTCGCAGCGACTCAGCAGCAGCTCTTTGATTTGCTCAGCACACTGGGTGCCCTGCGAGCAAAAAGTGCATTTTCTTTACCTGGTACAACAACTGTTTACACGAGGAAACCTTGAACGTCAACTTCAAGGGAATTTCCTACAGGCCTGGTGGCAATTTCCCTCAGCAGCCTCTAAAGCACTGAACAATTTCTCTGAATTTGTTCTCCAGATCTGGAGCTGAGGGCAAACAAAGGTTGTGAAGCGATGGGAACGAGGAGCTGCAACACCACAGCAAAACTCCAAAGTGCAGGAGATCAAAGGGAAGAAATACAAGAGACTGACAGCTCACTTACCCTGGAATTACTAGGTCTAGTTTTAACTCTCTGTTCCATTCTTTATGTTTGACCCTCAGCACATTAATACATTCAAAGAAAAGCTAAGCCACGTGCAACTCTTCCAGCTCCAGTCCTCCACAGTGGAATTCCAAATCCTGATCCAGCTGTCAAGGCTTGTTACAGAGGATGCAGCCTCATTTATTACTGATGATAATATTTATAACCAGGTGTTAATGAGAAATACCAACCTTCCTTTCTGTTAAGTTCAAGCAGCTTATAAAACCAAAGACTTCATCATCATCTTCATCATCATCACTGCTGTCTTCCTGCACTTCTGCTTGCTGTTAATGGAAGGAAAAGCAACAACTCTTACTGACATTCTATTTCCACTCTGCAGCAAAAGATGTTTTCCTTTCTAGAAGATGCTCAGCACATGACAACCATCAAGGAAATCTGTACAAATGATGCCTTAGGTTTTAACTTTTATATTTCTCAACCCCTGCCCTGCCTGGTGTGTGACTCTGCAGTTCCTTGTGCCCTGGGAGCTGCTGTTCTCTCCTGCTGCTCACACACAACAAACCTCTGCAGGTTCCCACTCCAAGGACACCGGGCCCCAAATGTGTCAACTCAAAGCCTCTCAAGGGGGGCAAACTCGGGGTAATTCCATCATGAACTGAGGTGATCACTGGAGAATGAACCCTGAGATGCAAATGAACCAAACTTATCAAAGTGGGAAGAACCCGTGAGCCAGGGTCCATCTGGGGTGGAGCCTCTGGACTGCCCAGGGTGAGCCTTTGAAGGCCTTCAAATAAATCCCTCCTTTTATTCTCTTAATTCTTGTCTGGTCTCTGTGTTTTAGGGGGCCACTTAAGGCATCACAAACACACACTGCAAATTCTGCTGCATCAGAGAACATCTCGGTGTGCTCAGAGCCAGCTTTAGAGAGAACCAGGTCATGCATCTTCTGCAGCAGGGTCCTTTGAAAGGCACTGAAAGTTGATAGCTAACATTCAACAAGCAGCATCTCAGCCCAGGGGATGGCAGTATCTCAATTTCCTTCAGTTTCTAACGAAGGGAAGTAAACCTGGAATGTCTTAACAACCACAGAGCAGTGAAGATTTGATAGGGATGGGGGATGAAGAGCTGTGTCTTTGTAGGAAAGTCACAAGATCCTGTTTCTTATGGAGATGGTAATAAACCTCTCCATTGCATTTTCAGCATTACTACACCAAAATTCAGGGAGTGAAAAGCCTTCCATATGGAAGAAGAAACCAGCTACAATAATATATCAAATTCCTTCTTTGCCTGAAAGCGGCACGGGAAATTTCAGTTCCCACAGAAGAATTATTCTCAAAGCAAAAAAAGCAAGAAAGCACACAAATAACATAGACAGGATCCCCTTCTGAAATACAGAAATCATGTCATTTCAACAAAGGAAGTACTGCACTTCGATTACAAACATAAAATCTGTCTTACCTTGATAATACTCCCAATATGATTCTGTTGTATTAATATATCAGTTAACTCAGCAGTGTTAACAGGAGCTTTTAGAAACAACTGCAAGACAGGAAACAAGGACTAAGTTTTAGGCACTGATGGTATTTCATGGGCCGCTTAGTAGAAAATAAAGTGAGTTTTTTTGTTTAACTTCCTTCATCATGATATTGCAAAAACTAATAACCAGCTGCTTGAAGTGCTTGCTCCTGCACCTTCCACACGCTGGTATTTCCTCACTGGTATCCTCTGGAGTTTGGTATGATCTGAGAGCTGTGGCTATTCCACCCCTGCAAGTGTGCAAAGCCAGGCTGGACAGGGCTTGGAGCAGCCTGGGACAGTGGAAGGTGTCCCTGCCCATGGCAGGGGGTGGAACAGGATGGGCTTTAAGGTCCCTTCCAACCCAAACTATTCTGGGATTCTCTAATAAAAGGAAGCAAAGTAATACGTAAAAACTATAAATCAGTACAGAGAATGTGAACTGATGTCTTTGCATAACTTCTTAGACATTATTTATCAAGGGACATATCAGCCAAGCTAGCAATAGTCACAGTACCTGCTGCAGTAACTTCTTTATCCCATTATAGTCATTGTCAGATATGGAATGTGCTTCAAATTCAACATTCACTTCCTGTGCAGTAAAACAGAGAATGTCACACACATTTGGCAAGAAGTTATATCAGAACAAAGCTAAACTGTAAAATACTTGAAGACAAGTCATGGCAAACAGCAGGAACAGAACTTATTTCCACCTTGCAATGATCTCAGCAGTTGTTATCATTTCTCCTGTGATTGTCAGAGAACACCTGGGAAAGTAACTTTTCAAAACTAACCCACCAACTGTGTAGTGAACAAACCTTTAATGCTTTGCTCTTGCCATCTGGTTCACACAATTACACCTATTGTAGCCACACAGGCTTCTTGATCCAGGCAGTTAAACCCTGGGAACTGCAGGACTGAGGTGTAATGCCTTAGCTAAAGGTGAAGATTGCTACAGACGTTTAAAGAATTACATCCAAACCCCCATTTCTGCTATTTCCCCAAATCCTCCTGGCATCATTAACCCCACTGTGGAGCTCTGCTCAGCAGGCAAATGATGAGACCCAGGCAACACAGAAGCACAATGGGAACTGTTGCTTCTCCTTCCAGAACAAATGCTGTGTGCCTACCAACATTTTTATTGCTATGCAATATTAAAAGTCACACCTGCTAGGGTTACCCTGCCTACCTATTCTGCTGTTCAAGATCATTCAGAGTTACTTTGCCTTTTAGTTGCCAGTTTCAATTACACTTCCTGAGTAACCTCAACAACTCAGCCTTACTTTTGTCACCAATTCAGCCTCATAACTCTCTCCATCGAGGTCATGGCCTTTGTCGTCCACTGGAAGAACAGTGTTAAAGACGTGTTTGTAATGTAGAAAACAGGCACACAATCCCCTGGGAGGCAGTAAAGGTCAGGAGACACCGGCACAGGTTGCCCCTGGATCCCTGGAAGTGTCCAAGGCCAGGCTGGACGGGGCCTGGAAAACCCTGGGACAGTGGAAGGTGTCCCTGCCCATGGCAAGGGGTGGCACTGCATGGGCTTTAAGGTCTTTTCCAACCCGAACTATTCCGGGATTCTATACCGGAAAGAAGCAAACGAATACAGTAATAAAATACAGCAAAATATAATGAAAGAGCAAATCCTCTGTGCTGACAGCACCATTTCCAAGCAGCCGCCTCCAGCCCCACACCTGAGCGGACACGCCAAGGGCCGGGGCTGTACAATTGAGGCCTCGAGGAGCCCAACTTTTCAAAGACAGTTTAAAAAATTAAAAACTTTCAACAACAACAACGCAGTGAACACGCGTCAGGTCACCGACCCACAGGGACGCGTCCCCTGCGCTCCCGCAGGACACGCACCGTGCCTCGCCGGGGCATCACCCCTGCCCGAGCCCCTTCCCGAACCTGCTCCCGACCCCCTTCCCGGACATCCCCCAAGCAATCCCCCTTTCCCGAATATCCCCCAAACAATCCCCCTCCCGGACATCCCCCAAACAACCCCCCTCCCGCAGCCCCTCCGCTACGCTCCCCTCTCCCGCAGCTCCTTTGGGGGGACCGTGCGGGGCCTGTCCCGCTCACCTCATCGATGGGCTCGTCCGAGTCCGAGCACCCCGAGCCCTCGGAGCCGCT
>VZTA01025661.1:12180-46330 GCA_013398855.1 Mohoua ochrocephala
GATAAAGAGAGCACAGTAAGCACAACGTGATTCTGGTCTTTCTAAAAAAATACTGATCGAGAAAATACGCTGAAATATCCTAAGCACTGAAGAAATGGTCATTAATGATCAAGCCTCGGTTATGTGGAACGTGTTCCATTTAACACTTTGTGCCTAATTAATGAACAAAGCTGGGTGTTAATGAGGCCATGGAAAGAAGAGCGTTGGGCACTCGCTGTTGCCAGCCAGAAGAAATGCAAGGCACAGAGCACTTGGGATGTAATTCCAGCTTTATAAACACAATTCAAGTAGGTTCAGATTTTCACGTTCCCTTTAAAGTAAACACGCCTTGTTGTTATTTTGAAAGCTGTGTTTGCTCTGGGAGCATTTAGGTCAGTGCCAAAATTTGAATACTGAATTTTCCTGTGTGGGTAATCTATCAGGAAAGTACCGCACTGATAATTGGGGTAAATGTGCACTAAAAGAGTGGATTTCTGTTTGGATTGTTGGTGTATTTACTTACGTTTTGAAACTCTGAATTTAGCCCCAAAGTCAGCTTTTAAGGAACTGAGAACTGTCATATTTCATTTTAATTTACAGAATAGATGTTTTCAGTCTTGCCTTGTTTCCTAGAGTATCAAAGAAAGTATATTAATATTATCCGTGTTATTATTATGGATGTATAAATGTGTGCACATAGACACACATATTAAATTAAATCAGTATCTTTGCATACTCATTTTGATGAGCAGAGATACAAAACTGGCATGGAAACGAATAGAATAAATACCTTTTTTATAGATAGGTGATGATTCAATTGCAGAACATGCTGGCATTGTAGGGCTTGTTACTGCTTTTACAAAATACCCTTTAAAAGGTGTTCCCCTTGATGAGTTCCATTAGAGCCTCTTCCTTGAGCAGCCTTATCTAAAGGCAGCATATTCTTTTCTGCCCTTATCAGGGTGGATGCTCCTGCCCAGAGAATGCACAGAAACTGCTCACTCATTGTGTAAGGAGCAGCACAACTGGTAGCAACCCAGTTCTTGGAGCTGTTGAAGTCACTGTTGGAATAAAAAAGTCCTCTAGATCTAATTTAGATAAATTCCATTCTTGTATTCCAGGGTTCTGCTGTGCTTCCTTGGCGAACAATGAAGGTCCTGCTGCTGAAGGATCCCAAAGACAAAGATTTGGGACCTGATCCATATATTAAAGTGAGTAAACTTTAAGAGAACTAAAAAAATGTGTCACTTCTTTATTAAGCATGAATTCAAGTGGGAAAAGGGGCTTAATTAATGTTAGGAGTGCATGTCTGAAATGATGCTAAGAGAAAAAATACTCCAGAAAATATACCTTCCTGCAAAAAATATTAATTATGGGACATTTGTACTGAATTCATTGTTAAAGCTCTCAGCAAAGTACTGCCATTAAACCAGTTTCATTTGCATTAATTAATATTGGTTGTGTTCCTATGGGTAGAATTAAGATTACAGGAATTCTTTGTGTTTTTACTGGGAATGTGATGTGAAATAGAGGTTACCTGGTGCTGGGGTCCCTTCTGCTACTGCCCGTGGTCGTGTGAGTAAATCTTACTCATAAGAGTAAGAATTCCCGATACAGGAGGATTATTCCTTTAGAAGAAACCTATTGACAGAGTGACAGAGATGTTGAGGGATATTTGCAGGACTGGGTGGGCACTTGGGGATGCAGAGTTGTGTGCTGGTGTCTCCTGTACCTCAGGAGGCCACAGTCCCACAGCTGTTTGTTTAATAACATTAAATATTAAATAATAATAATATTAAATAACTAACAAATCCAAACTCTATTTACCAGGGAAAGGAAATAAAAGGCCTTTTTATTTTGCTTTAGTAAAGAGAAATGCTTGTGCTGGCTCAGTCAGTTCTTTGTTTGGCACTTATTTCAAGAGCTGCAAACGTTTTCTTAACAGGAATTAGGATCATACAGCTTGGAAGCAACGCTGATCCCAGTTTTGTCATTTGAATTCATCTCTCTTGACAGCTTGTTTGAGAAGGTAAGTTTGAAATCCTTTCAGTTGTCTTATTTCCAGCAGGACTTGGTTGCCAGGATCCCATTTACTCATTCTCTTTGTGGTGGTTTGTGTTGCCACAAACCAGCTTTGCACAATGAAATTCCATGTACAGCATCAGGGACCTTGCCCCCTGCTTGGTAAAAGGATTGAATTGGTCAGACAGAATTCACATTTAAGTCGTGTGACCAAAAGCAGTCACAGGTATTGGGGCATTTCAGGCAGTTATTGAAGCTGTTCTGTTTGTCACGAGGTTATAAAGAATGGATCAACTTATTTTTTAATTAATTTACTAATTAATTTTTTTTTTTACTTCTTAAATTTACTGTTCCTAAATAGCTTTCTCATCCAGAGTGCTATGGAGGCCTAGTTTTTACCAGTCCAAGAGCATTAGAAGCCATCAAGATATGTTTAAAAGAGAAGAGTAAAAAAGAAGGTAAGCACAGATTGACATTCCTTGGTCTTTTTCTTTCAGCATCTTGTGAAGTTTGGATTTCATTGAATTTTATTTCACCCACCAGCAGATATTTGGGCATGGCTTTTAAAAAAAAACCCTGTACCTCGTAGTTCTTTTAGCATCCTAAAGGGTTTTGTGCTACATTGAGCTTTTAAGGGTTGTGTTTTCCATACTTAAACATGAAAGAAAGGAGCTTTTGGTGCAAATTGCTGATGAGTGGGAGCTTTTCCAGCTCTGGTTCTCTCTGGCACCAGGAACATTTTGCTGCAGTGCCTGGTTTGTTTGCTCACTGCTTCCCTCCCTTGAAGAGAAGATCATCTCATAAAATTGGCCCTTGCTTCTGTGCCTGTGTAATTCCTGTGAAATGCTGCAGGAAAAGGGAATTCTCTGCCTTGAATGAGAAATTTCTCAGGTGAATTAATTATTAGCTAAAAAGTGGTGAAGAAGTGCTAATGCATAAAAGCCAACAGTGAGGAAGAATCCTGCTAAGTAGAAATACCCCTCACAATGAAATGTCAACCCCTTGGAAACTCTTCTGAATTCTTGTGTTGGGTGATTCTGGCATGGAATTTCTACTTTTATCTGCTCATTTCAGGGCTGTGGACAAATCAATGTCCTGTGAGTAAGGTTACATCCTTGAGTAAGCAGTAAATGCAGTGACACCCTCAGCTTGTTGTAGCATTTGCAGCAGCAGAGGACAACATGATAAGATTTTAGGTCCAAAAATAATCTCTTATCTAGATTTCATCCCTCACCTTGATTAGGACTTTGGGGAAATACATATTTTAATAATGAAATGAGTCTGAAGTTCCTGTTTGGGTCCCTTTCAAAGGCAATAAGTCCCTGAGTTTTTCCTCCTGATTTTTATTTTTACTGTTGTAGTTTGTGTTTCTTTTTTTCCTCTCTAGGAGTACCAGAAAGAAACTCAGTGTCCTGTGCTGCTGTGGTTTAAAACAAGGCAGTAAAAGACTTGCTGTAGCTATTTTTGTACATCCAGATTGCTGCATATGTAGTGGAGTTTTAGTTATTATCATCATTTTGCTGTATTTGTAGATTAAACAGAAGTCCACATAGTCATTTAGCATTCACATTCTGTTGCCATGTGCTTAAATTTCATTTAATTTAGTACAATTTAATGTTTTTCAGCCTGGTCAAAATCTCTTAAACAAATGTGGAATATCAAACCAACATATGTGGTAGGAAAAGCTACAGCTTCTTTAGGTAAGCTGGGGTTTAAAAAAGGAAATCTTGGCTAAATCTGGCTTGTAAGTACAATTTTTGGAGGAGCAGCTGCTGTTCATGGGTGATCATAAAACAATCTAAATTTTAGAACTGGATAATTTGGAAGAGAGGTAATTATATAAACATTAGAATTATCCATGCTCCAGCCAAGGATATCCATGGCTATAATCCAGCCTCTGGATTCCTGCTCCTTTTGTTGCAATGTGATGGTCACTGCTTGAAAAATTGGGTCAAAACAGGAAAAAAAAACCCCCTTTGTTCTTAATTTGCATGTGGTTTTGTCATTCCCTTTGGAAATGAAATTGGATGAAAGGGATTCTAACCTGGTTGAGATTGTGCACCAATGATTTGTGTGCTTGGATCAAGCTGTGCCTCCCTTTTCATCCCAGGTTTCTGTGAGGGGAAATTGGAATTGTTCTCATTGTTTTCTGTGGTTTTTCTTTGCTGTTTTTGGTTCTAGTGGAAGAAATTGGCCTCATTCCACAAGGAGAAAAGTCTGGAAATGCTGAGAAATTAGCTGAATATATTTGTTCGAGTAAGTGGCTAAAATGTTGGAGTTAAATTAAGGTAATGTCCCTTCCATCATTTCACAATTCCCCAGAGGTAAAATCAGGTGCAAAGTGAGGCAAAAATGCTTCAAAATAATATCTACAAGATATTAATTTACACAGAATCTTAGACCCTGTAGTTGATTAATAAATACTGTGTGAGCCAGCAGGCAAAAGTTTCTTTTTACTGGAAGATCAGAGCTGTAGTGGTTGGAAACTGCTGCTAAATCAGAGGATTTAAATGCTGGTGGCTTTCCCCAAACTTACCCTGTGGTTTTGGGGGGAAATTGGTTTTCAGCACCAAGGGAAAGTAGCTTTGAAGAAATTAAAGTGATGCTTTGAGTTTTGTTTAACCATTTTGTTATGGTTAAATCTGTAATGGCTCCCAACCCATTGTCAGATTCTTGGGGAGTTTTTAAAGTCTATTTGCTGACTTCCTCTGCTTTTACTATAATTAGTTAAAATTTCCAGTAGCAATAAGGAAGGTTTTTAGACTTAGGGGCTGTTTATTTTTTGAGTGGATGTCTCAGTAGGAGCTGTGAAAAAAGAGGTTGAGGTTTAGGACAGATGTGAGAGAGCTGCTGAGCAAAGTCTGCACAGGAGCAGAGATTTATAGGGGAAAGAAAAATGGGATTGGAGCTGGCAAGGATTGTTTTTGCTGGGCTCTCTAATTCACTGGCAAATAAAATACTTCAGGGAATGTTTAATGATAAAAATGATCGTTGCCAACACAAGATTAAATAATAAATTCTGAAAATTAAAAATACTTACCACACAAATAAGTCACGAGTAAAGAATAACCCATCTCCCCTCTTCAACAGAGGTATTAAAGCAAAGAAAGGTTTCAGCTGATTTTTTAGTGCTGGGAAATCTACTTCTGGCAGTGAATTAATCTTTGCCAGGGATTTTTTTGAGCAGAAAGACAAGAGGAATACCTGTTTATCGTGTTGTAGGAAAATGAAAAAAATTAACCAAGCAGTGAATTCCAGTCACTGGAGCCTGTTTGTTGTTGAGACATAGAAACATCCTCAAGGATTTATTGGGCTGTGCATATTTATGTGCTCTCAGCTGATCAAGGGGTTTATAACAACCTTGGAAGTAGAGATTAAATTATCTCATGTTTTCTATTATGTATAAATTCATTTTTGTTTGTGCATAAAATAAGTAAGTGAAAAGAACAGCTCTGAATTTCTTACATCATGAGAGGTTATTGTCAGAATAAACACAAGAGCTGAAATAATGACATTTCTTTTGTTGTCACCTTTTGTGCTTTGGTACCCACTCCAGTTTAAGGGATTGGGAAATAAAGGAATTTACTCCAGACCTGGCTGGCTTTCCTCTCCTCAGGGCAAATATTTGGTTACAGAAGCAGGAGCTCCCAACCCTTGTTGTGTTGTTCAGGCCTACCAAGGAATTTTTCTGTGCCAAAAGAGTTTGTGTTTGTTTACAGGTGTCACACTGACATTTCAGATAACTGACGTGGCTTGCAGCAGAATTGATGCTAAAATATTTTGATTTTATCTTATTTTAAAATATTTTTTTACATTCTGAGCCGAGTTCATTCTTCCTCTAATTTTTAATTTTGATTTAAACCTGTCTGTGGTTTCTAATAAAACCTCAGTGTGCAGTCAGGACATTCAGGTGTGGCTGGGTTGACTCCTACAAGGGTCTTTCCATTTGATTTTCACTCTGCTGCCTTTTTTGTTAATCCCTGAGGAATCTCTGCTTACATAAACCAAGAATCTCCTTCCAGCACTTAAAAGCATTTTTCTCTAGTAATTGTCTCTTAAAAATGTACTAACAAATCTGCATTAGGAGTAAAACAATTTCATTTCTTTGGAAAGCTGAATGCAAAGCTGTATCAGTCTGGGTAGAATTTTCATCTGGAAGTTCTCTCTCTGTTTGTTATTTATTGAAAAGGCAACAACTGTGCAAAGCAAGTCTGCTGTTAAATTCCTCAGTTGACAAAAACAAGTGAGGATATCCACTCCCACCCCAGGAATCCTTTTTCCTCGGGGAATTAAGAACATGGAATTGCAGATAGACTGAAACTTTCCAGCACAGAATTGTCCTTTCCTTTGTCTGCCTGAATGTTCTTTTATCTGGAAAGAGCTCTGTCATTTAATTGAGTGGGGCAGATGTTAAATATAAAATTGAGGCAGGTTGTGTTGAGGAGGAGATAAACTGCATTTCTGTTCCCCTTGCCCTTCTACAAAGGAATTATCTTTTTAGCCAGTATTCATATTCTAGTTATGGAATATTTTTGAATGTTCCTGCTAAGTAGCCTCTGTCCTCTGAATTGGGGCTGCAGCTGCCCTGCAGTTGTTTTCAGTTACCTCAGAGCTGTGTCTGGGGTGATAAATCAGCATTTGATACCTTGAAAATGTATTAACTCACATTTGCTCTTTATTAAAGGCCTGAGTTAATTAAAGTTCTTGTTTGTGTGTTTACAGGAGAGAAACCCAATTCCTCAGCTCTCCTATTTCCTTGTGGAGCCCTGAAGAGAGAAGTACTTCCTACAGTGCTTAGAGAAAAAGGTTGAACTTCCCCTGGAGACTCATTTTAATTAGTCAGTGATGAGCAAAGTTGTATCTAAAGCTTGTGAACCAAATTGGAAGAAGTAAAAGTGGAACTTGCTGTGAAGTGAGAGGATGGGAGTAAACACTGGGAGCTTGGATGGCTGCCCACAGCTCTGGGCATGCAAATCCTTCACAGAGCTTTTATGTGTTTTTTTAGCCTAAAATAGTTACTCTTAAGTGCAATTAGGATGTTGTGAGTGCTGAACTGAAATAATAGAAATGAATGAATGATGACTGCATATCCTGATTGCAGGCATACCCCTGGAAAGCCTCACTGTTTATCAAACAACCCAACACCCTGATCTGCAGGAATCTTTGAGCACTTACTTCTCCCAACAGGTACTGGACACTGATGTAGTTTGGGATTCTCTGAGGCAGATGACAATGCCTCCCAGAATGTTCCTGGTTTTGAAGTAGTGGAACTGAGGTATCCCTGGGTATCTTTGCTGTGTATCACAAATCAGAATCCAAGAGTAATCTGCCCTACGTAGTTGGTGTAAAAGTAATCATTGCTTTTAATTTTCCAAGAGTGGCTTTCTGAATTTTCCATTCATAGGAGCCTCCACCATAGGATTATACAATTACAGAAACATGGAATGGCCTGGCTTGGAAGGGACCTTAAATCCCATCCAGTGCCACCCCTGCCATGGGCAGGGACACCTCCCACTGTCCCAGGCTGCTCCAAGCCCCGTCCAGCCTGGCCTTGGGCACTGCCAGGGATCCAGGGGCAGCCCCAGCTTCTCAGGGGATTCCATCCCAGCCCCTCCCCACCCTCCCAGGGAACAATTCCTGCCCAATATCCCATCCATCCCTGCCCTCTGGCACTGGGAAGCCGTTCCCTGTGTCCTGTCACCAAGTGCCAAGGCACTGACACTGCTGGAGGAGGGAGGGAGGGAGCTGTGCCAACCTCTGCTCGCTTTCACCCAGGGGATCCCCGCAAGCGTCGTGTTCTTCAGCCCGTCCGGTGTCAAATTCTGCCTCCAGCACATCCAGAAGCTTTCAGGGGATTTGATCAACCAAGTCCAGGTATCTTCTCTTAAAAATGGTGGAATACAAGAGGCAGTAAATTTGGGGTGGGCAGATGGGATAGAAAGGCTGTTACAAGCACTGCAGACCTTGGTTTTCTCTTTGGTTTGTGTTTATTTCTCTGAAGAAAACCCCAGTTTACAGCAAATACAAAAGTTATTATATAGAATTATAGAATCCCAGAATGGTTTGGGTTGGAAAGGACTTTAAAACCCATCTTGTTCCACCCCCTTGCCATGGGCAGGGACACCTTCCACTAGACCAGGTTGCTCCAACCCCATCCAACCTGGCCTGGGTTGGATTTTAAAAAAGAAATTGTTTTCACTTGGAATGTTTTCCCCAACCAATTTCCCCCATCTCCATTGGGATAGACTTCATCTCCTCTTAGTGCTGTGAAAGTGTGAGTAGTTGTTGCTTGCACCAGGCTGCAGCTGATTAAAATTCCTCTCACTTTCCCTGTTCCATGGGACTCGGAGCTTTCCGTGTTTGTAATGGGAAGATAAATATTCATCTTCCCCAAGTCATTTCTAAGTAGCTCCCATTGATGGGTGGCTTTTAATACTGCAAATCCTCAGCCTGAGCTGTGAGAATTGATGGCTGGGAGGACCCAGACCTGACTGATGGTGCTGTGCCTGACCTTTAAAAGTGTCACTGTTGTCCCTGCAGTTCGCTGCCATCGGTCCCACCACGGCCCAGGCCCTGGAAGCTGCCGGGATCCCCGTGAGCTGCACTGCAGGGAGCCCCACGCCCCAGGACCTGGCTGCTGGCATCCACAGAGCCCTGCACCCACAGAACTGCTCTGTGCCCCACTGAGAGCCCAGCAAGGTGAAGATGGTGCTCTAGGAGGGGTTTCCCAATTTGCAGAGCTGCTGTCCCGCAAGAAAGTGGTTTTTGGGAACATGGAGCACTATCTCCGTCAGGGACCCTGAGAAGGTTGCACCTAAGTATCTAAGAAATCTGGAATCTGTCCAGCACCCTCAAATCATCCAGCTGTTCCCTTTCCTCGTGTGTGCACTGTGAGCATTTTATCCTTGAAAAGCAGCTGTGAACACTGAGACCCTGAACTCAGTCCCCCAGCTCACCTCAGGTATCCCCCAGCACACGGGCTGGAGTGGAGTTGCTCTGTGTGATCAGTTTAACTTGCACATCTTCCTTTGTAGGAAAAACCCCCATATGCCAATGAAGTATTTTCTTTTGTAAACTTGTTTGTTGTGCTGCTTTTTCAAATATTTGTATAAAAATGATACCTGTAGATTCTTAGTGGAAGAGGAGAATTCTTGCAGTGGAGTTGCACTGTGTGGGGCTAATTCAGGTCAGCTGTTGGCTCTTGTTACTCTGACAGTACAGAGTCTTAAAAATTAGGTTTTGGTTTCTGTTCCTGTAAAGAAGGAGGATTTATTAACAGGGAAATAAACTGGCTTAGCAGAGTTAATAATGGTGTTAGAGTTGTCTGTTTTGGATGTGGTTTATGCTTTAATTGTTTATCTCTGAAAGGGGAAAAATAATCCTATTTAGCACTAACGCTCCCTCCAGCTAATGCCAAGGGCTTCACAGGCGATTTGAATCGTAATACACTCATTTATAATCCTCCTGAAAGTCATTTGTGTTGCTAGCACAGTGCTGAGGGTTCCTGAAATAACAGAGAAACCCTCACTTGCTGCACAGTTCAGTTAAATTCTGGGGATGGGACCTGAATTTCGAGCCAGGTGAGAGGCTCCACACCTGGAACAAGAGGGAACCTGAGCCCAGTTATGCTCCTGTAAACTGAGTAATTCCAGAGTGTGGGTTCATCACTCACACTGGGCACAGCATTAGGACAGCAGATGTTACATTCTGGAAGATTTTACCCTCAAATAATACAGATTTGCAAAAAACAGAGTCCTCACATGCTGAGGTAAGACCCCACTCAGTGCTAGGCTGGAGTTCAGAGATTTTTTCTGTCTTTCAAATAGTTTTAATTCTGTTGAGCAGTTTGCTGCTCTGAGGAGGGTCATACCAAGAAAAAAACAAGGCAGACTGAGGAGTTTTTATTTAATAAATAAATTTTTATTTAAAAATATCCTCTCATTTATTCACAGTTTCAAGTCTGAAAAAGGTAATACTATTCTTGATCAATTCCAACACAGCTGAAACCATTCACTTTCCAAAACAAAATCCCAGAGATGGCTGATACATTGCAAGAGTCACATCAAAGCTAGAAAGGCACAGGTTTTTGTGCAGGATCCTCCCTGGGATTAAGAAGTGCATCCACATATTCCACAGAAATCTCCTGGGACAGCCTGGGCTGCCTTTAGCAGTGAAAGTGTTCCAGTGCAGCCCTGCTTACAAAACACATTTCATTAAATACCAAACCAGAGCAGCTGTGAGGTTACATCTTTATGCAAAACATGGGTATCACTGCAAGAGAAAAATCAGGAATTTCCCCACGGTGAAAAAGTTACATTTTTAACGTCCAGAACTCCAAACTGGCATTTCAAACAAAGAAACGCTGGGAGCCGAACGAGGAGAGCGTTGTGGGGATAAAAAGGAAATCCCTGTGCTTCCCCAGATTCCAACGGAACGACAGTGGTGAGAACTCACCCTCGGTGAACACAAACATCCCACGGGAACACCCCCAGTGCTCCCAGCAAGGCACTGGTGCTGCAGCTCCGCAGCGCTGCCCTCACTGCGCTCCGGGACTGCCCTCGGTGTTCCTGGGAGCCAGCTGCTCCAGCAAGCTCAGCATGAGCTCTGTGCGCTCCAGCAGGGACAGCCCCTTGTTGGCAGTGGCACGAAGCAGCAGGGAATAAACCTGCTTGTTTGTTTTCAGAACTGCTTCTTCTTCGTTGCAGCCCCTACAAAGAGAGCAGAGAATCCCAGCTCTTTACCTGACTCACAGCTCTTCATTCTGCAAACAATCACGAGCGTTATTAAATAATATTGATGAGGATCCCTGGGGATTATCCTTTAGCCCCCACTATTCCCTGCACTGCAGGCAGAGCATTCTGTTTCTACTGCAGGCAGGGGCATAAAATATAAATATAATACAATATAAAATGTACAAGCAGCAGTCAGGTTAATTGCAAGTGCTTTCAGGAATGACTGAGAAATGTTGAAGCAAATTAAATTCATCATGCACTTGGCAGGAATCAGGCAGGTTCATTTATTAAACAGAACAGGTAGTCAATAAAAAGCCATTGAAATGCAAAGTATTTCTGGGATAAGTTACAAGTATTCCCAGAACAAAGTATTACTTTCAATTACTTTTCCCCTCCGATTTGCACAGCCAAGTTCTGTTCTGCTCGTGATTCCACTTTGGGAGGGTAAAACTGATTTCATCCATTTTTACTGCCAGGCTGCAAGTTTTGCTATCAAACATTAATTTTCCCACATGTTCCCCTGCTCCTCTGCCAAAGTGCACCTGAGACCCTGAAGGAGCATTTGAGCTCCAATTTCCTCTCTTTTCAGCCCATTATTAGAGCAGAAGGCAGAACTCACCCTCTGCAGAGCGGAGGGGAGGAAATGCACTCAGAGTGTACAGAAGGCACAAGAAAGGGTAAATGAAAGGTAGTTCCAAGCTTGGCCTCAAACGTTCAAGGAAGTTTATTTAAGAGTCCCATTTCACAGCATTCAAACTGTAAAAGGTTCCCTGTGTGGAATCTTCAGTGCAAAACCCCAAGGCAATGATGCCAAGGTTAAATGTGGGGGTAAAACCCCTCCAGAACAAAAAATGAGTTGCCTGTGTTACGAGACAACAGAACTAAACCCCTTTACTCAGTCAGCTGTGCCATCTGCTTGGAAACATGTAAATTATCCTGTAATAATCCTCTGTGTTCCACATATTCAGATTGCCACCTTGTGGAAGCTCTTTTTTAGGAGGTGAAAGCTCCTAGCATTGCTTGAAAAACAGCTAAAAACACAGCCAAGGCTGTGTTCTCTTCTCGTGTTTTTTATTTACCAGTCTCCCACTATCAGCAGACAACTTCCTGGGTACAATGAACTCATTTCACAGTTTACTTTTAGCAAAACAGCTCTTGCATCAAGCAGTGCTTCAATCCCCAAAACTATTAACCCAACTTCTAAGCCTAAAAAGATCCTCTAAAATTAATGCCACATTTTCAGAACTTCACTTTATGTACCATTAGGAACGGCTCCTGCAATCACATGCTGCTGGGGGAGTGAAAGGTATTTTCTGGATCCCAAAAGGAACACCACACACACTCAAATCAAACCAACAGAAGGAGTGGGGTGAGGAATTTGCTGCCACACCGAATTTCAACATCTCTTCAAAGTCAACACAAAAAGCAGTTGGGTTTGTCCTGAATCCCAGCAGCAGGACAGAAGACTCCAGGAATGAGTAAATTAGGAATTAGTAAATTCTCTACACCAGTGCACATCCTCCCCACATCCATCCCTCTCTATTTGCAGCATTACTGATGTGCCTGAATTTCTTCTCGAGAGTTCTGCTTGCCAAACTCCACTGACGTTTTATCAGCAAGATGTACCCAGAGATCAGCAGCACCCAGCAGCTTCTCCCCCAGGAACTCTGAAGTGCTCTGTCACACACCAACCCCACGTCAGTCAGGATAAAGGACACCAAGCTTCAACTTACCCAATCTTTTTTTTGCTTGAAGTTAACAATTTGATGGATTGGAGGAGAAGGAAAGACATCCTGGACTCAAAAATCCCGAGCAGTTTCAAGACTTCCTCTTTGTTAAGGCCTGCAGAGGAGTCGTTCACTGACACGCTCTCAGCAGGACTTTTATCCTTGCTGATCTACAGGAGAGAAACAACCAAAAACCATTTCACTCAATTCCACCTTTTAAACACAAGGGAATGAGCCAGAAAACCCCTCCTGCAGGCGAGCTGACTTTTACAGGTGTTGCCCAAACTGCCAGCAAGGGACACACAGATCAGCACCTACCGCAAGGAATTCCTGGCTGAGGCATCAGGAACGTTATTCACACTGGCTACAGAGAGCCCTCCACATTTTAATATTTAAATATGAGAAATACCAGAGAGAGGGAGCTCCTTTTTTTATTATACACAGATTCTGAAGATCTTAGAGAGGACTTTTAAGGGATAATAAGGACCCCTTTAAGGGACAGCAGAGCTGGCACAGGAAGAAGCCCATTCACACAGTCAGGCAAGTCCAGGTTAAAATAGGTTTTAATCCATCTCTGGATCATGTTCTAAAGGAATTGTTTTTGTCCACTTCCAGGCTAGGGGAGAACTGCAATACATTCCACACTCTTTAAGCCACTAGCTCTATGGAAAAGTAACCAAGGAATATTTTAACTGCCAAATGACCATTTTTTTTTGTGAAGGCACAAGCCAGAAGGGAGCAGGTAGCACACCACCTGACATTCCTTTACCTGTTCGCTCTCTGCCACAAGCTCCTTCCTGATGAGCTGAAATGCACTCTTGGTTTTAGTCATTATATCAAGGGCCCCAGACAGAGTCTTTAACTTCCCAGCACTGCTGTTCTGACCTAGAAAAACCATAAAAATGAAGGACAAAAGGCTTATGTTACACACTGTATTTTTCTTACATCCAAAGATTTCAAGAGTGAGGAAAAAAGCACATGCTGCCCTAGTCAGCTGAAAACCAGCATGATAAAAGTGCCTTGTTTCCTCTCTTGAGGAAAATTCCATTCTGAGCAGCAGATTGCTGCTGCTCTCATACAAATTTAGTTATCTAAAAATGAAACTAAGTAGGTAGTGGTGGTTTGGAAAGCTGTTTAAAGCCAGAGCTGCACTTACTGGCCATCTGGAACTCTGCAAAGGCCACTCTCTCCAGCTGCACACGCAGGAACTCACAGGGGGCATCCTTCAGGAGCTGGAAGAGTCGCACTGCTTTGCTGTAGTGGAGATCAGCAAGGACACGGTGCTGCTTCCTCAGGTGCTCATCACCAACCTGCACTCAGAGGAGGGCACAGAGTGAATCCCCCACCCTCTGGACGTTCACAAAGAGCCACTGGAAAGGTTTATTACTTTGGTGACTGTTGTGAACTAGCACTCGTTTCTTCGGTTAAATAATTTAAATAAATATTTAAGGTAGAAGGATAACTGTCAGCTCTACACATAATGAACATGTTAAGGATGGAATTTAGAAAACCAAAGCAGTGTGGAGCAGTACCTGGTTCCTGAGGCAGCTGTGGTACATGGAAGCCAGCCTGTGGTGGATGGTGGCGGCCCGGTACTGGCACAGGGGCTGGCGTTCAGACACTGTATCCACATCACAGTACTTCAAGGACTTCATCATGGCTTCACTGACTTCCTTCTCTATCTACAACATAAATAAATAAATACAAATTTAAGGAAAAAAAAATCCCTGGAGAGTGGCTTTTCACAAGGGCAGGTAGTGTAGGACAAAGGGGAAACAGCCTTAAGCTGAAGGAAAGAAGATTTGGAGTAGATATTGGGAAGGAGTTGTTCCCTGTGAGGGTGGGCAGGCCCTGGCACAGGGTGCCCAGAGCAGCTGTGGCTGTCCCTGGATCCCTGGCAGTGTCCAAGGCCAGGCTGGACATTGGGGCTTGGAGCAGCCTGGGACAGTGGGAGGTGTCCCTGCCCATGGCAGGGGCTGGAACAAGATGGGTTTTAAAGCCTTTTCCAACCCAAACCATTGTGTGATTCTACAGTTCCAATACCAATTTTGTTCAGTTTTTCAGGATGCCAACAGTGCATTTTTTCAGACACAACGAATGCTCTCTGTTACCTGTTCCTGAGCCTTTCTGGACAAGGGAGCATAATCCTGCTGCAGAGTTGCCATGGTGAAATACGTCGTAGACAGCTCCCAGTTCACAGAATCCCAAACAGCTGGATGCACATCCCTCTTACCCAGAGACCTCAATGCCTTCAGGTAGTAGTCAATAGCCTGCAAACAACAGAATCATGCACACACACAGTTACTGCCTGCATTTCCAACAACTAGAAATTAATTTCCCTTTACTCAAAATATCTCCCTGAGCCTCCTTCAGTATTTCCCATTTGATGATCACTTTAATCCTGACCATGCAATTCTTCTCCCTTGTGTGTGGCACTGCATTATGTTAAATATCAGCATCTGAATGTCACAGCAATCAAACCTCAACAACAATACCAAAGCCTACACAGCAAGGATTAGGAGAGTATGGAAGCAGGAGAGCTATCCCAGGTTATTCCACCCAAATTTAAATGTATTTACCAAAGCAGTCACAAATACCTCACGGTAAAAGGCATTTTGGGGTCTGGGCCCTGCTTAAACCAGGGAGGTGTTACCTTATTGTAATAAAGGGCCTCTTCTGGGGAGAACTCCCTTTTGTAGTCCCCTTCAGCTGCACAGTGGGCCTGGGCACAGATCCTCATCAGCCTCCCCGTGTTGCACAGCAGAAGGGCAGCATTGGTGGCATCATCAATGGACTCAAAATTCTGAATTCCTTCCTCAAAGCAGGAGAAACTTTTCTTCCAGAGCTGCTGCTCCGTTGTCGAGACATTTTTACTCACTAGGGTGGAAGCAAAAGAGACTCACTCAAACTCCTCAGGGGTACTGAATAAACACTTTTGTCTCTCTTATAAACCATCTTTTAGAATTTAAGGGCAGTAAATGATTCTGAACATCCAATTCACAGAAAATACTCCTAAGATTTCCATATGGTTGAGGGTTTAATACCTGAAGTGCACTATTACACATACTAGACTTCCAACAGAATTCCAATTATATGACACACAGAACACCAGGAAATTAACAGGATACACCAGATTTTGTTTTCACAGTAACAATTCAGGGGATTGGAGTTACTTCTATAAATTTTCAGTATGAAGCAAATAAAATATGACTCTTACAGACAGGTAAAATTCAGTATTTTAAGCTTTGATTTCAACTAAATAACTTCTGCAAAAACCCAGAGATGATGACAAATCACAAAATTGAAAGTCCAAGCCAAAATCCTTCAAATATTACTTGGACAAAGGTTACAGTAAACAGCTGATATTTGGGAAACCGGAGCTGCTGACACTGAGCTACCAGCACCTCACTTGTTCCAGTTTAGAGAACTCTTACTCCTAAACAAGACATTATTGGGTTTGCTTTCAAAAACAAAACCCAACCGAACACCTCACCCTACCAAAGCTTTTCCTCAAAAAAAAGCCCACCAAAAATAAACCAGAAGGAAAGCTTCCAAGGATTTACTTACCAAAAATTTCACAGGCTGACTTTACTGAAGCTATTCTGATGTTTAAATTAAGCTGCTGCTTCTTCATGCTGGGCTAAACCCAACACATCAAGAATGCAACACGCCCTCCCTTTCACAATAGAGTTTAAAGTTTCCTTGATGGTTTTTTGAGAGCATTCTACACCTTTTAAAGGAATTTCTCCAAATTATATATTCCATTATTCAGTTTAGGCTCAATTAACTACAGTGTGCAAGCCACAGTGATCTATTGTAAACAAATAATTAGAGTGGACATCAAAAAACTACAGAGTCATTTAAATGTCCTCTTTATAATCAGACTTTTCATACAATTAGTGAACTTGATGACTGCTGTAGCCCCACAGTCAGGGATGGAAAAGGATACTTGCCCACTCTCTCAGTCTGCACTGCAGCCGCCTGGTTCATGTAGAACACTCCAATCTCATTCCTGATATTGCCCATCCTCTTGAGCACCTGGATGTGCTGCTCTGGGTTTTGGCTTTTTAAATTACTGAAGAGTAGGATTTCATAAGCTGCTTCATAGCATTTACAGCTGACAGAAAGCTGGTATTCCAAGTCTGTGGACAGATCTGTAGCCCAGGCGAACACTGGAAAACAAAATGCAAAGCCTTTGTGTCAAACAGTATTTCTCTAACTTAAGTCTAGGGAAAAATGCCCAAAGAAAGTACAAGACTCATGTCAGGTAGATTTTATTTATTACTGAAACAGCTACTGCCTTTAGTTGTTTCACAGCTTCAGGCCATGTCATACAATGCCTTGACAATCCCCTTCTGTATGACAGGCAGGATGAGCTTTCTGTGAGGATAATAGAAGTGAAGTGCAATAAATGCCCCACCACCGTTTCTCCTAGTGCATGGCTTTGAGGAAACCCAACGAAATTATTTCTGTCTGTCATGTGTCCAAAGTCTGGCAGTTCTCCTGTGTCAGGATCATACCTTGGCACCTGGATTCTCTGTGAAGGCTGTGTAGTATCTCCTGATCTTCTTTAGTCTGGTAATTATATTCTTCGAGGTAAGCTGCTCTGTTGTTGGCATTCTGAGCCAGCATTAACTGGATATCCCCACAGAGGGTTAGGCACTGACACAGGAACACCAGCACCTCTGGAAGCATGCTGCCACACAGACAGCAGTAGGTATCTGGTGGGGAAAAAAAAACATGGATGAGGGAGACGAAAGAAAAGAATTACACGTCAAAAGGCTTGACACAGACTGACAAGATAATTGGGTTTTACGCTACCTGTCTGCATACAGAGAACGAGTGTGACAACACATGTTCTCCTCAGAAGAAATAACCTATTTTAAAGTCACAGCTGCTCTACATAGCTGATGGTTTAAAAAGAGTCCCTGTGTTGTCCGAGATGAGCAGTCACTCTGGCAACTACAAATGCTAATCTCAGCTTTGACTAAAGGAAAACTGACTTTCTGCAGATGAACTCAAGTGAGATACAGCCTGCAAAGTTAAATTTCCAGAAGGTGGAGTTTGAAGTTGATTCTCGAGTCTATAAAAGATTGAAAGGTGAAGAGTGCTCTGAGTTATTGAGAGGTCTGTTGATGCTTTGTGCTCAGATCAAGTGGGTTTGCTTTATAAACCTCCTCCTGCCCTAAGACAGGAGTCTTCCCTTCCCTTATGGCAGGGAAATAGCAGCACTTTAGCACTAAGCTACTGGCATTTCCCAATTAGTTACTCTCATTATGGCAGTATTAGTCTAAACAGCCTGATTTAACTTCTTCCCTTTTCCTCAGCAATACTTCAAGATGCATTCTATTCTAGAGGAGCATCCAATTCAGCTGATGAACAAGTCTGGTATTTCTCAGAGGCAAGGAAATATTTAAATAGCATGGGAACCACCAGGGAAAAAACACCGGCTTGCAGCAGCATCACTTGGAGCACAGAACACTCTCCTGGCCGAGGCAGCAGGGCAGACTCCCCCGAATTTTGGAGCTCTGAAGCTCCAAATGTGCCCCCAAGTTCCCAATCTGTCAAAATGGGATCATCTTCCTATCGACCAGTGACAAAAGTTATCCTCACTAGAGACTTCTGTCCTGAATACTGAGCTGGACACTTAGTTTAGTTAAACACAAGCTTGTCAGACTTGTCACTGCCCAGCACTGGGATAAATCATGCACAGCAGCATCTGAAACAGTCACAGGTATCTCCAGGCAGTGGCACAGGTGACAAATCCATTCAAGGAACTCACCATGGCACTGCAAGGCCAGCTTGATGTACCGCAGCGCTCGCCCGTATTTCTGCAGGATCATAGCAGCATCAGACAGGACATAATAAGCTCTTGAGGATTTCAGGATGAGCTGGAGTTTCATTTTATATTGCCACGATCCAGGAATCATTCCTGACTGGCTGGAATGCTTCCCCTTCTGGAAGGAGCCCACTGTAAGAGGAACAGAACGTCGCCAGTGAATCTCCCTTCTGTAACACGTGCCAGAGGTTGGACACAACTCCATCGGCACAGGCAGAACGGGAATTGCCTGATTACAGCCCTGCACAAGCAGAGCTCTGCCAGCTCGTCTGCCACTCCATTTATCAGCTGCAAAACAGACCCAACACATGGCACTTCTCCACGCAGTCTCCCTGACAGCAGGATGCTGGAATCCAGTGGGACAGTGACAGTGCAGGTGACCTCTCTGACCTCCAACACCTTGTGAAACACAGGGACAGAGGCCAACATTACTCCCTTAGGGAGCAGAAGAAAAGAACAAGAAAGCCACAGGCAGAATTTGTCACGTTCTTCACCAAATCCTTAAGATAAACGCTCAATTTCTGTATGAACAGTGTCAGTGAGAAAGCTCCCATTTGTGGGTTTAGCCTCCAGCACACAAAAACCTGGATAACCTGGTCCTTCCCACAAGGAAAACCCAGGACTTCCTCACACTCCTTTCAAGATATCCTCTGCATAAGATTATGAAGCTTTTCTTTGATGCTGCAGTGGTTATGGAGACAGAAAGAACAGGTCACTGCTCCTGGTTTAAGGCCTGTCCCTGCCAAAGGACAGAGTTTTGCCCTGACACTACTTGCACACAGAAATGAGTCTCTTGCTTAAGGTGGACCTACAAGGCTTGACTTGTAAACCCACTACCTTGTAATGATACGTAAGTATAGAATAAGTCATTACAGTAAGCAAATTCTTAATCACTCCATGTTCTATTAGGACAAAGACAAATCTAAAACAGTAACACCCAGCTAAAGACACACACACTGCATTCATACACTATTCTGAAGTAGTTCTCCTGAAGTTAGAAATTCCACAATTTAGAGCACTTATCCTTTCCATACGTATGTAAATATGTACATGTGGCAGAGAAAATACGTAATTCACATCACAGAAAACAAACCCAAGGACTGCAAAACAAAAGTGGACGAGGAGCACTGCTGCTACTTCAGGGATGGGGTGAAGCACAGATCCAGGAATCTCCATGAGTGTGAATAACCCAAAACTGAACTGGCTTCTTATTCAGAGATTCAAAGGGAAGAGAAAGGAAAAAACAAAGAATTGCCAAAGTGGGCAAGACAAATTTCTTTCTGAGCTATGCTTACAGGGCTCCTTGCCCTGCAGAGAACTCTACTACTTTCAGAAGAAAAGTCTTTCCTGGAACTTTTTATGTCACTCCAGAGCAAAATAAAATAGAGAGAGTGTAGTCTGAAATTTCTGGAGTTTGAGCATTTAAACAAACAAAACATCTTTTATTTGCTGCTTCCTTTCACAATTGTAGACGTACAAGAAAGAAAACAAAATCCTAGTTAACATTTTATACGCAATTCAAGCACCAAGCATAATGGAAGAGCAAAACGTGCCAGAAGGGAGAAATTCTTCCAGAAAACATCCAGGTCACACACACACACAAAGAAATTAAGCCTATTTTTAAAACAACCCACAAAACTTACGGTGCTCCACATAGCAAACCTCAAAATACCAAGCTCTTATGGAAGTCATCTGAAAGCCACATCTAAATAGGGTCCTGTAAAATCGTGTGTTGACTTATAAAAGACTCTTTGCTATGCAAAATAACTCAAATGAGCTTCTCTTTTCATATTTAAAAAGGAACAGACTGTTCTTCAATTTTCAGTGCACTTTTCCTTAGGCAACGGTGTAATTAGTGATTTAAACACGCTGTTTTGACAATCAAAATAAAGTAGCAGCAGTTTGTGTTGGCACTGGAAAGGTCTTATTTGCACAACAATACAACTTACTTTTGTCTAGAAACAAGGCCATCTGCTTTTCCAGAGACTCAGGACCACCACTGGTGGATTCATCCTCATATTTCAACGGGATTGGAGTGCTGGGGTCAGCTGCAGGGAGGTCACCCTCTTTTTTAACGCTGCTGTCAACAGACTTCAAACCCTGCAAAAGGAAGAAATCATTTCGTTCACCTACAGAGCAACATTTAGCAAACACAGAGGAGATGAAGAATTGGGTGGGAGGTGAAGTACCTTCAGGAAGCTGGCAGTGAACTCACCTCCAGCACGTGGTTGAGCACCAGCCTGCAGCGCTCCTCGGTGCCGTGGCAGACAGGGAATGCACAGCTGGGCTGCATTGGGGCACCAGGGAGGGAAGAGAAGAAATGTTCAACACAGGAAATACAAAAATGACTGGGCAGAAGATGCCAATGAGAGGCAGCATCACGACAAAGTGGAATATAGTGGTAGGGAAAAAATCTACATGAAGCCTGCTCTACCATAAAATTCAAACACCTCAGATTTTATGAACAGCTCGTGAACAGTTTCTGTGCCCACTTCAGTTAACCTGAAGACAAAAACTACAGGGAACTGAATTTCACTACCCAGTTTTGTCCCACGAACTGAATCATCCAAGAAGACCCTTAAACACCCCACGGTGTCACTTACACGTATTCGATGCACAGACTTGTATTTTTCAGGTACTGACAACTCCCCAACGGATTTGATTATTGCCACTGCTTTATTGTCATCTGGGGGATCAGAACTGTTGCTGTAAGAACCATTTTCATCACTGTCTGGCATCTCTTCCTCTTCCTCACTGTAACTTTCATCAGAATTTCCATTTATGGGGAAATCTGCACTGTCTTCTTTTTTAGGTTCATCCAGCTGAAAAAGCTCTGATAACATGTAGTTTGCTGAAGCAATAATCTTTGCAAAGAAGAGAAAAAAACATTCATTTTCAAGTTAATTTTTTTTTTTTGAGAGGCAAGAACAATATAAATTATCTCAGAATAAGGAGTACAGAAGACATGCAAAGAGGTGCTTGATTACCTGTAAATACACCTTGAGCAAGTCCCCTGGAAGGGAAAAGGATCCAAGCTGATCAAGTTCAGAAGAGAATAAAAGCCAACTGGTAAAGAACAAGTACTGCCTGTTCTAATAGCTTGCAGCTCACAAGAGACAACACAAAGATCTTATGCAAGCAAAGAAAAAAAAATTTTTGAAGAGATTCCATTGGGATTTTGAAAACCTTTCACAATTTCAGAAGGAATCCACATTATTAGTTTAATGTGTGCCATGTCTCCTCTTGTAATCCGTTCTAAATATGATTCAGAATTTTCACATCACATTTTTGGGATTCATTTTCAGTGGAAAACAGCTTAAATCTAAATCACTGAGAGACTCTCTAGCCCAACCCACTTATCCAGGCAGGTTGCTCAGAACTGTATCCAGCTGGGCTTTGAGTATCTGAAAGGATGGAGACTGTAACTTCTCTGGTTGGCCTGCCCCAGTTTTCAGCCATCCTCAGAGTAAAAATGTTCAGATATTCACATTTTACACTTTTTATCCAGGATCTGCTCCCAGAGGGCTCTCTGGCAACAAGAACAAGAGAGAGAATGTAATGAGAAGTTCCTTTTTAGAGCAGCACAGAAGACTTGTGCAGCAATGAGGGGCAGCAAAAAATACTAATTGAAAAAATAGCACAGGGATTCTTTAAAAAAATCGATTTTTAAGTTTATAAATAAATTGAAATTCTCCCCCTTGGGAGGAAGAAGGGGCACACCATTTATTACCAGGTTTCTTATGATTACAGCATTTCTGTTATATTTACACAGAAGTAGAAGAAAACATTGAATTCTTACTTGAGGATGTCTGCCATTGTCCAACAACTTCAGACAATTCAGGAGCAATGTTCTGATTGTGCCATAGTGTTTCTTGTTCTGGTTTTTCTTCAGCATCATATTGCAAGCAACTCTAAAAGAAAGTTGAACAAAACAGTGAAATCCCTGGACAATTTCTTTGTGCTAGAAGAAAAACAAATGTTAAACAATATTCTACAACTGTAGATCTTCCAAACTTTTTTGATGTGTCTACAAGACTTTATCAGCAAAAAAGTTTACAGTGAGAAATGGTGAAAAGGAAAAAGTCTGTTTTGCTCTAGTGGGACGGAGATTTAGCCAGTTTGTGTATGATTGTCATTTGATCACGATTTTTGGTCTGTGTTCTGAATACAACTGCACCAAGAACTAAGTATTGCAACAAAAACGATAAAAACTCACTTGTACAGCAGAATTGCCACTGGCATTGTAAAAGGGTTTTGGTATTTGTCTTCAGTCTCTTCACAAAGCGTGGTGAGGTCATACAGCTTTACTATATCACTCCCACTTGCTGAAAAAGAAAATCTTTTATTAATCAACATCACATTACCATGAATCTTTTCAAATTGATCTGAACCTTCTTACCTTTAAACAACCAGTAGGTGTGTCCTTCTTTGGTGCAATTTGATTTCAGGAAAGATAAGATATTTTGAGCAATATCTTTTATCACTTTGGTAGAAAAATTGGAGTTTTCCAAATTGGGAATATCTTCAGTCTTGATCATTTCATATTTCTGCAAAGAACAGAAGTTAAAACTCGAGATTAGGAGGGGTTTCTGACACCTACACCCCCAAAATTAATGTATCAGTGTCTCTATCAACAGCTAAAAGAAACAAAGGCTGCTATTATGATAAATTGAGTTAATTCCTATGATTTACTTTAAGCAAGCACATCTTGACTGCACTACTCAATCAAAGCCTTAAGAAGGATCCATTTCTGTCACAAACATGGTGAATGGAGAACAAAAGATGAGGGAAAAAAAAAAAGGGGGAGAAGGTACAACACCTATTACTTGAATGAAACCTAGTCAGCCTAGGAAACAACTCCAGGCTACCAGGTGGAATGGAAACACAGACCATCTACCCTAAAACAGCACAAACAAACATTCAAAAGCTTGCATCTGTCTCAGCAAGGGAGCACTGCAGATTTCAAGATGTAAGAAACAGATTTCTGCTGTTGCATTTTTTATTTTTGCCCTCACTCAAACATCGAGGGAAGAAGGAAATCTTGCATGCATGAAAGGGAGGGGAAGAAAGAACACACTATTTTTAGATGACTGCTGCAAGCTGTCTAAGATGCTCCTCATTCTGCAACACAGGATTTTTGTCATCTTCTCTCAGAACAGTGCGAAGGATCTGTTCTAACTGAGGCAATTTCGGAAGGTGAAGAATGAATTGTTATTTTAAGGCATAATGCAAAGAGCCAGACTCACCTGAACAATTCCATTGACATGAAAGCACATCACGAGCTCTGGTACGTTGCATATTAAGTTGTCCAACCAATAGTCAATCCCTGTTAGCACATTTATTGGCTTGTTGTTATCCCTAAAACAAAATATTTCTAGTGTTAGTTAAAGCTTTATTTACCACTTCAGGAAATATTAGGAATGCTTACTAATGGGATTTAGGTTTAAGTCACCTGAGAGTGTATGGATACTAAAAGAATTATTTGTGAATTCTCATGAGTTATAGCAAAACAGATGTGCTGCTCTCTCCAGTGGAATATGCTCACATTCCATCAGCAGCTTGGAATTTTTGCCCACATTTAACAGGCTTCACATGTCACACCATCACCAAAGATAACAAGGACTTCAGAAGTTCCAAAGGAATAGCACTTTTAGCTGCAACTAATTATAGCACAAACCTTCTCCCAGACCTTCCAAAATTCATTGCAGAGCAAGGTACTGTTAATTCCTAGATGTGTCTTAAGAAGATGACAAATACACCAAGTGAGCTTCAAGTTTTTGCTCAATCTTTGCCAATGTAGAGGCAGGAACAGGAAGACTGGTAATGAAGGGATTAACATTAAATTGGGACTGGAATAGTTCTGTCTTACTGCTCAAGAACATTTGAAGTGCTTATGCCCAACAAGCAGTTACTGAAATTCAGAATCCCAGGAGGAGAAATATTACTGCCCTCTTCTATAAAAATAGCAAAAAATACAGATAGCTAAATAGGAAGCAGAGTAACAAATCAGTCAAGGCTGGTATAAATAACATCCCATGAACTTCCCAGCTCACCTGAGACGCAGGCTCACAGCAGGGTATCTCCCACCTCCAAATATTGGCATATTTGATCCCACCAACATGTGGATATCTTCAAAAGTCCACAAGATATTACGAACAAAGTCATTTTTGAGTCCCTTCATTAAGAGAAAACAGAATTGGCCTGTAAATCAGCTGTATAACACTTGTTCTCCGTGACATTCTGTGGAGTTATGAGACAGCAAGAAGCCAAAGCAGCAAATAAAAGCCAGCACGTGACGAACCCGGCTGCGCGTTCACGGGAACTTAAAATCGCAGATGCCACAAAAGCTACTTCTACTGAGGTTTGGGGACTGAGGTTTGCCCTTGGTTCCAGCTTAGGCCCGGGTTGGAGGTGTTGGTTTAGCCTGGGGGTTCGGCTCTCACATGAAGCGTACCTGACTGCTCTCCCCGTCATTGAACAAAGGAGTCAGGTTTTGTTCTTTGGGCGCTGAGGCCACGTGCCCCACTAGATATGAGGGTTCAAGAGGCACATTTCCCTGTGGAAAGCACAAGGATAAGGAGTGATTCTGCTGCTGAGGTCAAGTCAGGCCATTAAAAAATATATGAACAACAAGAGCATATAAGGGAAAAACCTTTACCTCCAACATCTTTAAATAAATATGCATTAAGCTACAAAAAGCCTCTAGTCAGTAACTAGAATGCTTCTTTTTCAGTTAGTGCCAAAATGTTGTACTTTGTAATATTCTCAGAGGCTCGGGGAAGAAACCAGAAAGTATTTATAGGAGCTCCTTATTAACCCAGGGTCAACACCAGATTATCAGTGTCCAGAAGCAAAACCTCTATCCTGCTGGTTTATTTATAAACTGAAGAAAATAGCACTGTACAAATACACAGCAGCTTCTTTATGATAAACACTCTGCTGAATTGGGCAGTAGCTCCTCAAGAGGGTGGAAGGAAGAGAGAAGGAGTTGGTTTTTTTTTCTAAAAGCTTTCAAGCACTGAAGTGTTTCTCCACACAACACATGCAGTTCCAATTTTATGGATAATGTAGGTTAGAAACTCCCTAAATTTGGCAGATCAGGTTGTAATACCGTGCAAGCACAACTGGAGCATCATTATTATGTTAACCCAGACTGAAGACAACAGATCTTTCAACCTTTCCAAAATTTAATCAGCTCCTGTTTTATATTACTCACAAAAGCCACAGGAATTAACAGTTTTCATAAATAAGTTTAGCCACAAAACAAACCCTGAATTAGGGCCTGATGCTAATCATAGTTTGTTGCATAATTGCTGTAAACATCTCCCCTTTCACTTGTGTAATCTCGTGGCGAGTATTTTTAAGTATTGCTTAACTGTTTTCCCTCTTCAGAAATTCTAATTTTCCTCTTCACCTAATAAATTCAGGGCCACCAAAAGATGGATTTTAATGGCAGATTTAAAAAGAAAGGCCAGAACCTTAAGCTTCCAAAGACATCTTTTGACTCTCAGGATTTTCCTACTTTTAGGTAGAGGCACTGATGGTTACTCTTAGCCAAAGGCTTTGTTTCTCAAAGATGCTGGGATAGCAATTTAACCTTACAGTGACAGAACATCTGACATTTGGAGCTCTGAACCCCTGGCAAAAGCTGGAACTGCACCTCCTGCCAAGTTCTTCTCATGCCTTAGCTCAGCTCTTTCAGCAAAGGGAGCTGCAGCAGCACCTCTGAGAACCTCTCAGTATCTGTGGCTCTACAAACCCCGTGGTGCCACGTAAAACATTCTCCACACCAACCTGGTTAGAGGCACCTGGGTCTTCAGATAGCGAGGAAGGCATTTCAAAAGGAGCTGGCCAGGAGGCCCTTCCTGCTTCATCACTCTCACCTGCAACAGGACCCTCCTCGTGCTGCTTGGAAGTGGAAGGAACAGGCTGAGCAGCTCCATCTCCATTAATGCTGACAAGGAAACATTTACAAGTTCAGCTGACAAGATGCAAACAGATCCATTTTTAGAGTTGTTATGTTTGATGCACCCTTGCCAACAAATGACTTGGCTGATAGGCAGTTAATTAAGTCATGCTGTTTATTATATTCTTTAGTGTTTCAATTTTAAAGTAAAACACTTCCATTTCTGTGAAAACAATTCATGTTGTTTCCTGACCTCATCCCTCAATTCCCTCTGTACAAGGAGAAAGCAGTAAAGAAGACAGACCATAATGGAATTTTAACATTTCCTTCAAGACCAAGAACCAGGCAGAAGTAAGTGGTGCAGAATTCAAGTTTCATGCAGACAAAAGGTTACCTGTAATACAAAAATTTAGAAAGTATTGCCTTCTGGTACCAGTGTTCTTTACTCTTCTTTTTTCTTTGCCACTTCTGATCAATCAGCCTTTGATAAAACTCTTTCAGCCATGTCCAGTCCCCTGTCTAGGCAACAAAAGAAATGTAAAATTAATATCAAGAAGCATCTGCAAAGTAAACCACGTGCCTTACAAATTTACAAATACTCATCCACAACAAGAAACCCAGAAAACAACCTCAGAGCTGAAGTCCTGAATTGGTCACTTATTGAAAACACAGCTTCTAGGAAAATTACGTTTTACTGAAAATTTGACTTCATTAGAAAATCAGATATGTAAGAGGCTACATAGTAAGAAATACATATTGATAATAAAATCAATCAAATGGTATAGCAATTACTGAAGTAACTACACAAAAGTGAGACACAGAATATTAACCCTACAATACCCTAAACACAGGACATCAGATGTAGTTTGTGGGTAAAGTGCTGCAGAACAGAGCACCTTTGGTACCCATGAGATTCTCAGGAATTTCCAGACATTTTCTTGCTGGCTACTCTGTTCCTGAAATGATGCACTTTGACTACATGCCACAGTTACCAACAACCAAGTGGTTCACCTGAGAGGATCTCATGAAGAGTTCCTGGATATCCAGCTCATCCAACAAGAGTGTCCTCCCAATTCTGTGCACTGCCATGCTCACATGGGACTTGCTGTAAGGGATCTTCAGGAGTTTTTTAATGTTCTTGCAGAAGAAAAGGGAAAAGAGAGAACATTCTGTATAATTATGCTGCACTGAAAGAGAATTCTCAGGAAACTAAGGCCCCATCAGGTGTAACCGTGACTTGGGGAGGCTCCAAGTCTAAACTCCATCACTCCGAACATCCCCCCTTCCTTCTTCTTCCCCCCAGCCCCCTTTGGTCAGTGAGGGTCACCTGTCCTGGCTGTGTCTCATCCCAGTTTTCCACGCACTCCCACCCCCTCTGCCAGCACGGCTGGATGAGAAGCAGGAAAGGCCTTGGCTCTGTGTAAGCCCTGCTCAGCAACAACCAAAACATCTCTGCATTATCAACCTGTGCTCAGGACAAACCCAAACCAGTCCCCTACCAACCACTGGGAAGAAAATTAACTCTATCCCAGCCCAAACCAGCACACGTGGTCAAATAAAACCTGGAAGTGCCAGGGATTTTAAAACCATCCCACAAGAAAATGCATTTGTGGAGGGCAGAGAACACGAAGGACAGTGATAAAGAGACCAAGTCATCAGCAGAAAGCACACACATGGCCTAAACACATTCTCTGATTGGATCAGCATGACCAGACACCAACAAAAATATGCAAGTGGATGGTTTGGATTTTAAACCTCTGTTTTCACAGCAGGAATACCAATTCTTTGTCAAGTGTCCAGAGCAATCCAGACAGAGATCCAAGTCTGAATACAAATCTGACAAGTATTAACACAGTACATGAGCATGTCTGCTTCCTCTTCTGAGCAGCCTCATCTGAATTCTACAGATATTACCAGCACCAAAAGAGCTGACAAGCTGACAAAAATCAAAGGAAAGAAGAAGTTGGAGGGGAGCTCTCTCTTTTAGATAAAAACAGGAAAAAAAAACATCTTGAGAGTAACAGTTTACATCAAAATAACTGATTTCAAACACACAAGACAACCTTGCGAGACTGATGTGCTGCATTCACTAAACGGCATATTTTAGCTGAAGATTATTTATAGAACTCCAGGGGAAATATCATTTTCTCTCTACGTTTCTTATTCAGTGATCCCAACTCCCTTACTTGGTGATCTGTGACTCATTAAGGGACCTTTCCTTTTCCCCAAAGGACACGAAGATGCCAGAAGCAATGACAGTAAAATAAAATAAGAGTTTATGTATGTATGAATTTGAATGAGGGAATTTCAAATGTGTCCATACCTCTGAATCAGACACCACATCCACATCATTTCCAACTGAGTCAATGAAGTCATAGGCCATCCCAAAGCTATTCCAAAAAATATTACAAGTTAAGACAGTTCCGGTGTGACATTACAGACCCAGCTTTTACATCTATTAAATCTTTGAAAGGTTTCATAAAAAAAAAAAAAAGCCAGCTAAACATCACCAAGTGTAATGAGACCTAAAATTAACAAAGTAATTTCATCTTCATATTCTGCAAGTTTCTCAAAGATATCTTTGAAAGTGCCTAGATCTAATTTCAGGACATTTAAAACACCTAAAGTTTTGTTGAAATCAAGAAAAATCAGAAAAAATGAAGGATTAACACTGAAAATAAGAAGAGTTCTTTTAAGAGTTTCTCTTTAAGGCATTGAGCATGTTAAAGACTTTAATTTTAGTAGCTGTAATTTCATTTTACCTCTTATTCACATTTTCCAAAGCTGCCCTACATGTTGTAACAGACACATTGTCTCTTCCTCCACCCTCATTAAGGAAATTACAAGGCACTTAAGTGAGAATATTTCAATGTACAGATCATTCTTTAAAACAAATCCAGATCCTACTATAATCCAAAACATAAATGATGTGCAAGTTACACTCTGGTTATCAGCTTTTTAATACTGACACTAGAGAAAGAGATTAAACCGCCAGCCTCTATTTGACAAACACAGTAACAAACACAGTACCTAAAATAAACATGGAAAATTCATAAAGCCCTGGAAAACATGTTACTCTGCTCCAAAAAGTACAGCTCCTGAAAGAGACAATGAGGATGTAAACACAGACCTTGCACAGACTGCCAAATTTCACTGACTGGCTGATTTGGTGTGAATTTGCTTGTTCAGCACAGGATTTGAGCCTCCTGTTTATGAACACTCTGAACGCAACTCATTCAACAACTTAGCCAACATCCCCACTGAAAGGTAACACTGCTTTTTGGCTGTGCCCCTAATTTCATCTGTAGTGTGATAGAAACATGAAATTCTGATATAAACACTAAATTTCATTTGCCATTAGTCAGGTCCAGTTTCTGAAGACCCAGCAGAGCTATAAACTGGCTTCCAAGGGGAACCACATGTTCCATTTTGACCTGCTATCAAAGGCAGAAGGGCTGGCTGAACCAGTCCAGTTCGATTTGGGCCAACCAGGGAAGGACAAAAAGTCAGATTGACCATCTGAGGCAAGGTGTCAACACGTGAACGAAGTAATAATCAACATCATTAATCATTTACAAAGGAGACAAGATCAGAGCATAGAGGCAAGAACTCGAGATGAAAAAGCGGAGGGAGAATGGTTGAGACAATGTAGTTGCTACGGTAAAACCTGTACTTTCTACTTCAAATGACACAGGATCCAAGTTCACATTCAGAATTATTCTTAAAGTCCTGGAAAAAAAAACCAGGGGCTGCTGCTATTTACCTTGAGAAGGGTTTACTTTTTTTGCTGTTGCCCAGAATGGTTGTCCCTGCTGGTCCCAGCTTGGCACTTTCCCGTAACCAGTTGGCAGGAGGCAGCTTCAGGTCTGTTTTCTCCTGCAGACGGGCAAAGGCTGCTTGTGGAGGGGCTGAGGAGTATTTCACCACAGCACTGCTCTTCACCTCGTTGCCTCCGAGGAACAACACCGACCCCTGGTTTCCAGAGAGAAAGCAGCCTTCTATTTATAAACTCTTGGCAATTAAAGCTATCAGGCTTGCTCTATGGTAGGTTATTTTTAATGGTAAGCGAGCAAAATCCAGTCCTGCATTCGCTTATCTCTTTCCCCAGCACATACAGTTTTTCAGTTATCCCAATTCCAATTTGTGTCAAGCATAAGCTCCACCTTAGGAATTATCACAGAATCACTTAGGTTGGAAAAGACCTCCAAGATTATCAAGTCCAAGCTGTGATGGATCACCACACTGTCACCCAGACCAGAGCACCGAGCGACACATCCAGTCTTTCCTTGGACACCTCCAGGGATGGAGACTCCACCACTGTCCTCGACTGCCTGTTCCAATGCTTGACAACCATTTCCATGAAGAAATTGCTCCCAATGTCCAACCCGAGCCTCCCCTGACCCAGCCTGAGGCCGTTCCCTCTCCTCCTGTCCCTGTTCCCTGGGAGCAGAGCCCGACCCCCCCCCGGCTGCCCCCTCCTGTCAGGGACTTGTGCAGAGCCACAAGGTCTCCCCTGAGCCTCCTTTGCTCCAGGCTGAGCCCCTTTCCCAGCTCCCTCAGCCTCTCCTGGGTGCTCCAGCCCCTTCCCAGCTCCGTTCCTTTCCCTGGACACGCTGCAGCCCCTCCACGTGTTCCCTGACAGAACAGCCCTAGAACCAACCCCAGAACCTGAGGCTGGACCTCAGCAGTGCCCGGCCCAGGGTGACCACCACTGCCCTGGTCCTGTGGCCACCCTCGTGGCTCGTCCAAGCAGGTGGCAGCGATCTTCTTGCCCCTCTGGGCACAATGAGGTACGAGAATGAAGTGCCACCAAGGTCAGCTGCCCACACAACACAAAATCACTCAGGAAGGCCAACACGAACACGCGACTCGCACTGAAGTTTGTGAAAGTAGGCGTTTATTAAGTGTTCGCTAACACCAACATTAACACCAACGTTAAAGCTAGACACGCTTCTGCCTTAACAAATAACTATTAATAAATAAATAAGCTTCGTGTCTGCCTATTTCTTTTCAAACACAGCGAAACACGCAGCTGTCACCCGTGTGCGAGGAGCTTTGAACTAACACATGTCGAGGGAAAAACAGCTCCACAGGACACTACTTACGTAAATGCGATGCACTTAGGCATAACAACAGCAACACTGCTCGCAATTAACGCTTAATCATAATTAGCACGTTCCCTACCGCACTCCGGCCCTGACAAACTGGGAAGAGGATCAAAAACACCGCTTCAATTAAAACACCACTGGGGGCTGTGTCCGTAACCACGGCTCGACCCCCCCCTCAGCCCCGCTGCCTCACCTACCACGGCCCCCCTCAGCGCCGCTCACCTGCTTGGGCTCCTCGGCGTCTCCCCTCAGCGGGGCAGCGGCGCCCGCGCCGCAAGGCTCCTCCATGGTGCGGGAACGGAGCGGGGCCGGAGCCGGGGCCGGAGCCGGGGCTGGAGCCGGGAAGGGGCAGCGGGAGCGACGCCGCTTCCCGGGGGCGTCTGGCCGGGCACCGCCGCCTCTCGCGAGACCTTTCGAGAAGGCGCGGCAAGGGCGGGCTCCGAGGGCGGCGCCATGAGGGGCGGGAGGCGGTGGCGGCTCCGTGAGGGGTGGGTGTGGCGCTCCCCGCGGGATTACGGAGTCATTGAGGTTGGCTGAACATATCGAAGATCGTCCCGGCCAAGATGTGACCGATCCCCGCCTTGTCAATTACACCAAAGCACGGAGTGTCACGTCCAGTCGTTCCTTAAACACCTCCAGGGATGGGGACTCCACCACCTTCCTGGGCAGTTCCAGTTCTTCACCACACTTTCCATGAATCAATTTTCCCTAATATCCACTCTAGACCTCCCCTGGCACAGCTTGAGGCCGTTCACAGCTGAGCCAGAAGATCCCCCCGAGCCTCCTTTTCTCCAGGCTTTTTTGGCTTCCCTGGATCACTGGGACCATAATGAAACAAGCGAAAACTTGACGGGGTACCTCAGCATGGGAGAGGATTGAAAATTGCAGTGTCCTGCCCTCTGTTTGTACACTGAGTTCGACAAAAGCTAAGCTGTGATGGCCTCAGCAAGCAAGTAATGCCTAAATAGTGCCCATGGGATTTTTAATACCTATTCTTTTCCTTGTAGATGGTATTCCTCGTTCTCTAAACCACAAGAGGCAGTAACAGTTCATGACTGGTCAGGGAGTACAAATACTGACTGCCTCTTAAATTATATCTATATCTATCTATAGCCACATACATCTTTTTATACACACACAGACACACACACACATATATATAGATCATGGAATCATGCAATGGTTTGGGCTGGAAGAGTTCTTAAAGATCATCCAGTGCCACCCCTGCCATGGGCAGGGACACCTCCCACTGTCCCAGGCTGCTCCAAGCCCCGTCCAGCCTGGCCTTGGGCACTTCCAGGGATCCAGGGGCAGCCACAGCTTCTCTGGGCACCCTGTGCCAGGGCCTCAGCACCCGCACAGGGAACAGTTTCTTCCTAATACCTAATCTAAACCTACTCTCTGTCAGTTTGAAGCCAAAAAGGACACAAGTGTCATCATCTTTACAGTCTGTCAGGGCCAAGGAGGCAAAGTCTTGGTTTGTGCTACACTGGCCAAGTGTGCTGACAGTTAAATAGTTGGGATGTTTCCAAGCCAGCGCTCCAACTCAAAAGCAAAGAAACCCATTCAGATGCAGTCAGGTTTTCTGTAAATATTGGTTGTGTGTTCAATTAGGATGCGAGTATGTGTAAAACCATTTTCAAAAGAGCAGGAAATTACATCTTAAAAATTCTGTCCCTAACATCCTTGGGGTTTCCCTCAAAAACACCTCTCCCCACACATTCCTATTCAGGCTGTAAAGTGTCACCGAAGTGATTGTGCAGAACTGATTTGTTTGTAACATTCAATACTTTTACGAGCTGTTCTTTCCCCCTTCCCCCGCAGCACGTGGGCAAAAGCAGCGTTGCCCAGCGTCGCTTTTGGTTGCGTGGATCTCACTGAAGCGCACCAGGGAGGCTCTGAGGTCACAGGGGAGGGTTCCACACACGCCCCGCCGTGTGAGCAGGTCACCAAGGAGTCGCGGTGGCCCAGGCAGTGTGTCCAGGGGTGGCAGTGACACCGAGCCATGTCTGAGGACGGATGCGGGCAGCCCGGCAAGCGGCGCCCTGGCGACTGGGTAAGGGCCAGGCAGGAGCCCCCGTGCCCCCCACAGGCCTTCGTTAGCCTTAAACTCTCAAAAAAAGCACCGTGCTAAGGGCGACTTTGTCCTTAAACCACAAATGAGTCTTCCCATTTCTGAGCTTTATAAGGGAAGGGTGTCCTCGGTATTCCGAGGAAGTGTGCAAAAGTTCTGGCTTACTAACTAACCCTGGCTGGATTTTTTTTTTTCCCCAGTTTTCCAGCAATGCTGGAGGTCTCTTATTTGATAGTTAGCCCTGGCTGATTTTCCTTCTCTTCTGGAGGACTCCAGCCAAGGCTTGCCTCGGTTCTCGCCTCCAGGAGAACACTGCGATCCCATCGGAAACGCTGGGCTGGGATGTCTTGGCATCCCAGGGCACTGTGACACTCCTGGCACAGGCTGTTCCTCACTCTCTGAACTCTTTGGCCTGATGTTTGGTTAAGCTGTTCCCCAAAATTTTATGTTTTCAAAGCTGTACAACAGTAGGAGTAGCATGGGGCAGGGGGGAAGGTTGTTGTTTTCCTTGGTGGTTATTGCTGTGTAAGCAGTTTCCAGAAAGTCCCTGGACATTCTTGTCTTGAAGGTTCCTAAAAGTCTTGTCTGGTTATTTTATCTGCGTTCGAAGGTCTTTATGGTAAGGTTTGTGGTGTGTGTGTGTGGCAGGCGCCTCATTTTTCCAGACGCCACTAGGTGCTGCTGCAATCCAAGTAATGAAAAATAAATGGGAAAATACCATTTTGCCCACATTTTTGATCAATTGGGGGGGGGGGGGGGGGGG